>VZRH01005250.1:347024-415932 GCA_013397555.1 Urocynchramus pylzowi
CCCAGCACAGGAAGGACATGGAGCTGCTGGAGGAGGACATTAATGGAAAGGCCATGAAGATTCTCACAGGGCTGGAGCACCTCTCCTATGAAGTCAGGCTGAGACAGTTGGGGAGGGGGAGAGGAGAGGAACTTTTTGCAATGGGCATGTAGTGACAGGACAAGGGGAGGGGGAATGGTTTTAAAAGCAAAGAGGATAGTTTTAGAATAGATCTTAAGAAGAAATTCTGTACTGTGAGTAGGGTGAGGCACCTGGCAAAAGTTACCCACAGAAGCTGTGGATGCCCTATCCTGGGAAGTGCTCAAGGCCAGGCTAGATGGGGCTTTGAGTCACTTGGTCCAGTGGCAGATGTCTTTGCCCATGGAAGGTGTCCCTGCCTTTGGCAGGGGTGTTGGAAGTAGATAATGTGTGAGCTCACTTCAAACCCAAAGTATTCTCTGATTCTGTCAAGTGAAATGAGTAAGTAAGTAAGCAGTCAGCAGTGTCCTCAGAATCCTCCTTACTCTCATAATGCAGCATCTTTAGAATTTTCTGGTGTTATTTCCAAAAAAAGTCAGCACACAAATAAGCAACAGAAATCAAACAAAATTTGCAAGCTACCCACACTGTCTGCTAATTGCAACAGGGTGAATGACCACTAATGAGATTCCCATTATACTTAACATCCTCTGAGTTTAACAACATCTCTCTAGCTAATAAATATATTTTGGGCATTGAAACAGAATGGCTGCAGTAAAAAAAAAAAAAAAAATTAATGTAATACCTAATTGTCATGCTTCAATAACAGACAGCAATTAAATGCCATGCAGCCTCTTGCTCACTCCCCCCAGCCCATCCTAGTAGGGAGGAGAATTGGAAAAAAAATAAGTAAAATTAATGGGTTGAGATAAGAACCATTTAATAATTGAAACAAATATAACAATAATAAAAACCATTTTAAAAAATAGCAAAGCCAAGTAGAGACAGAGTAACAGAACCCAAGAGAAACAAAAAATACACAATACAATTATTATCTGCTGATTGATGTCCAGCCCATCCTCAAAGAGCAACCACCTCCTCCCAGCCAGTTCCCTCCACTTTATATAATGGACATGACAGATATTATGAAGTATCCCTTTGGCCAGTTTGGATCAGCTGTCCTGGCCATGCTCCCAAGCAGCTTCTTCTGCAGATCCTCACTGGCAGAGCATGAGACACTGAAAATTCCTTGACTAAGGATAAGCACTATTCAGCAACAACTAAAACATAGTGTGTTAGGAACATTATTCTCACACTGAAAACAAAATCCACATTATTGTAGCAGTTACTGTGAAGAAAATGGACTCTGTCTCTCAGCTGACAGTAATGTTAGTTTGTTTACACAGCAGCCTTCACACTTCTGTATACAGAGGTTTTCACCATGTGCTTGCATCCTGCTCTGTCAAATGCTCTGGAACATCCAGAAATCAAGAAGTCAGAACGGTGCTAAAGAAGTCAGAGTGCTAAAGCCATACTAACACAAAAGTTATTCTTAACACTGTCTCATTTTTTAGAGGACTGAAGCTGTGCTACTGTTGTAATGTAATGACATTTACTCCAGTGAAGAAATTCTCACAGACTTTGTTCTGCATTAAAAAACACCAAACAGACAAAAATTTGTCTCCTCACCAGTCTTTCTACAAGAGCTTTTCTTCCATCTTGGATACTCTAGATGCTTATTTCCAGCTTCCTAATTTGCAGACTTCCCAGCATGCTAACTTTTTGTCCTGTCAGCCAATGTCTGTTGACCTCATGGAACATTGCCTTTATGGATTTTAAGCATATGCCAAGCTCCCACAGCAATGGCAGCAGTGGATTATCACAAAGGCCCTAGAGATAAGAAGTGACATCATGCACTATTGTTACTGCTTTTGCTAGCTTAGCAGTACACATATCCATACAGCCAAACACTTTGTGGGCTTCCTCTCCATGTTGTGTTTCATCTCTTGTGGATGTGAGCCCTGTGAGAGTCATGGACTTATCCAAACACTTAGTTCTTCAACAGCAGTCCCAGTTCTGATGTAAACTGCTTGCGTTAGATATTTCCATGGTATGCTAAGAGCTGTAATCTGTATGTGTAATCCTCTTTATGTTGTGATGTAGCACGAGTCTGCTGTCAGCTATGGTATTTGTATCCTCTCTGGACATAAAAAAAAAAAAGGCAGCTAAATCACCATAGTGTCATGAAATTGCAGCATACTACACTGCTTGTGCCATAATGCTTTGGATACTTCTCGTATTCTAATAATAGAATTATTGTTCTTATTATTCTAATATTATTCTAATTCTTATTATTCTAATAATAATTTATGGATTAAATTATGTTTCCCAAATCCCACCCCTGAAGAAACTAAAATGATAGATAAATGTTATCAAACACAATCACCAAAAGAATTCATGTAAGGGCTGTGCTACCCCACACCTTCCACAACTCCTCCACTTGTGCATGTGAAGTGTCCCTGGGTGTGATGTCCCGCCACGGCAGAGCCTGGGAACACAGCTTTCTCGGTTAAACAGCTCATTTTTCGTGTCATTGAGTCCCGAATCAGCATTTCCAGAAACACAACAGGGACAGGACTGAGGCAAGAAACACTTCACTGCGGCAAGAAGGAGGGGATGGGGTTTACAAAAGAGAGTTCGATCCTTGTTTATCTATTTATTTGTGTATTTATCTGGCTAGCTGTCATCCCTTCGCTTACATCTTTCGTTAATTGTTTAATTAAGGCTGCCCGCGCTCCCCACCCGGCCCGGGGTAGGCCTCACGGCAGCTGCGCGGCGCCACCTGGCGGCCGTCCCGGGGAACTGCCGGGGCGGGGCCGGTAGCCCGCCCGGGCCCTGCATCCCGGGAATTCATGGAATACACACGGCGGCTGCTGCCCGCGCCCCCGGGGCAGGCCTTTCCTTCCCTCACCTGGAAGAGGGAAACTCGTCCCTGCTGTAGGCGGGGCCCGAGCCCGAGAGCGGCAGGCTCTCAGGAGTACTCGGCTGGAAAAAACATCTTTGGCAGCAGCTGCAGCGCAAGGTTGAGGCACCAAAACAGGCGCTGGTGGCTGGGAGCTTAGCAAAAGCTGGCCCTCTTTTTCTCCTATGAGCCGCAACTGGATCCAAGCCATGTTCTCCAGATCGTGGTGGTTTCCTCCTGTAGGTTTCATCCTGACGATGTCAACCATTTCGCAGTAGGTACCGCCACAGCCTCTGAGAATTGGTTTAGGGGCAGCCCACACCCCTGCACCTCTGCAGCCCAATGACTAAGACCTATATATGCTACTAAGCATCTTCATCTGTGACCAAAACCTCACCGTTTTGTCTTGTTTAATAGCTGGGTGCTTTGGAGCATTGTGATAGTCCGTAGGCTGTGTCAGATGCTTAGACTTATTCTTTAGTATTAGCATTCCTTCTTGTTAATGGCAGGGATAAAGAGTGTATGGAGACTCTGCAAGAAACCTTGACACAGCTTACTAACAGGCCCATTAGGCAGCAGTGCAATTCACTCTCTGATCCTCTATAGATCTCTGCTCTAAGTGGGGGGATAGACTTTTAGCACAATAATTGGCTGCAATTTGGACTGAAGTGCACAGGAGGCTAGCTGACTTACTGTTAAGTTGTAGGAACATATTGCATACCAAATCCTTTGAAAAAGAACTCTTCCATTTCTAAAATTTTATGCTGAGCATATGTGGCCAATTGCCAGCTGACATTCTTCTCTTGTACTGTAACAATGCTCCTCTCTGGGCTCCTCACCTTTATACTGCAAACTCTTCAGGGCTGGGACAAACATTTATGTTTCTTGTTGTCTGAAACAACAGAAAACATAAACCAGGTAATAATAATAAGTATTCACATTGTGCTATAATGTTTGCGTATTCATACAGGTAAAGGAAATGCAGGGCAGAGATGGTTGAAAACTATCTCTTTATCTCTCTTCTTAAAATACTGGTTTTTCAGAATTAATGCCTCCACAGAAATGTCTCTATTTAGGATAAATGCATTTGGAAATGTATAATATAGGTGACTGTTTCATAAGGCAAAAATGAGAAATTCCATTTTGGAATTTCAGCATTTAACTTTTTTCTGTTTCAACAGCCTATTATGTTATTTTAAATTTTTATAGACGAAAGCCCCTAAAATCTGGAAATACACACTGGTTTGCAAACCATTCAGAGTCTTTACTCACTTTTTTAAGCTGTATAAGCTATTGCTGAAAGGAATTTCAATGAGTCTTTGCAAGCAGAATAGATCACCAGGGTTTCTTCCATGAAAAACTGCTCAAATTAGTATACACTCAGATTTCATTGTTGATGTTTGCAAGTGCTGTGAGAGATGTCATTGTATTTTATTCTAACCCTCCTTGTAATAGCGAGCTTCACTGTTTTCTATGTTCACTTTGAACAATAAGGTCCTAAAATCTGTAGATTATCTACATATAATAATGTCATTATGTTGTCTATTATTTATTTTAACATAAGATATAAGATTTGGGAAATTCTGCAAAACAGCCTTCCGTGTGATTTGTTGATGAGTTTCTCCCTAAAGCTTGTTTCTTAAGGCAGAGAGCCTGAGCACTTCCACAGTATTTATTTTCTGTTTACATATGGACAGTATTATTAGATCTCATTCCTTAATGTCATCTCTGGGTCATGAAGGTCTGAATCCTGCCTCTTTAAACATGTCCTGTTTAAAGCTTCTCAATGAGACCTGACTGGTACCTTTTCCATGCCTTCATACCCAGTACATGGAAAATGCCTAAACTTATATACTCATAGCAGAGTAGAATGGGTGTCGGTAGACTTTTCTCCTTTAAATTTAGATGAGATGTTGCTGCAATGAAAACATTCTTTCACTGTTTATTTCCTGGATGCTACATTAAAATACTGTTACTAGGAAAATCAACACAGTATATTTGAAAGTGTATAGAAGCAGTAAAAACAGGATGAAGAAAGTAGGGCATAATTTTGCATGTTACAGCAACTGTTTTAAGTCAGATAACTGTGTTTTGTATAGTTATTAACTGGCTGAGTTTGAATAAGCAATCTGACTGGCCAGGGAAGATTATGAGCTCAATAAATAAAGAAAATTCAGACTGTTTATATATGCCACTTTCTTTGCCAGGAAACAAATTAGCTTGAAGTGTATAACAGAATAAACAAAACAGACTTGGCTTTCCCAGCATGATCTGTGAGAGCTGCAGAAGCCAAGCATAACTTTTAGATTCTGCCAATGATCTCCTGATGTTTTACACATAAAAGATATGAACACAACCAGCAGATTCTAGAGGATAGGGAAGTATGTAGCAATCAATAGCATAGTATATTATCAACAAATATAACAAGGTGGCTTGATTTAATATAGGTCAATATGTACATCCAATTTAATATTCTCCAGTTGTCCTACACAATGACTGTGTAAAAAAATCAATCACTTCCCCCCAGAAAAAAAATTTAGTAAAGTTGCCATCTGGTTTTCTGGTTACATCAATAAGATCTTGCAGGTGCTGTTACTGAAACAGAATGAAGATAAGTAGCAAGATAATTCCTATAATAACTCCTAGGTTCTGGTTGCTGAAAAATCAAACTCTAGCAAATGCTTTATGCCATCTTATTTAATCTGGAATGTTTCCATTCCGAATTTTCAGTTCCTCTGTCAATTATGTTGTTTGTACCATGCTTAAATCAGTTGTGCTATGAAGAGAAGAACTGATGGGTCAGGCCTCCTGTGAATGAAAGAACTGATGCTGAACAAACATAGGAGTTATTACACATGGACTATGGACTGTGTGTTTTCACAGTGAAGCCTGTTCTACTCACTGCCTTTGAAAAAAACTCTGAGGCAGACAGACAAATAATTGGACTAATTAGGAAACTAAACTCCAGATATTACATATTTAACCATGGAATTTGAATATTTTAACTTTCTAATAAGTAGGCCGTATCAACTTTTTGATCAGTTAGCTTTTTGATTAAGCTATACCTGAGAACTGACAGATTTTACCCTTTTCATAAATTAGTTTTCATTGCAACAATATTTGCCCTTATTAGGCTTATCTTAATTAAAGGGATAAAAACTTCTATTTCCAAAACAAGTGCAGACTTTGTGACTTCAGCCAGAGCATCTCACGCATTTCACTGCTGTGCAGTGTTAGGGAGGGAGGACTCTGTGGTGTTTTGTGTGCAGCAATGTTATAAGTGTTAGGCAGCAGTCCTAGTTTCTCTGGGGTGGTACAAGCTGAGGCTCTGTAATTTCAGGATGTGTAATTATAGTGAGACACCTAAATTCCTTTTCAGCCATTCACATGAAAACTCACTATAGCACTACTTGCAGAGAACAACTTGTAAAGGTTCAGACAGTCTTGAGTTTGAGGGAAAACATACTAAAAGGTATGGGAGAACAAAATCTACTAAATGTAAGCTACTCTTTTGGGGGGAAGGACGCACACACCTCTCTTGAGCCTTTTGGAAAACCTTAACCACAATACCTACAGGTAAGAGCACCATATGTAAATTTATCATCTAAAATAACTTTATTCCCCTTTGTTAAGCCGAGACCTCTTTGGTCTACATATGACTGCAGACATGATTAGAAAGTTCTTAACATCACCTAGATTCAGTAAGGAAAAGTATACTGAAGAAGTGAAAAATAGATTCACAGCACTATAAAGTGGTATCAGTGTGCTGGATGGGGATTCTTCAACTTCAGGAGTTGAAGATGGAAAATTCCCAGTTCACTCGTAAGAAAAAAAAAAAATTAAATCAATTATCTGTGGACATAAACACATATCCTCATGGAGGGGGGGGGAATTAAAAAAAAAAAGCAAAAAAAAAGCAAGCAGTTTTAAAATATGGGGGCATTTTGTAGTACTTTCTGTATAAATATAGCATACAAGGGTTTGAAAGACATGCTTGCAGCAGCTACACAACTCATACAGTTATTTTCTTTCCACTTTAGGAACAAGTCTTCTTCACCCATAGCGCCTAGTAAATGAATGAGTACCTTAATGCATTAGTCTCCCTTCTCTCACGTAAGATATTCCATCATTTCAGGAAGGAGAAGGGAGTGGCTTGAGCATTTGTGTATTCAAGTGTGTCAAAAAAAGGCTGAAAGTGAAATTTGGATCTTGGAAAAAAGTACAGTAGTTCAAACTTTATTGACAATTACATGAATACAACTCCCTGGATCATACCTCCTTTGCCAGAAATGGAGTAAGAATTAAAAATGCATCAATATTGTCTATTCTTGAATCTGTACCTCTGCACCTAAAAGCAGAACTTTGTTGAATACTTATAAATCCATCTGTCAGATCAATAAGCTAAGACAGACTCTTCTTCCATTATGGTTTTTGCTAAAAGGCCAGGCTGAGGACTGGAGATCCTGAGACACAGGAATGGTTTTCCTTATGACTGCTTGAGAAAGGTAATCTTTATCTTCCCCAGGCTTGGAATAGTAATCTTTTTCTTCTCTGAGCAGCAGAAATCCTTATGCAAGCAAATTCAGAAGGCGCTTCTGTTGAGCTTTTGAGAAGCTTTCCACTATTTTGTCTCTTTGTCCTTGACTAGGCTAGGATTCATTTTTAAATTTAATCATTAAATTTATTGATACCAATAAAGACAGCATGGCAGACCTCTTAGCTTACCTGGGTCCTAATGTATTAAACTTGTAGCGTATCTCTCAGAGATCCCTCTCAATAAACAGGGTCTTTGAGATCCCTCTCAATAAACAATTGCTAGTCCTGAACTCTAAATTTTTTTCTTTTTGACAAATCAGTTTCTCAGAGTTGCATTGGCACAGCGAGGCTTGACTGCTCTGGAAAGGAAGGCAAGTCAGGAGCCATGTGTGACAGCAAGTCAGGTGGGAGCAGTGGCCTCACTGACAAAATCACGGAGCTCAAAATTAAGGTCAAGACCTGCTGATCCCAGTCAGACACAGCCCACGATGAGGCTGAGCTGGGAAGTTCATCCCAAGGGTCCAGCTTCTGGGCCAGACAGGGCAAGGTCCAGAAATGTGCCCAAACCAGTTGCACAGCTGTGGCACTACTGGGTAAACCCACACTGATAATGCCCCCTGAGGGAACTACAAGGGCAAGTCCTTCCCTCCAGCTTTCTTCACTGCACTGATGGGAGAGCCCACCTTGGACACTAACAGCTCTTCATCCTTCACTTCAACTTCTTCACTCTGTCAACTAAATACCAGAAGACGTTCAAGCTCACAGACCTGACAAATTTGACTTTGTGCCAGAATTTGGAGACATAACATACATACATAGACACACATGCTGTACTTCCATCAGCCTCAGAGAATAATGACAGAATTGCTTCAGCTACTCTGGGCTTTGATACCAAAAAAAAAGATCATTCTATTCTGAAAAGCAAAAGTTATCCATTTTGGAACAGTTGTTAGGGCTTCAAATTGAGCTGGTTCACTTACTATAAATGGCCAAAATACAGACTTTTGAAACTAGTGGTTGAAACATTTTTCTATATTTATAAATATATTTTGCATATATTTATAAACTAAACCTAGAAACTCTTCTCTTTTTTTGGCTGGAAAATCAAATCAAACACTGTGGCAGTTTTCATTTCTCTCAGTGTGCCTAAAGGATGCAGTGTCACTATTTTACTATGTTACAGTATCACACTGATGCCTAAGACATTTGGAAGAGGGGAGCAGTCTTGCCCGGCAAAAAGCTCTCATTTCACCCAATTTTGTTGGACTTTTCATGACAAGTTTTAAAGGCTGTTGCATGCCTACAACATAGCAAGTTTGAAGCAACAGCTGTAGCTGCTACGATAGATGAAGAAGAGGCATAAAAGCATTTAGTTGCCCTTTAACATTCTTTAGCTCAGGACAGAAAAAGTTGGCTGCTTCTGTTTAAAAGTACTGTCATTTAGGAAGGAGGTATAGGGTGAGATTTCCACAGCCATAAGGGAACCTTTGACTTGTCTGTGCATAGGCCTTCTGCATCTCTTTGAGTGCTTTCCTCATAAAGAATGTTTTCTTGACTAAAGCCCTTTGAATTGTAATCCTAATGTGTGCTGTCTTGATGGATTAACAGGATACATATTTGTATATTGATTAAGAAAGCCTCAGATCTATAACTAGCAGAGCACCTGTTTATGTAGCAGCTTTTTGTGGAATTTTGGAAGGTTTTGTGGGGGGTGTATTGCTGAGGGTTTTTAATACATGGTTTTTAGACCCTGTTTGCTTGGGTCTATTCTTTGATTCAACATATCACTGCCAAATGAACTTAATTAATCAGAAACCTTGGTAGGAATTCAAATTACAAAGAGCTTTTATTTAGAAATTACTTTTAGAGATAGAGAGATTGCATGCAATAATTTTTTCATACCTAATAGCCTGTGTATATCCTGATATATTAATGTGAGATACAAATATATGTAGACTATGCTGTCTCTTGAATGAAAATTTAATTTGTTATGGTTGCCTTGGGAATTTTTTGTTAGTTAGCATTTAATTTACTAGTCTGAGTTATTCTGCAGAGTTCAGATTTTGCTAAACCATATCAACAGGTATTTGAGGAGGTCTGGATGATAGGAACATGGCTGAGTCTGTAATCTGTAGTTTAACAGGTATTTGTGCAATGCTGTTATAACACACTTTATCTGTTGGTCAAGCCTGAAGGGGTTAGTTGGACTGGATGATCATTTTATGTCCCTTACAACTGAAAATTCTAATTCTATTCTATTCTAATACAATATAAAACATAAATTTATTAACCAGTCAGTAATTGCTATGAATAACGACCACATGTTACCAAGAAAACAATCATTTAAATATTGTTATTCTTTCATAGCTAGTTTAAATGTCCAGCACAAATGAGGACTGTCAGATCAATATTTTATATCTTAATTATGTTTTAGCATCCAAGTGGATTACCTAGATAACATGACCTGGAATAAAACCCTATTTCATTTGTTACTTTTTTTTTTTTTGCTTTGTTTTTGAAGATGTAAAAGGATCTGAAACAGTAGCTAGTTTGTTTAGCAGCTCAGTAGGCTGAGTCCTAGTGCGATGCAAAGGAAGTTATTGTAGCTGTAAGAAAGAAAAATCATTTTTATTAAGCTAGTTTAGAGTCTTTGTGTATTTGAAGGACTATTTAATTGATTTTAATACAGAAATTAATGTTTTGTTACATAGAAATTGCCATAGTGAGTGAAGGAAAAACTTAAATCTTGTTAAATTTTTGCTAGAGCAGCAGAAATAAAAGGATCTTGGGGAAGTACTGTGAAGTACAAGGGCAGGAAATAATCCAGTCATGAAGAAATAGTCTTCTTAATCAATTAAAAATACTCTGAAATCTAAAATTCTGGACATAGATTTAAAATAATTCCTTCCATAATTATTAGTATGCATTTTTTATTTATACTTATAAAAACTTAGATGTTGATCTTATCTCTATAATTTGCAAAGTATACCTTATATTCTGCTAGACACTTGTTCTTAATGATAGTTTTAAATAACACCATTTTAATGTAATACTTCCTTACAGAAATACCCCTTGACTAGTTTCACAATGTATCAGCAAAATTATTTTAACCAGTTTAGAATTTTGTACCTTTACTTCCTTAAACTGAATGTTTCGTTGTTCTTGTGTCACATGGGATTATATTTACATTATCTGTGTTTTAAACTGGAACACAGTATGCTTTCCTAAACTTACCACCATCTAAATTTTCTGGAGACAAGATTTCATTTGCAGTTCTGTATTTGTTACTGGTGTTTTTACAGCTTCTTTTGCTGTAATTTCAGAGTTTGGGGGATGCATCTGAGTAACTGCACTTAAATAAATCACTTGTAATGTGTACATACAATAATTCTCATCCTTCTAAGATATATTTGCTCTGCTGTGAAGTACACATAATATCTTGTTTGCTCAGAAGCATCCTGAAATAACCAATTGTACAACGTTCCTAAATAGAATAGCAACTTCAGTTGAAGCTGCTGTTCATGAACACTGTAGGAATACCAAGCACCTGAAAAAAAAAAGAAAAGAAAATACTTGAAAACTACCAGACAAAATTTCTGCAGACAAGATTGGACACATCAAGAAAGCACATAGGCATGACAGTTAATGGTTTACAATAGAATTTTTTTACAGGAATCATATTTTCATGTCTGTCTTTCAGTAGTACTCTGTCACAGTTTTCTTTGAAATCCTCTGTGAGGAAGGATAATCAAATTTTTTTTTCAATCATTATAAAGCATAATAATCTAGGGTTGGAAAAAGAGGTGGCACTCCTTGATACAATGATCTTGATACAAAATTCTTTGTACGCTATTTCTAGGTACAGCATCAGTATGAGAAGCTACAATTTGACTTCCTGAGGAAAAAATTGCATGGTCTGAATACTGGAAGATTTTAAAAGTTATGAAATACTAAATGCTTACCTGCACAGATCTTTCTATTTATGTGTTTATTAAGTCCTTTGAATACAACATGAATGATAGCATGGCTGCATCAGTTGCATCAGAAGGGTCTTATGCAACCATTACAAATGCATTAGAAAAAAACTGAATGGACTTTTGTATTTTGTATTTACTGGAGTATAACCATCAATCAGAAAAGCAAGTCTCCAGAAATAATTCCCACTTGTTCCTCAGCTAAAGATACAAAAGCAAGGTGTTTGCACATTAGTAGCTTTCGTCTATTTAGACAGACATTTTTAGCCAAAACTTCTTGTATTGCCATGGAATGATGAGTTGATGTACCATGATAAGAATTCATAGAGGGTCATTTTAACCTTTAGTGCCTCATTTCTCCTGTTTCCTTTTATGCCAGTCTGTGGGTGAGGGGGGTGATTCCTTAAGAGGGTGTTTTTCAACCTAAACCTAAGTTGAAAAGCTGTATCCTTTGTTGCTGAGGGATTTAGGCTCTACTAATAGTAGAGATAGTCTACAAACACTAGCCTATCTTAATCTTTTTGAATAATTTGCATCATTGCCTCAAAGTATCTGAAATGGGCTTGCCTTTCCATAAGTCTGTCTGCATACATGCCTGTAAGCACCCCTCTCTAATAGTTTTGAACCATCAGCTGTTTCTAGCAAAAGTAATTATAGAAAAAAGGAACGGATAGAATAGAATAGAATAGAATAGAATAGAATAGAATAGAATAGAATAGAATAGAATAGAATAGAATAGAATAGAATAGAATAGAATAGAATAGAATAGAATAGAATAGAATAGAATAGAATAGAATAGAATAGAATAGAATAGAATAGAATAGAATAGAATAGAATAGAATAGAATAGAATAGAATAGAATAGAATAGAATAGAATAGAATAGAATAGAATAGAATAGAATAGAATAGAATAGGCCTCACCAACAGTGAGTACAGCAGAACAATCCCTCTGTTGGCTGTAGGGCTGTGCTGTTGTCTGATGCACCCCAGGATGGGGTTTCCTCTCCTGCTAACTGAGGTGGAGCCTGCTGTCCACCACCACCCTCATACCCCTTTCTGCAGAGCTGCTGTCCTGCCTATCCTCTCCCAACTCCCAACACCAGGCTTGTGCCTAGTGTTACTCAAGCCCAGGGTCTCAGTTTAGTATCATCAGCAAATCTGTCAATTCCTGTATCCAGATAATTGATAAGTACACGGAATAAAACTGGCTCTAGAACTGAGCCCTGAGGAACAGCATCAGCAGCTTGTCAGACACATTTGCAACAACCTTTGATCCCTGTCCTTTACCCAGTGCAGTTTGTAAGTTCTCTTTGGACAACTTGTCCAAAAGGTTATTATGAGGGACACTATCAAAAGCCTTATTAAAATCAAAAAAAACAACATGCACTTTGGATGAAGCCTTCCCTTAAGGAAGGGCAGGAGACCTTAGCATAGAAGGATAAAAATTTGTTAAGCAGGACTTTCCTTTTCTGAATCCAAGTTGACTGTGCCTCAAGATTATATTGCTCTTTGACTATCTTTCAGTGGTACCCAGTATGTCCTTCTCCATAACTTTTCCAAGTCCTTAAACCCACAGGTCTGTCAGTCCCTGAGTCCTCCCTCACACCCTTTTGGGTAAATTGGAAAAAAACACAGCCAACTTAGAGTCAGTGGAGACCTCCCTGGTCTCCCAAGACCTTTTAGACAATCAAGAGGGGTCATGCCATAACATCCACCAGTTCTACCAGTACCGTGTGATGAATCCCACCAGACTCCATGGACTTGTGAACATTCACCTTATACAGACTGTCCCTTACAATTTTAGTGTCCAGGAATAGAAGGTGACTATTCCCACACTGGTGGCACTGACTCAGGAGACCAGGCCACATAGTTTACTAAAAGGCCTGTCAGTTTACTAAAGACTGTAGCAAAAAAAAGAAGTAATTGAATGCCTCTGCTTTTTATTCATCCCTATTAGTCAGGTGACCATCTTCAACATACGTAGACTTTTGTAAGTTCTGCAAAAAATTTGCAGCTACGTACAGGAGAAAGAAAACTAAGTCAGGATTTCTGTGGAGCATGAATTCCCCAGTTAGCCATTCAGGAAGCTGGCAGCTGGCATTGCACATACTGGCCAAGGTATTAGAATACTAGAAATTAGCTGCAGTGCATCCTGTCAGTTCTCTTGCTTAAACTGGAGAGACATGAAAATAATGACAGAAAATACAGAAGAGTAAAATGAGTAAAAATGAAATCTGAACTTATAATGTAAGGGAGGAAGGGAGGAGTTTGATTCTTTTACTCCTTTTGCTGAATGGCAGCACGAGTATGGGCTACATTAATAGAAATCACATTCCTTTAGGCCCAGTGATCACTTGTTTTCTTCTTTGGGGATAAAGTTTGTTCTCTTTCATGGTTGTCAGGTTTCAATAGGTAGATATTGGTATTCCTAAATTATTCACTCCTAACCATTTAGAGTGTACCCAACATGGTAATACTGAACAGCCAAAAAAACTTTTGCTGTAGATGGAAGCAGGTTAGGGTGCCATAATCTAATACTGTTTTTCTTTTTCTATTCTAATTTCTATTTTCCAAGAACTGATTTTGTTTATCATTGGAACAGAGGGTAGGAATACTTTTGCTGATAAGAGTGTCAAACAGTGTCAGCTTATCTTAGCTGAAATATTCCACACAAAGTTGACATTGAGAGATTTCCCTGATGAATTACTAATATTAATAAAAATTATTAGTCAAGTCTGTGCTGGTTCTGACTGGGGTTCAGGTAGTTTTCTTCACAGTGTCTAGTATAAGGCTGTGATTTGCTTTTGTGCTGAACACAGAGCTGATCATTCAGAGATGTTTTTGATATTGCTGAGCAGGGATTGCACAGTGCTGAGGCCTTTCCTGCATTTCACATAACCTCACTGGGGAAAGGGCTGGGGGTGCCTGTGGGGTTGGGAGGGGACACAGCCAGGACAGGTGACCTCAAACTGACCAAAGGGATATTCCAGACCGTATGGCATCACAGTCAATATAAAGTGTAGAGAAGAAGGAGGAAGGAGGGGATGTTTGGACTGATGGTGTTTGTCCTCCCAAGTCAACATTAGTGTGATGGGGCTGTGCTCTGCTGGAAATGGCTGAACATCTACTCAGCCACGGGAAGCAGGGAATTCATTCCTAGTGTTGGTTTGCTTGTGTGCGTGCCTTTTGCTTTCCCTATTATAAACGGTCCATATCTCGACGCACGAGTTTTGTAGTTTTCACCCTTTCAAGTCTCTCCCCAATCCTCCTGTTGGAGAGTGAGGGAGCGGCTGCCTAACGCTGGGCTGCTACCGGGGTTAAACCACGACAAGCCCTATAAGGCAGTGAACAGCGGCACGGGTTAGCAGCGGCTGAAGGCCCATCCGAGGCGCCCCAGGGGCAGCATGCCCCACTGCGGGCTCGGCCCAGCCCGGCCCGGCCCGGCCCGAGTNCCCCGGCCCCGGCCCCGGCCCGGCTCCGCGGGGCGCCCATAAAAGGGGAAGGGCGGGGGCCGAAGGCACCAGCTCGAGGCGCTGGTAGTCCTGGGGTCGGTTGTTTGTGCTGTGAAGCAGCCGTCTTGCTTCTTCCCTCCGGGACGGGCCTCCGGCCGAGGGCGGGGACCTCAGCCGGTGGGTCAAGAGGGCACCGCGGGCGGGCCGTGGCGGCCCCGCGAGTGCCCGTCCATGAGGGGCCGGGACCGTTTGTGGGTGCGGGGCAGCCGGCGGGGCGCGCAGCGGTAAACACGGACAGGCCTTCGGGGGCAAAGGGCTTGCAGTTAATGTCCTTGCTTTGTTGTTGGTTTGGTTTTTTTCTTGTTTGGTTGGGGGTTTTTGTTGTGTTTTGTAGTTTTTCTCCCACAACACCGTGGCGGTGACTCAGTACCCCGGGGAAAGGGGAGGTCCCTGTGTGGGGTCTGCATTGTGTCATCCAAGCACCCGCGGGTGTGAGGAGAGTCACTGGCGAAGTGACATCGCTGCCATCGCTTCAGCGAGGTTGTGAAACACACTTCTCTCTTTACTTGAGGAGAGGAGGTCCGAGCCAGCACAGCAACCCCCAAACACAGCGTCAGAAGGAACATGCTTTGGGCCCAAAATCCAGGGGAGATTTGTCAGTGTCTTTTTTTTCCGCACGAGTGAAATTAATTAACCTGTAGTTACGCTGCCCGGGATGGGTTTTGCACCTGGAGGAGATGCACCTCCTGCTGCATCTCTAGAACTTCTCTTGAATGCTTGTGAGGAGCAGTGTTGCCTGTGGTGGAGCTGAGCGTTCTCAGGATGCCCTGCCCTGCACTTGGACTTTACTGGGTACTGCTGGTGAATTAACACTGAAACATTTGAGTTACATAGCATGTGAATCTCCGTGCTGCACAAAAACTTAGAAAGTTTATTCTAAGTTTAGATGCTGTGTACTTTATAGGATGTGTTTGAAAGCTTAGAGACTTTGTTTAGGTCCTTTTTCTATACTGTAACATATTCAGCACTTTTTTTTCAGTGTGGTTCTTGATTTACATTTGTCTGTGCACACAATTAAGCAGTTTTAGAAGAATGACTTTTGATTGGATTTTTGCCATACTATCTGGAAAAATGTTTACTGTGGCAATGAAGAGTGGTGTCAGACTGTTAGTGTTCTCTTCAATGCAAAAATGAAGAATACATACTTTATGGATTGAAATTTCATTTGGGAGAAGTATGCTTATTTAAACTTATGTAAGCAAATGTATGTAATAAAATAAGTTTTCTTTTAGCTGAGTCAGACTCACAGAACTAATTTTTCTCTCACCAACTAAGAAAGGAAGAAGTCTGGAAAAAAGCTGTTCACAAAAGTGTTTATTTTGAAGTTGCATTAAAAGGCAGGATCAGGAAACTTCTGTGAAATAGGCCTGTTTTTAAAATTTCCTTTGCTGATAGAGTGAATTGCAGTGCAGTGTAGTAAGGTGAAGAGTTCTTGACAGATCGAACCCTCATCTAAATAAGAAACACTTACGAATTGTTGCCTTGTTAAGATAACTGATCCTATGAAGATGTGTGCCTTTGCAAAAGTAGTTTAGTGTAGCAAGTGAAAAACACTGATAGGATGTATTGGATGACTTCCACAAACACTGTAAGGGGTGTTTGTTGCAAAGAGTTGAGCTGTCATTGCTGCCATTTTTGCACACTAATTTGCCTGGTGGCCCACAGTACTTGTTGAGCAGTGTTTGTTTTGATTCTTGGATTCTTAGGAAGGCTTGAATGAAACCAAAAGTATCACTGTGCTGTACAGCAGTAGGGCTGTTTTGAGGGTAGACAGGTGGTTTGAGGAGTGAGTCATGTTCATTTGGCATCTGAGGTAATTGGAGGTGTAGGTTCTTTGAAGCTGTGACCATAAAACTTACCATTCTGTCAAGGCTTGTCTTAATAGTATTTTGACCAACGTATGGGGAACAAATTTGTTCTAAATCATTTAATTCACTGATACAGTAATAACCCCCCTGCATTTTAGTGGATATGTCTGTAAGTCCAGTAGAGCTTCAGTTACAATGGTGTTTCAGCAATCCTGTATCTATATGTTTAGTAGTGTATTTTGACAAGTTCTAAAGGGCTAGTTTGCATTTATTTCAGTTGGAAAATGTGTTTAAAGACTTCAGTTAATACCGTGAAATAAACACTCAAGTTACAGAAACAACTTCAAATGTGGAATAAGCAGATAAACCCAGACTACTAGAGAAGGACAATGAGCTCATCTCAGCCTTCTGTTCAGAACATCCATGGACAGGGGGTACTGTGATTGTCCTTAAAAGACACACTGACCTGAACCAGTGTCTGGAACTTCAGCTTCTGTGGTTTTGATAGCCTGGACCCAAACAAAACTCACTGGGGAGTTTATCAGGGGAATGTCCTGAAATGCTTGTAGTGGTGCTGTGCATGTTTAACATGGGGGCTGTTATTTGAGTTGTCAAGGTGCAAAATGCAGTAGTTCTTACAAGAACCATGGTTGTCATACAGGCCACACCTGGCTGTCTGTTTATGTGGAGCAGGGCTATGACTTATTTATATGGGAAATTGAGGTAATTATTGATGAGCTCTTAGTAATGAGTGCAATACTGTGCTAGGATGACAGAGTGGATGGTCATGTAAATTGCTAAATGCTCATGTGTTGTGGTGGGAAAAAATACTTATAAATTCTGCTGCCAATGACATTAATCATTCTGAGTAGTTTTAAAACAGCTTTTCAAATTTGATTAATTTAAAGTGTGATGTTTTTATACTAAATCTGTATGCAGCATTTCAGGTAACTAAATCAGGAGACTGTGGAAGCAGAGAGAGTTCCACATGGCACGTGTGTGTGTGTATGTGTCCTAACAATTATTAAAACAGAACCTGAAAAGTTAGCAGTTGTTCAGATTCTGAAGTCCCCTGTGATTTTTATGCATTGCTGTAACATCATCAGTATTTCTCTGCTAGAAGCAGAGCAGGGAAAAGAAAATCCAAGGTCATAACAAATTTCAAATTTAAATGATGCCACTAGTTGATACCATAGAAAAGTGTAATACAGAGGAATGGTTCTGATCGTGAGGGTAGATTGTGGATTATTTCTCAGGAGATTAGTGATAATTGGTTATACCCAAGTGTCCTGTCCAATAACTAATCATGTCAGCTTAGTGTCAGAATGTTCCAAAGCATTCAAGAGAAGTTTCCCTAACCCAGGTGCTTTTAAACTATAGCAAAATGTGCCTTATGTTTTGGTGGTGCTATAGTCAACTTCATATGTTAACTAGATCTTCATTCATTATGTCTCTGGTGAATCAGATACTTATTGTATGGCAAAAATTGTGGTGTAGGGTGCTGAGAGTATTGTCAGGAACCTGCAGCAGTATTTTTGAGGCCTAAGATTTGGTTCCTAGGTAATGCATCTGTAGTATGTTTCCATGATTGTAGTAAGGTGCTTTAAGTGAAAAGCAGTGTTTTTTAAAAGGAGATGACAAAAAAAATCAAGTACTTGTACTATACCGAGTAAAGCCTGTGCAATTTCATACAGCATATTAATTGTATAACCTTTTGAAACCTTTTTGAAAAGATGTGTAAAAGTAATAAAAATTAATTGTGATTTATCTTCTATGTGAAAACAAGCAAATAGTTATTGGTAGTCACACTATAGCACCAGCAGTTCAGAGGAAAAAACCCACAGATTTTCCACTCCATCCAAAAGTAGGTATGTAGAACTGTGATTCCAGCCTGGGGAGCAGAATAAATATCTGAAATTCTGGAGTTTTGGTTAGGGAAATGACTGGGGAGCTGGTAAGGACCTCAGACTTGTCAGGCTTATCCTCTTTCCCAGCCCCTCCTCCCAGTGATTCTTCACCAGATGCTTGTTTGAACACTTTTCTTTGGGCTGTGTTTCTGATGGATGTTCTTCAGCCTCCCCAGGCAATCTGTTTGAGGGATACCATGTCCTTACTGGAAGAAATGTTTCCCTTATGACATTTCCATGTATTGTTTCTATGTGTCAGGGGAAACTTTGAAGCAAGGTGTTTAAAAACTATATGCAGTGCGTAAGATCTGATTTACATTGTTAGTCAGGATACAAGGGTTACTTTTCCTGGCTTGTAGTTTTCACTCTAATGCAGCTCTGTGTTGCTATTTGCCAAAACAGAGGGAAGCAATGACTTGACTTTTGTCTACTGTGATCCTCTATAATCCTCCACTGCCCTTCTGCTTAGCTGAACATTGCTAATTGTTCCCCCTTTAGTAATTCCCTCAGTTGTTTATTCCTCCTTGACAATAATCTCTTATGCTTCTCTTTTTGAGAATGATTTTACTTCTTCACAGGTATATTGGAATCACTTCAGATTTTGTTTCATGGCACTTCAAGTGAACTCTCCTGTCTGTTGATTGGATCAGAGGCTTTTGTTACTCTTGTATCCAAGATAAAGAATTAAGTTTAGAAAGAAGAGTTTGAAGTGCTGAGACCTCACTGTTCTTCAGGAAAAAAATCAAAATCAACAACAAAACATGACACCTCCAGAGTTTGAAAAAAAGGTTTAAAAGTTGCTTTTACTGCTTCTGATAATGGATAAGGTTTGATTACATGTTTTAGGTTAATTTTGCTTTAATAAAGACAGTTATATAAGATTATAGCAATGCATAAACACATCTTCTAGTCTGATGAATTATATCTCTCCATCATGTAAGAGTTTCCAGGGCCTGCACTTCCACCTTGGGATTCTTTTGTAATTTCTAGTTGCTGTGTTTATTAGGACGAAAGGAAGCAATTGTTCTGGTTTCTTAAAGTGTTTTAGGGTCATCTGCACTGACAAAAGTAAAAGTGTACCTTTTCTGCTTGAAGTGTAGACTGGTCTTGGCACTTTGTTGATTATTGGCTTCTATTTGAAGTGTTTCATCTCCAGAGACTCCTCTGGGAAATTTATAATCAGAACTTAAACAAGAATACAAGATGTGAAAGTCATAAGAAGAGAGGAGAGATATGGGGGTGGGGGGTTGGTGTCTGAATTTCTGTATGTCTTCTGACAAGCAGTAGATAAAAATCGCTGCTTCTGCACCCTTAGTTTTGTACACTTACTTAGAATACAAAAACTTGTGATACTGGGAAAGGGGGAGATAAGAAAGCTTGCCTGATGATTAGCAGCACGTAATAGTGTTCTGTATTAACAGAACAGATTGCTACAGGGAGTACTGGTGAAGTTAGGCTTTTTATTCTCAAAGGTATAATGCTAGCTTTCTATGGGAGGATGGGGCTTGCTGTTTCTTGGTTAGTACATGGCATACACGTTGTCCTCATCTTTAAAAGCTTCTAGTACTGCAGTTGCTTAATCTTCCCTCTTGAGATTTAATGTGTAATTTCTGCTGAAGCTATTAGGATAAAAGCTGTAAAACTGATTATTACAATGGTAAGGCAAAGCTGTCAGTTTATCAGATCAAACAGGATTGAGGATTTTCATCAGGGGAGATGAAAATGATGCATTCAAATTATTTACAGTTATGTGTAAGAAAGTAAAGAGAACTCAGACTAAAGTCAGAGCAAGTCAGTATAAAAAACGTGGAAATAATGCATGAGTTGTGTATAGCACTGAAGCAGATAGACCCTCAGAAAATGGTGTCTAATCAGTACTGGCGTGGCTCAGTTCTACCACATCAGCTGTGCTAATTCAGCAGCCTGCTGAGCTTCTTAAAAATGAAGACAGACTTAGACTCTCAGAGAAGGAGATCTGGCAGAGCTGAGTAAGTTGAATGCAGGCTGCTTTAGAGTTTGACAGCCAACCATTGCAGTGGCACCTGAAGTTGCATCAGAGCATGCTACCCTAACTCTGGCTCCTTGGCTGAAGTCACCAGATGGCAAACAGCCTAGGGGGATTCTGTGCCCTCGTGTGGTCAGAAGAGCCTGGATGAGAGGAGCTGTGCAGGATCTTCAGCTGTAGGAGGATGTTTAAGGACAGAAAGGAACTCCCTCAAGATGGTAGTTTGTGGCAACTTGCCCATTCAGACACCTCTGTATGGAAGATGATGACTTATTAAGGGAGTTCTGGGCTTGAAGAATTTTTTGACTCTGTTTCATGACTTGTCCTGTGAATATATCTAATACATTTCTTTTAGAACAACCACTGATACTTTCCTGCATGTACTTCCTGCATGTACTTCCTGCATGTACTTCCTGCATGTACTATACAAACACTCTTGTTTGTATAGTTGCAGCACTAGCTCCATTTCAAGTCTGGCAAAATTTTTTCATAATTTAGGTAGAGTTGTGAGTTGTTTATGATGTTTGCAGGAGGTCATTTTTGAGATTTGGAGTATACAGAAAATGTCCAAAATAGTAATCAACTTCTTTCTTTTAGCCTTCATGTTGACTAATGCTTTGGTAAATGCAGAAATTTAATTATTTGTAAAATTAATAGTTATATGTGTAATATTAATAGACTGTCATAATTCAGAACTTCAGTTTTTTTGCATTTATGGCACAAATTGCATACAGAACTGCAGGCTTTTAGGGAAATGCAAAACAGAAACCATTTAGTATTTAAGTGGGAGGAAGCTGCTCTTTGTTTGCTGGTGGTCATTTGCCTCTTTTGGGACTAGTCCCAGATCAGTATCAGAATATTTTGATATGATCATGGCTTTTGGGGGTCTGTTTTTTTAAATGTAATCTGAGAGGTAAAAAAAACCACAACTAAACAACATTCTAATTTCAGATTAAATCAGTAGTGGAACAGCCTGACAGCTTATTGAATTTGGGCTACAGGCTACTTGCAGCCTCAGGCAAGTAGAAGGAGCTATATTGAGTAAAAACATTGACTTAGTGGAATCTGTAGCTCAAAGGAGAGTTCAAAATGACCTGTAAGGTTGATGAAAAGACAATGCTTAGAAAGTATGTCCCTGAAGCATATTCCATTTGTCAATGTACTTGTAGCTGAGCTGATAGTGCTTATGAAAATAATTGCTACTGTGTTCTCAGATATCCTAGTAAGGAGAGTTAAGTCATTTCTAAACCAGAGAGTTTGAGGAAGGAACTTTTAGTTGAATGGATTGGATCCATAAGAAAAAGATTTGATTTTTGCTTATCATCCAGTGTACTGTTTTAAGTTGTGATAGAGCTAAAATTCTACATGGGAGTTTGCATGGGATAATGTTCTGTATGTTTGACTGAAAACAGTGTTGATAACACAGGGATATTTTTGTTATTGCTAGCTGAGCCCTTTTCTGCTTCTCACCCCACCAGTGAGAAGGTTGGGGGTGTGCAAGGAGTTGGGGGGACACAGCCAGGACAGCTGACCCCAGCTGACCAGAGGGATATTCGAGATCATGTGGCATCATGCTCAGCTGGTAGGGGGAGGAAGGTTGGTAAGGCTGCTGTGACTGTGGAACTGTCTGAGCATTGTTGGGTTGCTGATGAGCAATTAGGGGTTATTTGCATTATTCATTTTTCCTTGCTTATATATCTTTGTCTTCTTATTTATTTTTTCCTTTAAAAAACCCCCAAAATTCCAAAACTCTCTATCACAGCCCATGGGTTTTCACTTTTATCCTTCTTATTCTCTCTCCATATCCACTGGGTGGGAGAGTGAGTGAGCACCTGTGTGGTGCTTAGCTGCCTCCCAGGGTTAGACTCTGGTATGTGGTTTTCTGAGGTTGAGATTAATACCAGACCACAAAAGTAAGTTTTAACTGAATGTTCATTGCTTTGAGTATTAATCTGCTAGTATATGTAGTCTGAAGCTTGTAAGCATTGTAAAAATTTAAATAATTTCAGTGTTAATCTGCCCATAGAAGCAAGAGAAGGAAATTGTGACAGTAGTATGTTGTTTCAATTATTTAAATTGAAATATTCCTCTCATTTTTAGGATTGTGTGCCTTTCTTCTGTTAACTGAAATGAAGTAATCTCTTTGCAGTCCTGAGCAGTTGTGCTTAGCAAACTGAAAATTCTTCATTCTAATTATTTTCTTTTTTTAATTCATTGCTTATAAGCTTTCAATACCTGCAGGGAAGAAAGAGATGTAGAATACTGGTTCCATGTAAATAATACTGGATAATACAGTTTAAAATAATTTGAATATTTTTCCTGCAACATTTATTTGTGTTGATCAGGGGTGTGATTTCGTTGTGATTCAGAAATAGTCAATTAAGGGGGAGGTGTGAAGAATATGAGTTGGTTTTAAGTTTTGCCCATTTGACAGCCAAATGAATTCATATATTTCTGGGAATAAATGCAGATTTATTTTTTTTTAAGATGGTAACCTAGAAAACAGTAATTGTGTCAGTATAACATGCATTCCCTTTTCAAACCTTGAATGTGACATCCTGTTGTTGCCTTGTAGGAGAAAATGTTTTCTGTAATTCATGGATATAAGAGAAAAAAGAGCAATTGAGGAAGATAAAGGATTTCTTTTTATTTCTATGTCAAGTGTTGAGATTGGGTCCAGAATATACATGCAAGGTTTTTTTACAAATGCTAGGAAAATCAGAGGAAGAACATTTTGAAAAGTTATTTGTTAAAAGATTGAAAAAATACCTCTTAGAAATATTTGAGGCTATCTTTACATTTCTTAAAAAGAAAAAAAAGCAAACAAAAAAAACAAACAACCCCCCCCAAAAAAAACCAAACAAAAAAAAACCCCAACAAACAAACAAATAAAAACCAAACAAAAAACAAACAAACAACAACAACAACAAAAAAAAACCCTAGTTAAATAGTTCCTGCAGCAGAAGGAAAAACTTGGAACTGTTTCCTTTTACCTTCTTGCCCAGTCCCCTCTGGGCCCCCCAGCCACACTCTGCCAAGCTCAAGCTTTTTCCTCCTGTGTAATGGGCCTACTGCAAGAAGTCCCTCTCCAGCTTTCTTGTAGCCCCACTTTAGGTACCAGAAGGTTGCTGTAAGGTCTTCCTGGAGCCTTCTCCAGACAGAACAGCCCTGGCTCTCTCAGCCTGTCTTCATAGGAGAGGTGCTCCAGCCTCAGATCACCTCCATGACCCTCAGTCATGCAATCCTTGACCCAAGAGAGCTGCTGCTCTTGTCACTAGTGCACGGGATGTGATGGAGTTGAGGAGACAGGAGGGAGCAAAAGGTAGTTTTAATGTAGTACTGTGGTCAATAATAGGGATAATTTCTGTAACTTAAGTTACAGTGCTAGGTTGTGAACACATGCAGGCATGCACCTACTCTAATCTTGAACACTTACATCTGGAAAATTTTTTTTTTTCTTTTTTTAAATCTGTGGAAGAGGACAAGTTGGTTAGGATTTGGTCTAGATTCTGAGGCTTTGTGCTACAGCCTGTAATTTGCTGTCTCTAGGGAGTGGTGTCCTTAGTGCAGTATTGGTAGAAGCAGAGGAAGCACCACTCTGTCAGTGATTAAGGCAGTGCCTGTTAAAGGCTGGACCTACCTGTTTGTGAACTGTGCATTTTATGAGACAATCGCTCCCATTTTTTAATCAGCTCTGGTAATCCAAAATGCTTTCTTGTTCATGATCCTTTTGAGGAATTCAGGTGACTGTAATAACGTTCTGGAAGTATGGAGGTGTGTGTATAAACCTCTTCAGCCAGAGAACTGAATAATTAGCTCGTTTGCCCTATACCTTAGTTATTTGTTCACTGATGTGTTGCTTCTCTAAGACTGGTCAGTTTTGCAGAAATGCATCTTGTCAGGGACTACTGGGTGTGCTTTGAACAGGTCTGCTAAATTTAACTTCTGAAGCAATACCTACTCCTTAGGCTGAGCTAGCCTGGAAGAAATACCTGAGAGAGGATATGTGGTGCTTCACAGCTTCATTGTCTGAAGGGTGTCTTGTAAATTGGTCTCTGCATTCATGTAGCTAAATGCTGCTCATTTTAGGCATGTAGGTAAATAAGTGCATGCCTCCATCTCTTATTCTTGAGATGTTTTGTATTTAAGTAGAACTTAGCCTCTCCTGAAAACCAAATGTGACATCCATACCTCCAGTAAGTGGTGAAAGCTTTCACTGTCTTGATCCAATAAGTCTTCCCCAGGACAGAAGAATAATGACTGCCTGCTCTATCTTCTAGAAACAGTTGAATAAGTGATGAGACTCTGTATGCAAGAGCATTATTTGGAACAAAAAATGTAGTTCATTAAACAGATTTTGCATGTTGCGAACATCAGTTTTTTAAAAATGAAACATTTGCATTCAGAGGGCTTGACTCTGTTGAGTGGACATCTGGTTTTGAACAATAATGACGTTTTAGAGATCAAAATGAAATTAGGAATTATGCAATTTGGTTGTATTTTTACCTTGTTTGTTTCAACTACTTGTTTGAGAGTAGATTTCTGCATTGCTATTCTGATTTACTAATTTAACTGTTGGATTTTATTCTGCATGTGGCTGCTAATTATCAGCTCCCTCTGGCAGTCTGCTGACCAGCCATGTTGTAATGAAGGGAAATTTCAGAATTGTCAGAGAATTGCTTGAAAATAAATAACTTGCTGGCTAACTCAATAAAGATATTAACTACTGGCTAGATAGGAAAATGAATTGTCAGTCCTGGTTTTTTTTAGCATTAGTTGCCAGGATTTTTGTTTTGCAAAGACACTAGAGTTTTCACTTTTCACAATTCTAAAGATTGCAGGAGTGGTATAGTTAATAACAAAAGAAACATTTTAAGTTCTGGTTTTTAATGTAGGATGGGCAGGTCTGGACAAACACTCAAAAATATTTCCAGGGAAAATTATGTGTAATCAAACTACATAGACCTTCATAGATGAATGAGGAAAAAAATGCCTCAGATACCTGCTGATTTTATTTCTTCCAGGGTATCTATGTCTCTGCCCATAGATACTCTCTTTTTAAGTGTAATGAAGAGATTAGTTGCACAGCCAGGAAATAAAAAAGCTTTCATATTTTTCTGAGGTTCATAATACTCTATATTAATGGTTGCAAGCTTTATCTTCCTTGTCTTTAATGTTAACTTTTTAGTTTGTTGAGTTTCAAGAATAGAAACTTTTTAATTCATATCTACTAAAGATTAAAAGTGACTTAGAGGGACACAAAGAAGTCACTGTATATCTGAAATAGTGAACTTCTAATTGCATTTGTAGAAGCAACAGCTTTTGGGCATGAACCATTCTGTTAGATTATAAATACCTCATAATACTGTTGTATTAAAATATCTCTTTATTACAATATTGGCAGCCTTTTTCCACTGTTTTGTCAAGTTCTTTTTTACTCCTTATCCTGTATTTTCTTGTAAAAGCTGTTTCATTAATATGAAAAACTGCTGCAAGAAGAAGCAGTGTGTGGGCAATGCTTTGTATGGACATGCCTGAACATACTACCTCTAGCAGTAAGAATAAAGCCTTCTCCCTGGGACTTTGATTTTAGAAGGTGTGATTTGATTAGTTGTGCTTTTCTAGTCACAAAGATAAGCTAGCTAGGGCTGCCTGAATTGTGCTGTAGTACCTGAAGGATTTTCCATTGTAGTGCTTGCAGATCTTTTCTGCAAGCTGATATATGTGTTGCGTCAGATTTATGAATAGAGTGAAAAAAAAAAAAAAGCTGTGACATCTGAGATTGATTTTTTAAAAAATCAAATTATTAATTTTCTGTTATGTACTAAAAACATGTTAAGATGAGGGCACAACCAGTGTTTGCCAATATTATTTAGTGTAGATGAAAACTCAGTTACATGCTTTCATAACGTATGGGCCCAGAGCACTGTATGTTCTTAATAATCATATTGTAAATGAAGCTTAAGACTTTAGAGAAATAGAAAATTCCTTAATAAAAAGGTTTATCAAAGTGTTAGGGAAGAGGGAAGCTGTAAAGACATATTGTTGTTTAACAAGTATTTCTGTCTTTTTCTTTTCTCCATAATCTTGTGTAGCAATGGGCCAAGGACTTGGCAAAACTGCCTGGCCTAAACCTGCAGGAGGATATCAAACTATTACAGGTGGAAGAAGACATTCCTATGTTGGGTTTAGACCATTTTTGAATAGTCAAGACAGAGATGGACATCAACAGAATGATGACTGCAAACAATTAGAATCAGAAGATGTTCAGAAAGAGAATACTTTATGTATGTATATATCTTTGTGTATGTGCCATTCCGTTGCAAAGTGGGATGCTTGGGGCTGGAGGAGAAAGGCACATTGAGAGCCATATAAGTGGCTCATGTGATTGAGCCACTTAAATAACATGAAAGGTACATTTCCTATGTCTTTAATTTGCTTTTATACTAAATTTCATTCTATAAAGTATAAGTAACCTAATAAATCTATATTAGGCTATGTAGTTTTGCCTGAAGAACATTCATAATGAGTTAATATGTTCTAACAAACTAGAAAAAACAATAACATTGTTTAGTTCAAATTATTTTGTCTCCAAATTAAAATTTGCATTTGGAAGAAAATGCCTGTTCTAACCTTCTGTTTAGAGCGAGGCTGTGAAATATTTGATGCATCATGAACCAGGTTGTTCTCTTTGCCAGCCATAGTGAAAATTACTTTAAGCCTCTAAAACATTTTTAAAAGTTCTTTTTTTTTATTTGGGTATACCAGTTAGACCACTTCCCTTTCTTGATTAAGTATTGGATGTTAGTATTTACCAAAATACCTTCTGTGACATAAGCATCTGAATAATAATTTCATAGAGGAATACAGAATGCTAATTTTTGGACTAGAAATATGGTCCCATTTCTTTGCCTGAGATTTTCAGCTTAAAAAACCTTTTTTTATATTACCTTAGATCTTTGAAAGTGCTGGGGGGAAAGGACGTGAGGGTACTTCTCAACACTGGCTGAGTATGAACCATCAGTGTGACCAGGTGGCCAAGGGCACCTGGCCTGTGTCAGCAATAGTGTGGCACCAGGGCAGTGACAATCCCCCTGTGCTGGGCTCTGGTTAGGTTACAGCTTAAGTTCTGTGTTCAGTTCTGGGCCCCTCAATGCAGGAAAGACATTGAGGGGCTGGAGTGTGTCCAGAGAAGGGCAGCAGGGCTGGGAAAGGGTCTGGAGTACAAGTCAAATGAAAAGCAGCTGAGGGAGTTAGGGGTGTTCAGCCTGAAGAAAAGGGGGCTTGGGGGACCTTCCTGCTCTGTACAATTGCCTGAGAGGAGGCTGGATTGAGGTGGGTGTGGTTCTTTCTGCCCAATAACAATCGACAGAACAAGAAAAAATGGCCTCAGGTTGCACCAGAGGAGGTTTAATTGGCTGTTAGGGAGAATATCTTCACCAGAGGGTTTGTCAGTCATTGGAAGAGGCTGCCCAGAAGAGTGGCAGTTGTCAGTTCCTGGTGGTCCTTAAAAGGTGTGCATACATAGTCTAATGGTGGACTTGGCAGTGTTAGATTTGTGGTTGCACTTGATACCTTAGTGGTCTTTTCCAGCATAAGTGTGATTCTATTGCTCTACAAGGTAGCTTTTTTTTTCCTCCTTCCCTTATGGACTATTTTGAAACTGCTTTCTTATGCTAATTTTTTTTCTTTTTAAATGATAATGGTATAGAGCTGTTCTAGCTTTGTATTCAATTGTTTTTGTAATCTGTTATGTGATATAGATCATCTTGGTGTGGTTTTAGTTTTTTGTAATTGAAGCGTGTTTACTGTTGTCCATGTTTCATACATTTTCTATACTTTCATCTAGTTAAAGATCTATTTCCTGTAAGGCAGTATTGACGTTAGTGGAGTCTCTATATAATGCTACCATATTTCTTGTTTCAGTTACACAGAGATGCATGCAGTTATTTTATGGGTCATTAGATATATACAGTTTAAGGGTATATTATCTTCCTGTTCCTAATACAGTTGCTTTGTATGTAAGTTAGTCTAATAACAAAATGCCTTTCCTTTACATTTGTTTGTGTGTATATTACAACTCTTCAAATTTATCTTACAGCATCTTTTTGGATTGATTTACTTTCTTTGTCTCCACTAGGCTACATTTTTCCCCATCTGGTATTATATTTGGGTGGATAGGTATTACCTAACATGCTGCATATTTTCTGAATTAGAAGGCGCTCACAGGAATCATTGAGTCCAATTCCTGGCCATAGGACATCTCCAAGAATCACTCTGTGTGCCCCAGCGCATTGTCCAAACACTTCTTGAACTCAGTCAGGCCAGTGCTACGACCACTGCTCTGGGGAGTCTGTTCCAGAGCCCAACCACCCTCCGGGGCAAGAACCTTTACCTAATACGCGACCTAAACCTCCCCTGACACAACTTCAGGCCATTCCCTTGGGTCCTGTCGCTGCACACCCCAGAGAGGAGATCAGGGTCTGCCCCTCCTCTTCCTCTCTAGGGTTGTTGAAGACCCCAGTGAGATCTCTGTTCAGTCTCCTCTTCTCCAAGGTGAACCGACCAAGTCAGCTCAGCTGCTCCTTGTGTGGCTTCCCCCCATTGTTTCTTCACCATCTTCATGGCCCTCCTTCAGACATTCTCTAATATCTGATATCTTACATGGTGGTACCCAAAACTGCCCCCAGCACTTGACATGAGGCTGTCCCAGAGCAGAGTGGGACAATTCCTTCTCTTTCCCAGCTGGTGATGTTAGGCCTGATGCCCCCAGGACAGGGCTGACCCTCCTGGCTGCTTGCACATGTTGAACTTGCCATTTACCAGGATCCCCTGTGCTCCTCTCCAGCATCCCAATTTAGTGTCATTAGCAAACTTACTTAGTGTACCTTTGAGTCCTGTGTCTTAGTTGTTTGTGAAGATCTGAAGAGCACAGGGATGAGGATGGAGCCCTGTGGAATTCCAGTAGTGACAGGTCACCAGTGTGATTTCACTCCATTCACTGTCACCTTTTGTGCCTGACCTGTGAGCCAGTTACTCACCCATCACATGATGTGTTTATGCATCTGTGTGCTGGGTGTTTTGTCCAGAAGGATCCTATGGGAGGCAGTGTCAAAAGCTTTGCTAAAATCCATACATGAACTGGTTCTCTTGGTCCAATAGGTGGGATACCTTGTCATAATAGGTTTGACAAGTAGGACTTTCCTCTCATGAAGATGTGGTGGCTCTGACCAATGGCTGCATTTCCTTCAGGTTTTTCACTACACCAGAATAGTCATCTCTGTGATTTTATCAGTCACTGAAGTGGACTGACAGGCCTTTGCCTTGCCTTCCTTGCAAACTGGGACAGCATTAGTCGTGGTCCAGTCAGCTGGGACCTCTACAGATTCCCAGAATTGTTCAAAAATCGTTGAGAGGCCTTCCTGTGACATCAACTGACTAGTTGACTACCCTCAGATTAATCCCATCAGGCCTTATAAACTTACAGAGATTCAGCAGGAGCAGCAGATCCCATACAAGTTCAGGATTGACTGGAAGTTGGTAATTCTCTAGCTCAGGTACTGGGACCTGCTTGGACATCCTCTTTTCATCAGTCTTGAAGATGGGCAAAGAAATCATTTAACAACTCTGCCTTGTCTCTTTCACTGTCTGTGAGGTGACATCCTCATCTTCTAATGGGCTAATGTTATTCCTGCACTGCCTTTGCTACTGATTTACTTAATAAAGCTCTTTTTATTGTCCACCATGTTTCTGGCCTGCATCAACCCTCCTTCAGGAGGAATACAGAGATGCTGCTGCCACTGTAGGGAGAAAATTCACGTGGCCAAAGCTCAGTTGGGATTGGTACAGGCCAGAAAAAATCTCTGTATTCCTGACTTTGCTTCCACTGGCCATACACCTTCTTTTCTTACTTTAGCTCCAAAAGAAGATCCCCGGTCATCCAAGCCAGCCTTCTCCATCACTTGCTTGACTTCCAGCATTTTTGGAGTTGCCTGTTCCTGTGCCCTCAGGATGTGGTTTTTAAAAAGTGACCAGCACTGACCCCAGCACCTTCCAAAGCATTTTCCCAGGATCTCATAAGCTAGTTCCCTGAGCAGCCTGAAGTTTGCCTTCCTCATGTCCAGAGTTGAATTTTTTGCTTTTTCTTCTGTCACCAGAGACTTTGAAATCTATCACTTCATGTTCACTGTGACCAAGACTGTCACCAGTCTTCACTTGGGTCATGAGACCCTCTGTTATCAAGCAATAAATTAAGGAGGGCACCTTTCTTAGTTGACCCCTTTAGTACCTGTACCATGAAGTTTCCATCCAGGTGCTTGAGGAATCAAAGAAACTGGGTAGAAGATGGGTAGGAGAAGATATTATTGACAATAATAAAAATATGTCTGGATTTGATCCTTGTTAACTTACTACACGTGACTCTGCTTGAGCAAGAGGAGTGGATGATCTGTAGAGGGGCCTGCCAACCAGCCTTGGCTCATAGCAATTTTGTGGAAGAGCTTCAAAATTCTAATTAGATACGGTATTATTTCCTAGAAGCCAGACTCCTAGTGCTGAGGAGCATAGTTTTCATAAGATTCCAGTGCCAGGAATTCACCAACCTAGTAAAGGAGCCCCATCTAAGGATTAAATAAGATTTTGGACAAAGTAGTCTGGACTATTGCGTTGATTAGGAGTTTAAAAATTACTTGAAAAGTATTGATTTTGTAGTAGCAGTAGTATACATGTTTTTATCTTCCCTTAACTCTTGCTGCTAGATTTGGTGCTTATTGTCCCTTTGTGCAGGAGGTGTTCAAGCGCAATATAACTAAAATGCATTTGTTATGAAGCAACTATTAACTGTAATACCTAATAGCAACCCTGCTATTTTCTTTTTATGAGGAGTTGCACTCAAAGGTGCAGGTAAAAAATACAGTTCTTTTTGTATGTAATTTATAGTAGCAATAAGTGACATTTATTTGAGTGTGGCAGAAGGCACAATTTAACCAGTTAATGAATGGATAGTCCAATATGGAGAGAAAGGTTCTTTGAGATTTGCTGTTATCTTACAATTCCCTTTTATATAACCAGTGTAAAAATTCTGCTTGTGCACGTGTTCCTTTAATACTTTTCCCCCCTATCACATCTGTAGCTGGAATTGTATAATTTAGATCCCTTTCTGTAGGCTTAGTTTGTATAAATGAGAAAGTAAATATATTACTGAAGAATGACTGCATCTCTGATAAATGTTTCTGTCACTTTGTACTGTAGTCCTAGTAAATTATCCCTTCTTTTTAAATGAGCAGTTGTTGTAGACAAGAATATTTCTGTTGGTTTTGATTATTCCAGTGCATTCTTTCTTACAGCTTTCTCTGAAGATTCTAGTCCATTGGTTCAAGGTTCTGCTGATTTATTAGATGAACCTTTGTCAAAAGATGCTGGCACTAGAGAACCTGTTTGCCAAAGTGCATCAAGCCAAACATCGCCATTTTCTGTATTCTCTTATGGCCTAGAAGGCAACCAAATCTCACGGGACTTGATGAATCCTTATGAAAAATCTGAGGACCTTGCAGAATACACGTCTGGAGGGCATAATGATTTGAATGGTAAAAATGGAATTGCTTTTGTAAACATTGACTCCTATGAGCCAGATAGCAGTGATGGAGAGGAAGAGGATGCTCTAGACAAATATTCTTGGATAAGAGAAGCAGCAGGTCTAATTCAGGGAAGACTAGATAACATACTTTCTCAGTGTGAAAAAGACATGGAGTCTATTAATGACTTACAGTCCCGACTGTCTGCTTTCAACCACAGCGTTTATAGAGAAAGTTGCGAAGAAGCAGGACCAATGCCTTTGGCATGTCCAAACAATAGGACACTTAAATCTGTTGAAAATGAAGCTACACCAAAAATTAGCCTGAGTGGTGACAGTTATGAAACACAGCAGATAAAACATATAGTGGATGTCGGAATTGGAGCCCCTGTACCAGTTGCTGATGTATTAAACATTGGTGATGGAGCCACTGACCAAGAAAATTCATCTGAGCTAGTAGTGAGACCTAAAATTAGAAAACAAAATTCTGCTAAACAGCTGGAGAGAGAAAATCGTCTCCCTAGTGATGATGAAGAGGAAAATGATTCCTGGAGGAAGATTGGAATTGCTGATGTCCAGCAGTGCCATCCTGAGTGTCCCTTGAGCGATGGCAAAGATGAGATGAGTTCTGGTGTGTTCTTTCTCTCAAGAATGCAGAGTCATCAAAAGAATATAGAAATAAACTTAAGAAGAAATGCACTAGGTCGAGAGCAAAACAATGTTCTAAGTGACAGTGCTTTTTGGAATGAGTTTGAAGACCGCAACACACATTACTTAATGTCCCACAAAGATGAAGACAGGTAAAAATTTTATTTTTATATCTGTTTTAGTATTGAATCTTTTGTGTAAATAGTGTGCGAAACTGAACAATATGTTAGCAAATGAGACATAAAAACTTAAGGCATTTCAGAATATGATCAGATAACAAGATCCTAACTTTTCCTTTCAGTTATCCTTCACTCTTCTGGTAATGTAAAAAGCCTTTCCTTATGTCTCCAGTCAGAGCATCTTTTCACTGAGGAATATTACTTGTTTATTTTTATTTCATTTTTACTGAGCTGATGGAGGGTAAAGACTGAAAGCCTTGTTCAGCTTTGAAAGTTTCCTCTAGACTTACTCCTCAGAATTTGTTTTTTGCTTCCAAATCTCAGTATTCTGCATGGCAGCCTATTTATGTTCTTGTCTCCAACCTTTTGAAAGAAATTGTTCTTCCTTGTAATATCTGAAGAATAACTTGATAGGGTTGCTTATCCCTTTTTAATGGAAATTCTGCAGACTACTAGGTGTTTCCAATGTAGCTATTAATTATGACAGTTTTAGATTTACAAATTGCTCCAGTCTTGACACAAGAAGCACTGTTCAGGTTTCTCCTGCTTTGAGCTCTTCAGCCGTCCTGGTTTAGGGCAAATTTGGAAGGAAACTCCAAAAGCGGTTCCTCTAGAAAGCAGATTCAAGTGGCCCCATCCCCAACTGATTCGGGAAAATATTTCCTTGGAGAAAAGTGGAAAAAACTGATTATTTAACAAGGAATGTATTCGCAAGCATAAAAAATGAAAAAGTATTAAAATTCAGAGAGTCCTTCTTGTGGGGTGTAACTTGGCTTGCTCAGTCTCTTATCAGTCCCTCTGGTGCTGGAATGCAGTGTCCCGGGCCCCGATGGGCCACGGGTGTGAGCTCCCGGTGCTCTTCTGGGTTTTCAGTCCAGAGCAGGTTTGAACAGTTCCAAGAAAAAGAAAAACCACAGTCCAGGAACTTGTCTGCCTCAGCTAGCTAAAAACTAACTAAAAGCAAGGGAGAGCTCTGTCCTGCTGTCTGTCTATGCTGCAGGCAACACAGTCCAGAAGCAGGAATGTGGAGGACTGAGTGCAATTTCTGATAACAAACTGCACGCTTCTTTCTCCCCCCTTCACTCTCAGAACCAGTCTTAAAGGTGCAGAACTAAGTATCCAACATAAACAGAACAGATGACTGGGGATGCAAGCACCTTAAAGTCACCCTAAGACATCACCCAAAAGACAAAGTAATTTGGATAAACCTTATGTTGATTAACTTCTATTCATAAAATGTTAGCTTAGAACTCTTCACTATTAATTGGAATTATATAACTGAGCTATTTGAGGGTAAACACATTTCTAACCTTAGAATAATTTATGGAAAACGTAGTAGCGCTTGTGATGGCTTTTTTGCTTCTTTTTCTTGCAGTTTGCTTTCATCTTGTTGATCCTCTTCCCACTGCATTCTTTACAAGACATGTCTTCTGGATGTTAATGTGGCTCTCTTGTGCATGTGCTTGCTGTTCATAAGCTAACCTGCTTAGTAGATTGTATGTCCTGTATTTTTGTAGAGAGAAAAGCATGAAAATTAATTAGCATTAAATCTTGTCCTCCAAACATTGTAGAGTTGCAACTACGAGAGAACAAAATGCATTTTAAAATAGTAGACTTGGGGGCTTTCCTTCTTCAAGGTGTTAAGTATGGGATCCTGCACTTGGGCAGGGATAACTCCCAGAAGCAGCACAGGCTGGGGGCTCACCCACTGGAGAGCAGCTCTTCTGGNGTATGTGTTCATTTTTGGTTTCCACAGTTGAAGAAAGATAAGGAGCTACTGAAGAGTAGTGTAGGCCACAGAGATGATGAGGGGTCTGGGGCAGCTCTGTTGTGAGGAGAGGTCTGGTTTAGTCTGAGTCTGTTTAGTCTGAGAAGACTGAGAGGGGATCTCACTAATGCAAATAAATAGCTCCAAGGTGGGTGCCAGGAGAATGGTGCCAGACTCCCTTCAGTGGTGCTCAGTGACAGGACAATGAGCAATGGCTATAAACTAAAACACAAGAAGTTCTACTGCAACAAGAAGAACTTTAGGTTGAGGGTGGCAGAGCACTGGAACAGGTAGCCCAGGGAGTGTGTGGAGTCTCCCTCTCTGAAGATATTCCAAACCCACTTGGGACCATTCCTGTGTCCCAGGTTGGACTGCAGAAGGGTTGGATGTCAGTGTGGCAGAAGGGTTGGACTGGATGATCTTCATAGATCCCTTCCAACCCTGACAATTCTGTGATTATAAAGATACTTGCAAATGAATCCTTCACTTCCTTGTAAGGTTTGCTTTTCAAAAATTTTTGTTAGTGCATAGTCTTTTCCATTTTTGAAATGCTACTGCTAGAAAATTAAAATGCCGTGAAGGAAGTGTAATGTATTCTACAATTATAGCATTGGCTTCCATGATACACAATGATGGATTATTGTAGCATGACAAAAAGAAACATGGATTGATTATTTGAAACATTCTTGATGATGACAGTAACTGAACCAGTAAACAGGAATCGTGTGTTTTAACTCAGAATCCCCATAATTTATGCTCTAAAACCGAAAAATACTTATGTTTATGAAATAAATTGTCAATGATTAGTCTGTACAAAGGAGTAATATGTTCACTTTTGAAAGGTGACGTTTCATGTTTAAAGGTTTAAACCATATTTTGTGTTCATGCAGAGCTGCATAAAAAGTGGATTTTGACATACGTGTCAAACTACATCCTTCAGTTCAGTTTTCGCTTATTCCCCACCAGGGAGAAATTCACCTTTTGGTTGCTGCAGTGTGGGCCTGCACCTCACATTTTTGCTTCGAGGAGGTGGACAGCTGTTGTGGTGTTAGCATGTGGAAGTTGTGTGGGAAGGAGAAAGTCTTGCATGTTTGTTAGAACCGTGTATGTTCAAAGTTGGAAGGGTGGTGGAAGGTCCCAGGGCAGGGTTGGAGGGAGGAGGATCATATCCATTAGCTCTGTCCATTCAATTTTGGACTGTGTGCCAGGTACAGGTTAGGAGGGGGTTCAGCCAGCGGAGGGACTAGTGTCAGCAAATCCACATGCAGATGCTAAGTTCATGTGCTGTGCTTTTGGCATGTGACAAATCTGTAACTCCCTAACCATTAAGTAATGTTCTGCACCCATGCAGAGCTGAGCACAGTTAAATTCTGAGTTCTGAAATATTTAATGTTCTTCATTTGTTTAGTGTTAGTGACTTTAGGTATGTCCTTTTCTGGTTTTTTTTGTGTATAAACCTTAAATAGAACAAATTTGACTAAAAACAAAGGAGTATTTTAAAGTGTGTTGGAAATCATTCTCAAATTGTAAAATAGCAACAACTAAAACAAGACATCTGAGTATTTCAGCTATATACAATTTCATCTAAGATGAAATTGTAAAATATATATGTCATGGGTTGACCCTGGCCCAATGCCAGTGCCCCCATGAAAGCACATTTTCCCGAATGGTTTTGGTGACCCAAAATACAGCAAAGCAGGCTCCATCATCTCAGGGGTAAAGGAATAAAGCTTTATTACATCTACTATAAACACAAAAGGAAAAAAAGAAAAAAAACCATACACACACACAATGTCTACAATGGAAGTTTTCAAAACCACTCCTCCTCCCCCCACCTTCTCCCATCAACACCATGAGTCAAGGCTTTACCTTCCCAATCCAGTAACCACCCCTCGAACACTCAATTCTCTGCCCAGTACCATCTCTCACTCTACCAACTCCCAGTTCATCAGGAGAGAGGAGTCTCCCTCTTGCACCACAGGCCTCCCCCCGGAAGCACAGTCGAACCCTCCTGCGCTTCCATCAGCACACCTGGCAGCCATCCAGGGAAAATCTGCCAGGGTGCAAATCTTCCTTCCATGTTCAGTGCTCTCACCACTGACCATGGATCCAAACTGCTTCTTGGGTGTCCTTTTTTAAGGATGCTTGGCCCAGTTCCAGAAGAGTGACAGTCTCACATTTGGGACAGCAGTCCCCCCCATATTCTTTCCCCTGGGGCCTGGGGCTCTCAGGAACAGAGATCTCCTCATCCATCTCTGTTCCTTCCACATCTTCCTCTGACACACTGCACTCCTCGTGGCTCCCAGCCATCGCCTCCCCCCGGAAACAGTCTCTGAATTATAGAAAGAAATAGGCTCTGTCCCGTGGCTATGCAAGAGAAAAGTCCAGCCAAAAGCCACTCCAATCATCTCCTCCATCCAGGACGCTTCCCATCCTCTGCTGACATTTTCTTACGTACTCGAACTTTCTCTCCACTTGCTCATTTCCATCTAGCTCTCTCTCTTCTTCAGATTAGGGAGGATTAGTGCTTCTGTGGCTTCCATTGTCCAGGAAGGGGTTAAAAATCTCAGCCGCTGTCTGCCAGAACATCTAACTCCCACAGCTGGCTGACCGCGGCTGGGCACCTGCTTCATTCCTTGCCCTCCCCCTTCTCCTCCTCAGCCCGAGGTGCCAGCACAGATATCACACTTGGAGCTGGCACAGACTGTCTCCGTTCCTCTCTCTCTGGGGGGGCTGCCCAAAGCACCCCAGGGTCCCTCAGGGCTCCGGCCTGGCCTGCCCAAAGCACCCCAGGGTCCCTCAGGGCTCCGGCCTGGCCTGCCCAAAGCACCCCAGGGTCCCTCAGGGCTCCGGCCTGGCCTACCTCGGCCCCGGCCGGCCGCATGGCTCACCCCCTCCCCCACCAGCCAGAGCTGGGCAAGGGAGGTCAGCTCTGATTCCCCGCTGGACCCAAAGAGGAAGTTCCCCTGGGAATGCTCTGCTTTTAACCCCTGTGTGTTTTCAAGGCGTGTCCAGGTTCCTAGTGGCCACCCCAGGTGCCAATATTCACCTCTGGCCGCTGATTGGTTTGACCACCACCTTCCCAAGAAACTTCCTTCCTCGTCAAACCACCACAATATATTAAAAAACTTGATCAAACAACATAAAAACAAACAAAATTCCAAACCAAACTCCCAACCCAAAACCAAAGAACCAAACAGAACAAAAGGTTAAAAAAGTCAATATTCAGCTTTAGATGGTGTAATACAAGATGCATTAGACTACATATCAGAATTCATAATAGATATGATTTATATTTTAAAGTAATCCATTAAAATAGCCCAAAATAAGTGAGTATTCTTATTTCTATCCCTTTTCTTAGTCATCAAAATTGTGACAGATAAATTTATTCCTGCCTAAAATTAAAATGCTTATAGATAAAATCTGTGTCCTGAGCTTATTTATTCTTGTAAAACTTGCAGTGTATACTATGCAGTTTTTCAAAAGCACTTAAAATTCCTTAAATTGAAAGTTCTATTGGCATGCATTTGTAATATTCGATAAAGGGAGGAAATTAGTGAGTTTGTAGGTGGGGAAGTAACAATACACTTAAACATACTGGGTTTAGCAGATTAGAAAACTATGCTGTGGGTGTTGTGGATTGCTTTATAAAATGAGCTCTAGTAAGTATGTTGGCTGTTCGCATATGTGTTTTCTCTAACTTTTGAAGTGACATAGCTAGTTGACTTTATTTTGAATTTCAGTAACTGTCACTGTAGTGTGTGAATCATCTAAGTGCCATTACCAATGGTAGCAGTAGTTCATACTTCCTAAGATTGTGCTACTATTATTGTGCACTATTATTTTGTTTAAGCTCCCCAAAGCTTATTTATTGCCCTTTTTTATGTGGGGGCTGAGCAAATTGTCTTTTCAAAACTCCCTGCCAGTCATCTTGTTTGGGGTAGTGAATCAAATAGTTTGCAGTAAGTCATCCATTATATCTTTCTATGTTCTGGGAGCTGTTACTTTAAATTTATTTGACTGAGAGGTAAGGCTAACATTGATTATTTGTTAATTAAGCAGTGCCACTGCTGCCATTTTTCTAAGCTGGGAGAAAGATGTGTATAATGAGTCTGATTTCTGTTATTGAGTTGTTTCTTGTACTCTGCATATATGGCAAGGGAAGAGCAAAACATTTTTGCAAAACAGGATGGGTAGAATGTTTGAATTCTTGTTTACAGACTAATTTTCCTTTTTTTTTTTTTTAATAACTCTATGTACACTTGATTTGTAATGCATCTATAGATAGCACAAGATTTATTTTTCCTAGAAAATAGTTTCCTATATTGAGAGCAATGTTGATAGAAAAGTAGGAAATTGTTTTCTTTCCCCTAAAGCAGTGTTTGAATTCATACTTTGTTACTTGTTTAAATTGCAGCTCAGAGTGCAGTGATGGAGAATGGTCTACATCTGTGCCTTCCTATTTTACTGCTGTGGAAAAAGAGCAGTCCTCAAGTGATGAAAGCTGGGAGACTGTCTCGTGCAGGGAGGAGCTTGACCCTGGTGTGCAGAGGAGCAGCAGTGGTGTGAAAGAGGAGAGCGCAGACTTCTGTTTCCAAGAAGTGTATGCTTTTATTTTATTGTCTAACTTCCTATAGCTTCTAGCATCACCAGTAGTAGAGTATGCACATAGCACTACACAGAATAACATCTAAAAGCAGTTACCATGCTATCAACAATCATTTGCCTACATCACAATAATCTGAGTAGTTGTATGTATTTCAAATCAGAGAAAATATGGCATTTCATGCAAGCAGTTCTATGTAATGAAAAATACAGAAACAATGAGAGCATATTGACATGTAGTGTCAATATGGTTAATAGACTTAATATATTGACTTTAAAAAGCCAGTTAGGCAAGTTAATTGTTAAGATATTCATGTTACATAAACATCCTTTGATACTCCTTAGGACTCCAGGAAAACAATTTGTTTATCTCTCTGCTTTATTGCTTCTATTCCACTGCTGCTCCTTATTTTCTGCAGCCCTATCAGTGATTAAAGAAAACTTGAATTTCTTGCTTGCTCTAGTAACTTTAAACTTACTTTATTTTTCCAGTCATTCAGCACTCTATAAACTGTAGCTGCCTTTGCTATAAGGCAAAATTTGTAGCTATATTCAGCTAAGAATAATGTTCTCAGCTTTTTTCTAAGCATCTAATATGACTCTAGTTTGGATCTTTATAAAGCAAAGGTCCTAAGTGTTCTTTCAGCTTCTTCCACTCTTAGGTGTACAGTACCTATTGCTAAGCAGTCCCATTTGTTGTTAATGTTTTTTTAGTATTCTCCACATTCTTGGGTCTTTAAGAACTAGTGTGACTTTATGAAGACTTTATAACACTTCATCTCTTTCAGAACAACAATAATGGAGCTGTGTGCTTTTTAACTTTCTTTGATATGAACAGCATAAAAATGTATGCATCATTTGTGTTTATTTTCCCTTCTATAAGGAAAGTGGGCCTCACAGCCCCATGACTCTGCATCCAGGTGACTTCTGCTCCTCTAGAATATCCAGGAATGAGAGGAGGAGTCTTTCTCTTGCAAGATAGTTTCTCTTGCAAGTAGTAGCTCTTTGCATCACATTCAGGCCAAGCTTTGCCATGTAGGCTGCTCGGGTGTCAAGACAATGTTTCTCCTTAATGCCTTTAGGAACTTATAGATAAATAAGAAAATGTTTAGTACCAAATTTATTAACCCTGGCAGGGATGCTGGCTGTACTAGGGAAAATTTGAAACAAAGTGCTTACTGTACTCCTGGCCTTGAGCATTAGACAAAACTTTGCCACAGAATCATGGGTGTTACTAGATTCTAACCTCTGGGAATTTCTTTAATTTTTACGGCAAATGCTTAATTTCTAATCTGTTACTCTGTACTCTGGGAAACATGCATGTTTAGTCTTTGTGTTATGTTTGGCTTTTGTTATTTGTGTGTTTATAGATTCTCTTAGCTTTTTAGTTTTAGCTTTTCATTTATTTATATAAAGGGAGCACACATTATTGGAGGAAGGTGAAATTCCTTGGTTACGGTACCGAGAAGAAATAGAAAGTAGCAGTGACGAGGAAAATGATCCAATTCGTGATTTTGTACATCTTGGATTCTTCTTGTTTGATGGAAATAACAATCTTGAAGATGACTCCAGTGTGAGTGAAGACCTGGATGTGGAGTGGAGGTATGCATTTGATAGTTGTCTGCTTTCATTTCAGAGGTTTTGTAGTTAATATTTTGTTTTCTGTGTAAGATGACAAAAGTACTTATGGCTATCAGTATGCAGTTGCTTCAAGGACTAATAATCTCAGTTTTAAAGTTTAAGGTATTTCAAGCGCTATGTATCTTCTAATGAGAGAAAATGGAATAGATTTGCTAAATCAGATTGTGATTTGAGAAAATTTTGGTGCCCTAAATATGCAAGGCATGGGTGTATTTTCTAATTTAATTTTCAAGTGGAAGTTTAACAGAAATAAGGCAATATAAAGGTAATAAGCATTCAAGTCAGTCCTATTTTACAATTGGTCTTTTCCTCCTTTGAAACTAGTATAAGTTAGTCATTATAAATCTATTTTATTTCTCTTTAAAATGCCATGCACTTACCTAATATTGTAATAATTTTGAATGCTTCACTCCATTTTCTGTCATTAGATTACTGAAGGATATTGCAATCAGCTTATTATAAAAATGCTTCAAATACCAGGAATACAGTGATTGGAGCCACATACAAAATAGTATAATGTATATGTGTTTGTTTTAGAATGGGATAGACAAAAGAGTTTCCAGTGAGAGACATGATACTTGCTCTCTTCTCCTTATTAAAATATAGACTTGAGTGCAGACTTACCAACACTGTTGTTTTCTCCTTGTGAAGTTATATTATAGAAAAGCATAAAAGGGACTAATGCATGAGAGTCCAAACTAGAAGTAAGGCCTGTGTTCTTACACTGTCAGGCAGTAAGCCAGCAATGGAATTGTGTGATAGGGACAGAAGCTGTCTTTTAAGTGTTGGAGGTTAGCCTTGGTAGGCTTCCTACTTAAAAAAAAAAACAGGAACAAAGATGTTGATGGTCTGTTAAGTTTGGTCTGCTGAGCATATGCAGACCTGTACATCATTTCACTCCCACCTGTTTTAAGATTTAATTTCTGAATTTCTAAAACAGAACTCCAAAGACCTGCCAAGCCATGAATTGTGACACATGATGTAATCAAAATCTGATTGTTAGTTGTAAAACAACCTTAATAGCATACATATGAAACATATTAGCTGAACTTATACCCTTTCACAGTAAAAGCTCCCATCAGGATGTTGTGACGTATATACTGTGGGAGTGTGGTACCACTGTGCTGGGACCAGAACTGCACAACTGCCTCTGAGAGGCTGGGGCTGCCCTGTGTGGGACGCAGCCTGTTCTAGCTGCCTCCAGTGGACCCACCATAGGGTGGGGCCTCTGGGAAAGTACAAAAAATGCTGAACAGCAAAGCAGTGTGTGAGAGAGAAATGAGGATGATATGAAAGAAGCAACCCTGCAGAAAACAAGGTCAGAAAAGAAGGGGGAGGAATTGTTCTAGTTGCCAGAGAAGTCTGTGGTGGAACAGGTAGGGATTTGCTGATGGAACTGTGTCTGGGGAGAACCCATGCTGGAGTAGTTGATGAAGGGCTGCAGCTTGTGGGAAAAACCCATGTAGGAGCAGGGAAACAGCGTGTGGAGGAAGAAATTGCAAAGAGGAACTACCCATGGACAGTCCACAGCCCCTGTTCCTTTCCCTCTACTAGGCTTGGGATAGGGAAACTTAGAGGCCTCAAGGATGAAGGAGTGAAGTTGAGCCTGGAAATAAAGAAAGGGCTAAAGGAAAGGTGTTTTAGTTTTGTCTTTGTTTCTTACCATTCAAATCCATTTTTGCTGGCAATAAATTAATAGAATCATAGAGCAGCCTGAATTGAAAAGGAACCTCAAAATATCATCTGGTTCAACCTTTCAATTAAATTAAGGCTTTTCCTGAACTGAGTCTGTTTTGCCTGTGGTGGTAATTGATGACTCATGGCCCTTTTTCTTGATCCATGATCTTTTTATCTTATTTACATGTCCAATTGAGGCAAGGGAGGGAGAGATCAGCTGGCTGGGTATCGGGTTGTTATTAACAGGTGATGTGCACTTACTTGATAAATCCAGACTTCGTGTTGTAACTATTTATTTTGAAAATAAGACCATGTTTCCTAACCCATGTTTTTCAGACTGCTTGATGAGTTTGGTGATGGTCTAGGACTTGCTCAAGCCATTCCTTACATGGAACCTCAGTTTCTCACATACATGGCACTAGAGGGACACTTAGAAGCTGTGGAGGTATTACAATATTTTTGAAGGTCTTATATCTGTGATGTTGTGACATAAATAAGTATAGTTGAATCCTTTTTCAACTTAATCTGAAAATCAGGAGAATAAGAGAAAAATACTTTCCTGTGTTAGCTTGAACTTTTGGGTCGGCGAACATGAAAATTCATCTTGAAAGTTCTTTTAAAGGAGGTACTACAAGAAGTCATTTATCAGTACCTGCTCCTTTTAGTATATGCATTTATTTCCTCGTTAGGCAGAGAAAGTTACTGGTTTCTACCAGTATAAACACATGCCATTTAATTCTAAAGCATCTTGCCAAATTCTCTACATAACAAAGGAAAACTTCTGCTTGAATCTGTGCCTGTTAGTTGTCCCAGCTTTTTTTTTTTTTTTTGCAAGAGTACATTTGGATTTCTTAAATTTTTATTTATCAGTAGAAGACTGTTTTGTGTTTGACTGTGTATTTTAAATTTTAGAAAAAGTTTAAAAAAAACCCCCACCCAATACCAAACAAACAAAAAACTCCAATCAGGAAAAGAAACAACCTGAAAAAAAAATGCTTTTACCTTGTTCTGTCCCATTTCACCTGTCTAATTTTGAATATAGATGAAAGCATTTATTATCAAGAACCAGCATGATAATAAACCAGCATGGTTATGGTCTTTGTCTTTTGTTTATTACTTCAGATTGGTCAATGTCAGAGTGAATATAGAGCTAGCTGAGATCCAGTTTGATGCAGTGTGACAATTCTTGCACTGCCAGAAATCTCCCTTGCAGGATATTTGTCAAAATAAGAGCTAAATGATGTGTAGACATATAATATGGTGTTACAACAGCTGAACTGAATGTTTTGTAGGTTATGTAAGTTTAGGGCAGCAAGGGGCAGTTTGACTGCTAGCACCCACTTTAAAGGGGTGAACAGGGCAGGTTGTATGTCATAGCTTGCAGACAAAATACCAAGGGCACTTTGAAATGCTCTCTAAAGCTGGCAGACAGTGGAACAATCATAGTTAATGGGTTTTTTTCCATTAATATGTGCAAAGTCAATGATTTTCTGAATAAGGTTCCCAGGTCTTTTCCAAGGCAGTGGAAGGGGCTGTTCCTGTAAGTTGGCAGTCATGCAGTTTCCAGGTTTCGTACATCCCCCAAGGTACAAGGGAGGTTATCATTTTTGATCAAGTATTACAGGGCCTTCTCCAGCTGTGTAGGATCTTGTTAGCATTACTTATTTAGAGACACTTCATTAACATGGAGAAGTTCTGTTTATATCCTTATTGTAAAAGCAGTGTTTTGAAGCCGTATAAAGAAGATTCTTGTCTCTTTCGTAGTGGTTCTCACTACATCAAAACAAACAGAACTTCAAAAACAGTTGACTTTCTCCTTTGCACCAAAGCAAGAGGATCTGTGTAGAGAGGGGAAGCTAATCCCATCTTTTTTTTTTTTTTTATCCTTTGAGAAGGAGACCAAGTTTATTATGATTCTTAAGTTTTTCTTTCTCATTCCCATATAACAACATTTCCCTAAGTATTCTGTCAGAAGAAGTGTGTCCAGTCCTGTCAGAGTGACCTGTAAAGGTAATCCTAGGTTATTATGTGCATGACTGGCTGCGGAGGTGCTGTAATTATTGGTTTGTGTCACCAGGAACAGAATGTCACTGAACACCATTAGCAAGCAGGCAGATGACTTCAGAGGTACCTGTGGTACAGGGCACTCTGAATGTGGAAAAGCCGATTCTCTTACATAGCATTTGTGCTTGAAAGTAGCACACAAGCATGTGAAACTTTATATTTGGCATATTTGGTATTAGTCAGAAGAAAGTAGTAACCGACTAATAAAAGGAAGAGTTGTATGGACTGTGACTACATAGACAACACAGGTTTTGAGTAAGAATTCCAAATATTCCCTTCAAATCTCAAGCAGAATATAGTAGTTAGTTAGTAGTTACTAAAATTGTTCAGAAAATATGAGCAAAATAATTTACTCTTGCTTTGAAATATTTCAAAGGGATGTGACACAATAAAGGATCCAAAACTCAAGTGTATCTTAATTGGAGGGGAGGGAGTGAGAGAGATCTACCCCAAATAATTGTGACATTTGGACGGGAGAAGTAATGATAATATTAGATACTTGTTTTGAAAAGGTATGTTGTATAGCTTTTATAGCTCTCTGGGTTCCAAAAACTTAATAGAATTTGTGTGATTTTAAATATTTTTTTCTTCCATCTGTTATAAAGAAACTACATAACTGGGAGTGTCTGGTTTACTTCATTAGCAGTACAGAACAGGCTGATTGCCTCTGCTGCATCAGTGACTTTATAAGTATTTTCTGTGCCAATTCACAGATGTGAGGAGCTCAAACCCTCGTAGGCTGTAGCACTCTTTCTTTTCACAGAAAAATGTCCTGTATTTTGGTTTTGGTACATGGAGAAATAAGCAGTCACACAAACAATAAGAGGAAGTACACTTATTTTGAAGATACATCTTATAAAAGTTATAAAACAGACACTATTTTTTGCTTTGGATTTTGCTTTGGATTTGAAAACTTGCCTTTCAGCCTCAGAGTAACTATATGGCTTTGTGTCTATAATGTTTCTTTTGTGTAGGTTTCAGAAGCAAGCAAGCAATACAATGCTTTCTGTTTGAGAATACTCGTGCTGGATATAAACAGAGAAGTTTGACACATAAATAATACTGCAACTTTCTGTATCCCTGGGATCTTATCTAGTTTTTCCAGGTGTAGTAGTTACTCTGATTAAGCATAGTATTTTTACCTACTGTTTATTCTCAGACAATTGCAATTGGAGCAAAAACCAAATACAAATATCAAAATCATCTTAATGTAGTAAGGTAGTACTGTCTGCTGTACCAGAATTTGATGGGTATTAGCTGTAAAATTGAAGCAATGTACCTGTTTTGTAGGGGAACTTGCACACTGCACTAGGAATAACCCCAGGTTTTCCCTTAAACTGACAGATTCCTTGTGGCAATAGGAGCTGTAAATATTTCTTAGCTCATGCTGACTTCTCTCTGTCACAAAGGTTTGACTGTAGGTATAAAATTGCTAGTTTAGATCTGTGGTAGTGTGGTAGCTTGAGCTACCTTGTCACTGTGATCCAAGTCCAGGCATGTTTTCAGGTTGCAGCTGTTGTAACATCAGGGAAAGTTTAAGAGGAAAGACTACTGAAGAGGTTTCTGTGTAGTCCAGTGTTTCTCTAGCATATAGAGCTTTTTAGTTAAGTGTATTCCCAACATTATAAAAATATCAAGCTATCTTACACTTCTTACTAAGAAAGTTTTGTGGCCAATAGCGTAAATCATTTTCAAGCTGATTAGATCAGTAAGTAGTTGTACTTAATGGATGTGACTAATTCATTCAGGGTGTGAATCCAGTGTTTCTATGTTCTTGGTTCTTCAGTTTCAGTTTGTGTGCTGTTCAAATAGATAGTACATTTCTCAGCAAATACAAACAAGTATTCTGAGTTCTGTGGTTTTAATATTTTTTTTCCTACAGGATATCCTGTCATTGTCTTACACAGTTGAATACAGCAAACACATGCAGCATATATGGTGTAGACTTGTAGTCTTAAAGATTTTGTAAAAAATTTGAGTTTAAAAAAAGTTACTTCAGAGCACTTTCTCTGTCTTAAGATTGGAAATATCTACATGGATCTTGGGTTTTTTATTTCTTGAAGTCTACACTCTTAGTATAGCCAAAGTACTTAATATTTTTTGTTTGTGCCTGAGTAATTTAATAATTGAGGCCAGTAAACACATTAATGAGGCATTTTCAGAAGCACAATGAAAGGACAGTTTTAGATTGGCAAGCTCTAGTACATTTTCAACTTGCTGCTTTTTCTGTAACTTTATAAAATTAATAAAGATTCAATGTAGATTAAGTTGTGACTGTCCTCATACTCTAAGAATGCTTTAAAAGCAAGGCATTGCTGTTTTGACCTTCATTTCCATCTCATTCACTACAAAATTAAAAATGATGAAATGGTTAGTTTGACAGACATATCTTCCATTTTAAAAAGTAATGCTGGTAGAATTGGATTCCTTTTCTTGCTTGTTTGTTTGTTTTGTATGAAATGTTACATTTGTGAATAAGAGAACTTGATCTCTGCTTACCCCTTTCAGACTGCTCTGGCACAGTTGGAGTCTCTTGCATTTGATGTTGAACAGACTCATCCACCAGCTACAAAAGAAACCATAGATTGTCTGCCACAGATTGTTGTCACAGGTGACTACAATGGTATGGAAAAATAGTGAAAAAATAATTTCCACGAAGTTTGTAAGAACAAGTTCAACTTTCTCTAATACCATAGATGCAATATTTAAGTATACTTACTGCATAGTGCTGTTTTAAGATCTTTTGAATCTGAGTATAATTTTGATCCATTTGGAAAAGTAATCTTTAATGGAGTTACTGTGACTGTACTTTGTAACCATTAGTGATACTGTTGATAATATATGTATTTTAATTTGAGCTCATCTTAGATGTAAAACAAGGTATTAATGCTTTTTCTTCATCATGGGTTTAGGTCAAGAGCAGTGTTGTACTATCTGTTGCAGTGAATTTGTGGAAGGTGAAATCATAACAGAGCTACCCTGTCATCATTTATTTCACAAACCTTGTGTAGCTCTTTGGTTACAGAGAGTAAGTACTACAGGATTGGTGGAGGGTTTGGGGGCAGGGGGGGTTGTGTATATTGTGTATTCTTCTGGGGAGAACTACTTTTAACTCTTTGAAAATGTGGGATGAAATACCAAGAATTTATGAAATATTATTTGAATTTATGCATTATGGAACCACATTCTAGTGCAAGTGGGGAAGAAAAATTATTTTTGTACTCTCCTGAAGGGCAGTTTCTTTAATAGAAGGACTGTTTCTGTAAGGGAAAACATGTTTTCCTTTACTAAGAATTAAAGACATGGATGAGTTATAACTAGTTTTTGTACAAGAAGAGCTTTCTTTACCATATTCCTGTCTGGAAGTAAAGACAATGGAATCATTTTCTCTGAGAAGAGCAAAGGGTTTGCTCTGTCTTATCGCAATGTCAGGCTTGTTTATTGTGACAGCTAAGGCTGGCAGAGAAAATACTGAAATACTTGTATATTAACTTTTCTTAAAATTAGTAATTCTAATTCTTAAATTTAGTAATTCTATACCATATTAGATTTAATTTTCATGATCTGTAATCATTTTGCTTCCAAATGTCTTAAAAAGGCTTGCATCATGTTGAAGCTAGACTAAAACAACCATAGTTAATGAACTGGTATGTTTTTTTTAGTTGCACTTCCACTCTCCTTTATGTGCAGTGCAAGCCTGGACTTGGTAATTCTCAGTGAGCTTACAGTGTAACACAATTTCCTCAAGAGTAGGGAAAGATGAATTGATTTTTCCATGGGGGTCATATCAGAATACCTTTAGCATAGAGGGCTGATGGATTTAGTTGATGGGTTTATAATTTTTTTTTATCTTGATAATGCTGATTACCGTATTAATTTTTCTTGTTTTTATGCCTCCTGCCTTTTTTTTCTGTTGTAATAGTAAGCTGCTATTGCTGAAAACTAGGACAAAATACTTCATCTTAGACTTGGGTTGTACCTAAATTATTTTTAATTTTTGCCTCAAAAAAAAAAAAAAAAGTCCCACCTGTAAAATCAATGCTGTGAAGAAGAACTTGGAGAAAACCTGATGCATTTGCTATGTAGCTGGTATAAAACTAAAACAAGTCTTTCTTATGAGTTTGTCAGCTCTAGGTAGCTATGCAGTCAAATTTGCATTTGAGGTGGTGCTGTTGTGTAGACCCTAAATAGTTTATAAATAATAACTTTTAACTTTTCAGTAGAATTGAATGCAAACTGTGCAAGTGACATGGGTTTTTTTTTCTCTTTTTGTAGTCGGGAACATGCCCTGTTTGTCGTCATGTGCTTGCACCTGTACTTCCCGAAGCAGCTGATGACACTGTTTTTTTTATTTAATTGATGTTTCAGCATCTTCTGTTAACATTGCTACAGGACCCTCAGACTGGTTCAGAAATAAAATCTGTGACCAAAATAAAAATGTAAATTTTGCTTGTTTTAATTATAATTAACAATTATAATTAATTGTACGAAAACGAGTCAGTATTAAATACTGATATATAGTCATGAATTGGCTTGGGTTGGAAGGGATTCTAAAGATGATCTGGCTTCATCCCCCTTTCTGTGGGCAGGGACACCTTCCTCTAGACCAGGTTGCTCCAAGTCCCATCCAGCCTGGCCTTGAACACTTCCAGGGGTGGGCATCCACAGCTTCTCTGGGCAACCTGTGCCAAGGCCTCACCATGCTCACAGTAAAGAACTACCCCGAATATGTAATCCAAACCTACTTTCTTTTCGTTTGAAACTATTCCCCCTTGTCCTGTCATAAGCCATTGTGAATAGTCCCTCTCCATCCTTCTTGTGGAGTCTCTTAGGGACTGGAAGGGTCCTCAAAGCTTTCTCTTCTCCAGGCTGAAAAATCCCTATTCTCTTAGTCTTTCCTCATAGCAGAGGTGCTCCATCCCTCTGATCACCTTGGTGCCTCCTCTGGACTCTCTCCAGCAGCTCCATGTCCCTCCTGTGCTGGGACCCCAGGGCTGGAGGCAGCTCTGCAGGTGGGGTCTCACCAGAGCGGGGCAGAGGGGCAGAATCCCCTCCCTCCCCTGCTGCCCACGGGGCTCTGGGTGCAGCCCAGGACACGTTTGGCTCTCTGGGCTGGGAGTGCCCATGGCTGGCTCATGCCCAGCTCTCACCCACAGCACCCCCAAGTCCTTCTGGGCAGGGCTGCTCTCCATCTGTTCATCCCCAGCCTGGGCTGGCACCAGGGATTGCCCTGACCCAGGTGCAGCACCAGCCCTTGGCCTTGCTGAACCTCGTGAGATTCCCATGGGCCACTGCTCGAGCTTGTCCAGGTCCCTCTGGATGGCATCCTGTCCCTCAGGAGTGTCAACTGCACCACTCAGCTTGGTGTCATCTGCAAATTTGTACTGGGAGCAATTGATCCCTTTGTCTGTGTCATTAATAAAGACATTAAACAGTTCTGGTCCCAATAGGGATCCTCAAGAGCCACTAACCCTTGTTGATCAGGACTCCGAGCCATTGACCACCACCCTCTGGACACAGCCATCCAACCACTTTTTAGCCCACTCATCAAATCTATTTCCAATTTAGAGAGAAGAATGTTGTGGGGGATGCTGTCAAAGGCTTTACTGAAGTCCAGATAAATGACATCTGTAACACTTTCTTTATCCATGTTGTTGTCACTTTCTTTATGCTGTAGTCACTCCATCATAGAAGGCCACCAGATGGGAAAGAATGAGAAAGCAAATGGAAAAAAATAAGCTTGTTTCCATTCAAGTTTCATGTTGTCTATACATGCACTAGTACATTGGAAGCATTCAGATTCTGGCAGGTGTTGATAAGTTAATTTGTTTTGACCATTAGACAAAGAGGTAACAATTTTTTCCTAACTAGCCAAAGCAACAGTAATTTACTTAGTGTGAAAAGAATTTCCCTCAAGTCAAAGGGAAAGTTCTAAGGGTTTTGGATAAGTTTACAAGGTAAGCTGCCTCATAAGTCGAAACTCTGTAGATGCTTTCCATGTTATACAAGGCAGAAAGCTCCTGTTTCCCCTTCTTTCCTTAGTCTGTGCTTGATTGAACACCAGAGAAAAACAATCTTTTTTTAAGAAAATAAAGCTGCAAAGTGCAACTACTCTTTGTCTCTGAAAAAAACTCCATATGAACCACATAAGCTACTTATATAAGCTGTGAAGTGTTTGGATCAGAGTGTCCAAGTTGAAAGGGCCCTTACACATCACCTGGTTTTAACCCCCCTGCTGTGGGGGATAGGTTGTTCCAAGCCCCAGACAACATGTTTTGGTGCTTCACCACCCTCACAGTAGACAATTCTTTCCAATACCTAATCTAAACCTTCTCTCAGTTTAAAACCCTTACCCCTTCTCTTACTACTCTTATCACCCTGGTTAAAAGTTCTTCTTCAACTATTCTGAAGCTCCCCTGGAAGGCTGCTGTAAGGCATGCCCCTGGAGCATTCTCATCTCTGGGCTGAACAACCCTAGCTGTCTCAGCCTGTCCTCACAGGGCAGGTGCTCCAGCTCCCTGGATGTTTTTGTAGCTCTCCTCAGATTCTGCTTGAGTATGTCTATGTCTTTCTTAAGCTGAGGGCTCCAGAGCTAGACACAGCACTCCAGGTAGGGGGAGAATTCTCCATGGGAGTGAAGCCAGGAGGCAGAATCATCTCCCTTGACATGCTGCCCACAAACTTTTAACACAGCCTAGGACATGTTTGGCTTTCAGGGCTGCCAACGCAATGTTGCTTGGGCATATCAAGCTTTTTATCATCCAGCATCCCAAGTATTTCTAAGTACTGTTCTCAGTCTGTTCTCTACCCAGCCTGTGTTTATGTTGTACTTGGAATTGCCCTGACCCAGGGGCAGGACCTTGCACTTGTCTCTGTGGAACTTCATGAGATCCACACAGGCCCCTCTCAGGCCTGTCAAGGTCCCTCTGGCTGACATCCCCTCCCTGCAGTGTGTCCATCACACCACACAGCTTGGTGTTGTCAGCAAATTTGCTGAGGGTGCTCTGATCCCACTGTCTGTGTCACTGACAAAGGTGTTCAGCAGGGCCAGTTCCAGCAATAACGCTGGAGGAATCTCCTTGTCTCAGGTCTCCACCTGGGACCACCAAGCCATTGACCACAGCCCTTTGAATGTGACTGTCCTGTCTGTCAAATCTGTGTCTCTCCCGTTTAGAGAAAATGCTGTTGTGTGGCACAGAAGTCAAGGACTCCTCTCAGGCAGTGGGTCCTGAATCCCAGACTGTGATTCTGTTTGCAGTGTCAGCACATCTGTCTACTTGAGTGCATTGTCCAAGCAGGTTGAAGTTGAAAAGGAAAGGCCTCTTTCCTTTCCATTTTATTCCCTTTTGTCATCTTGTAACTCCTCTGTAATCTTACCTGCAGATCTCTGCAACTCATCTCACTCCTTGGACTAAGAATAGAAACAGATCCCCTTGAAAAAAGTCCTCAGGCAAAAAATCCAGTTCAAAGCCACCCCTTTCTTCTTGAAATCTTGACAGGTTTTCTGCAGTTTACCTGCTCTGAGATACAGCCCTAAATTGTCTGTGCACCATCACTTCCTATTTTCTTTTTGAACCTGCTTCCTTCCTTGCTTCCTTTGCAGACTGTCCAAGCCATTCACATTTCTTCCTGGTGTTTCCTGCCATCTGTATCTTGCTAACTTCCCCTCTTCTTTCAAACTGCATTGTATGCCATATGTGGTTTATGGTGCTCATTCTACTTGTTACGAGACCTGTACCACTCAGCGTTGGAAATTCCTCCAGGGCCTGATTGTTGCAGTCCAAGCAACTTCCTGTTTTGGTGTCTCTCCTAAAATCCTTCATATTAGTAAGAAACAAGTCAAGAAGTTCTTCTCCTCTGTTCTATCATCATCTGGACTAGAAACCCTCGATGTTCTCCTGTATTTACCTGGACTGTTTGCAGTTGGCTGTGCGATTTTCCTAGCAAACATCCGTGTGGCTGAAGTCTTTTATTGGGATTGTGGATTGCAAATGTGATTCTTCCTGCAGCTGAAGAGCTCTTCACCAAGCTCCTGTTCTTGATCAGGTAATGTGTAGTAGACACCAACCACGAGGTTTCTGTTGTCGGTTTAGTCTCTAATTTCCATCCATAAGCTCTTGATTTGCACATTGCTGTTCTTCAAAAACAGCTTTGTGAAATCAATCTCACTTTTGGCGTAGAGGAAAATTCCCACAACTCTCTTTTTTGCTTGTCCTTTTTGAATAGTTTGTAGCCATCAGTCACAGCACTCCAGTTGTATGATTCATCCCAGCAAGTTTCTGTAGCAATCAGGTCATGGTTATGTCTCATCTTCTGTAAAGAGGTTGGCACCAGCTGGACTTTTAATCTCTTGCATGAATTCAATGCAAGGTCACAAATATGTGAGTCCTTGGAGGCTTTTAGACTAACAACATTCAACTAACAGTGCCTTTGTGTTTGCTTAAGCAGTTTTTCCAGTTCTCTGTTGGATTTGTCAAGGCTGTGGGATCTGAAGTAGCTTAAGTTGATTCCTCATTTTATTTCTTTATTTATTTTAATTCCTCAAAATTATTTCCTTGTTATATTTCTTAGAGTTTTTTTCTGCTTTATCAGTTGTCTCTGGTCTTGCTTTGGAGTGAAAGTTCAGCTGAAGGTCTCGCTATGGGCAGTTTTTCATCTGCCTGAGCTCACCAGCTATGGCTGTTTCAGAACTGTGCACCACTGTTCCTGCTTACAGCTTTACTCTTAGTGCACTGTTACCTCTGGGGCTTATCAGACAGCCTTGGAGCCCCAGGATGTGGTGCTGCTTTGACCCTAGCACTTTCCTTGAATTTTCATACTCTACATTAAAAATAGCCTGCCACTGTTCCTCTGCATGGTGTCATTTCCCCTCAGAATGCCTTTCTGGTGCATCAGTGTTCTGGCTCACCTTTCAAGGCTTAAATTTGCTGATCATCAGATTGACTTTTTACATTGTGGGAAATTGTGTGCTCAGTATCTGATATCAGAGACACAATCATTATCATACGCAAAAAACCCCAAAAACAAAACAACAACAAAATACAAACAAACAAAAACCTCACACCCCCAAAACAGCTTTTCAATCTGTGTGTAGTAAATATGGTGGAGAAAGCTAACAATCTTCAACTTTGAACAAAGAGTCCATATCTGCTTAGAACACACTGAAAGTATTTTCTTTCTGTTGCTTTTAACATCTTCTCTTGAATTTAATTGAAAGGTAGGTGATCAAACTTTTAGGGACAGCATTTATGATCAGTTGTTTAATGTTTAGCTATTTCCAAGATGCTACCTTCTTGTATTTTTAAAAGTCCTGTGATTTTGGGTTTGTTTAAGGAATTGCAAGGTTGGGTTGCACAAAAACTAAGTGTTGCAACAACATAATTCTTCTGAGCATGAAGAAGAATATAGCTTTTGAGGGCTTTTTACTCCAGAGATAGTTCACCCATTTTAAATTAAAATAATGATAATGAAATACATCTCATAGGAGAAGGCAACTGTCTATAACTTGTTGACATGATGATATGATTTGATATTTGTGCCCTATTTTGCAAAGCACAGGATTTTCCTAACTTTGGGGGATTTGTTTTTCTGGTGGCATTAGCAAGGCCTACTGAGTGGTCCTTGGAGCTCTTCTTTTTTTCTCATTTTTTCTGGGAGGTTGTTTGTTTGTTTGTTTGTTGTTGCTTTGTTTTTTTGGGTTTTGTTTTGTTTTGGGGTTTTTGGTGGATTTTTTGTTTGGTTTGAAGTTTTTGTTGTTGTTGTTGTTGTTGTTTTGTTGTTGTTGTTTATAGAAACCTCCCCTGTTTGGGAATTACTGCTTTACAGTTTGAATCCTAAATGCTGTATTAATACTGTAGTGATGCTGCTTGGCATGCTGCATAAATACTTTGGTGTATTCTCACAAAATTCCAATTTTTCTTGCTTGAACAGAACAGGGGTAAAACTGGTTTTCTGAGGCTTTTGGACAGAATTTGTCCAATACAGAGCTTCCTTGAGTAGATTTTTAGTTGTTAAAGATCAAGAAAATTTATTTGTATTGTAACCTTCCTATAAGATACTGCTATTTCCACTGAACAAAATATACTGCTGTAGTTGGTAGGCTCATTCGTTCTCAGACAGCCAAGGCAAAGACTGAAACAAAATTTAGTTTCCTCCTTGATCATCTGGATGCTCTTCTACCTTGAAAATACATTATTTTCTTTCCAGTTGCTTTTTGTTGAGAAAGATGTAATGAGGTTTTGTTGGACACTGAGGGTATACAAAGAGAACCTTCTTTACACTGAGGCTTGATTCATTATGGAGTAGGACTCAATTACTGAATTGTAGAACAGCAGGCAAGGACTAATAGATAAGGCTCCTTGTCTTGTGTTACAAGGAGACAAGTGGGCTGACAGTCATCTCTGTATAGCCTTTGGATGTACTGACCTGGTAACAAAGGCTTAAACCTTTCTTTAAACCTTTTAAAGGTGTTCAGGAGCCTTGAAGTTCCTGTGATTTTTGCTATCATGTCATTGAAATCCAGTGCAAACTAACCCAACAAAGCCTAGTACTAGTCAAAGCCCAGTGCAAGGGTTCATCATAAGCTCATGCCACATTCCTTACATGCAGTGTAAAAAATAATTGAAAATAAAAGTTGTCTTCCCTAGGCTTGAAGCAAAGTTTTTCAGATGACTTTGGGTAGAGAGAGAGGAGCATATTTTGCTGAGAATATGATCTATTTGGCATGGATGTAATTCACTCCCAAAGCATATTTCCAGGTACATTATCTTTCTCTTTAAACTTATAATAGAATCATTCCTGAAAGGGCTCATTGTGGTTTAGTGAATTTAAGACTATTGCCATAAGGGACACATTTTAAAGAAGCAGCATCAGAGTTGTTTATTTCATAAAATGAATATGTGCAGCTGTAATAATCCTGCTCCATGTTTTCCTTTTAATAGGACAATCTCTCCGTGGTGATGCACTAATGTGAGCACATCTGAATTGATACTATGAATGCAGTAGGTGTCCTGTTCTGAAAAATGTCAAAGATGGAAAAAGAAAAACAACCGTGGCTCAGTAATTTCAGTTTTATTTTATCTGCACATTTTTGCAATCCATGCTCTTTCCCATGTATTTCCCCTTGTATTTTGTGTTGGTGAGTGCTTTAGGATATACATAAAAAACAGGAAAGTATGTTAGTTATCAGCAGTCCTTTGGTCAAGGTGGTACACACAGACAGCTAAGATGCATACTTATTTAGACAAGAGAAGTAATATCACTATGTGGAGAATAAGTCCTTTTATAGGCTAATAAGCAAAATATGGATTTACAGATTTTATTGTCCTACAATTCCACGTAATTGTAATTTTTTCCAGTCTTTAGTCTCTGTGTAGATAGACAATTACTGTGCTCTGAGCACAGTATTTATCTATCATAAATAATTACACACAAAACAACTAATTATGGTTATTAATGAGTAAGTATGAGGATTTAATGATGTATTGCGGCCAAAATGTGAAGGGCATGATTTTCATTTATACTAAGTTGCTTTGCCCTCCTGAGGCAAAAGAAAAGGCTCTCAAGAAGATGTAAAAGACAATTAGGTAAGAAATAGGAAGGAGGATTAGTCTAGCTGGTTTCTTCACCTACCTTTAAATCACAGTAAAAACAAGTCCTTTTTTCAGTTGTGAAGCAGAATTGTCTTTAGCTTACCAGACTGGAGCCTTTGAAAATATGTCAAGGAAGTCAATGAAATTTAATGTGATGGTGAGAATTATGTTTTCCAAAGCAGGTTAAGTATTTTATGTCAGATATTCTAATTGACAAGGACCAAGGGCTACAATTTTAGTGTTGTAAGTGCTACTGACTAGTGATAGTTAGGACCTGGCTGGCCTTTCATAGCTTTATGTTAAGAAAACCTAAAGAGGAAATAAATTTCTTAATAGGATATAAAAATTATTCATTAAAGTATTTCTTTATTGAGTTCTATGCTAATATGTATGACCTGCTAATTTGGAAGATTGTCAGTGGGTAGAAGAGTTTCCCTGTGGATGAGTGGAATTCCCTCCTCTTACTAAAAGCAGAAATATAAAAAATTGTCTTCTAACACTGCTTTAATGCTGCAGTAGGAGGATGTCAGCTGCAGAAGCACTCACACAGATTTGAAAATGCTTTTTTGCATATTCCAGACATCCTTTTATAATGTGTTAACTTGCTTTGCTAGTCAAGGAAGATGTTCTTGTCAGCAATACTGTAAATAGGTTCCTCTTAAGCTATTTTAGTGAAATGGATTGGAGCCTGCATACTGTACATGCCTTTGTCTTCTTCATTGTTTAACTCCCCAAATAGCAAGTCATGTGAGAAAGAAGGAAGTTCTGCTATAGAGATTAAAAATGGGATTTAGTCCACATTATTTACATTAAAGCTCCATTAGACTGTGAGGCTTTTCTTCTGACGATATGAAAAATAACTGAATGGACCAACACAAAGCAAATCTAGCATCACACAATTTTAAAAAATAGCCTGACTAAAGAGCTTGCTCCTGAATGGTGAGCTTTTGGGACATGAGTGAATAGCACCATTTAAACAGAAGTGATGCAAGAGAACAGGGGATCCTCAGCAGTGTTTGTCACCTACAGATAGCCACAGTCCTCCTTCAGTTATCTTTTTCCCTGTGACACAGCAGGTATCTTCCTTGGTGCTTTTGAAACAAATTTCTAGTTCACCAGGATTTTTGGTGAAGAAATGCCCTTAAGGTCTGTTCACTTCATGCAGTTTTCTTCTGAAAGTGGCTGGCAGGAAGGGGAGAAATGGGAGCAGAAAAAATGTGGTCTTTCAAGTGAATCTAGGCAACCTACAGTATCAACCAAGACCAAATTCAGTTGTGAGTAGAGGGAAGGAAGCCAAAAAAAAAGTGTGTGTGGCACAAAAAGGCTTTTCGCAGCTCCATCCCACAGCAGAAAGCATAGAAGCTCCCCAGGCACTCCTGTCTGGCCCACTGCACTCCTCTAGCTCTTCAGGAAATATGGAGCCTGATCAATAACACATATTCAAAATCTCTTGGTCTAAATCTTCCATGACCTGTGAGACAGTTTCTTTCTGACTTGAGAGGAATAGTTTGCATTTATTGGTGTCAGGGACACAGAAAGGATGCCTGTGTGCCCTGCAGGTTAAGGGTGTGTTCATGAGACACCCGTGACCTGCAGAAGAGTCCCTTCAGAGTGTGTTACTGTACACTCTCCTGCTCTGAATCAGTTATCATATCTAACTGAGAAAAAGAAGCATTAGTTAATTTGTTGAGAAAAACTGATTTCTGTTCTGTTACTGACAATGGTTTGATGACTGACAGTAATCAGAGGTATATTATTGCTGCTACAGTCAGTGTGTGTTAGTGGAGAAGTATCTGAATGTAGCATTTTCTCCTTCCATACGCCATACAGAGGGAAGATGTCTCTTTGTGGGCATAATTTAAGCACAGAGCACCAAGAGTAACCTCTGGATTTTTCCTCTTCAGAATAAATACATATTCAAATTGTAACATATTCTAAACAAATATGGATGATTTTTATGTTTTAGGGTTTGTACTTGGGATGCCAGTACTTCTAGCAACTGTTCCTCTTCTGTCCTATGTTAGGCGTGACATCATGCATCAAGGGAGACAACTAAATTTTCCCCACCCACCTGCTGCATTTTGAAGTTATCAGCAAGGCAGTATAATTACTTAACTTGCATTAACATTCTGGTTGCCTTGTTATGCTGTGAATTGGAACACAATTGGTGAGTGCAAGGTAGCTTCAACTCCTCTACAGTACCAGAAGAACAGATGCACTCAGGAAATGTACTGCAATGCAGGGTAGCAGCTTGTCAGAAAGACTTTAGACAATATTGCCTTAAAAAAAAAAAGGGGGAGCATGTCAGGGCTAATCCAGTTTATCATAGATTTTTTTGCATCATTTCAATGTTCACTGGATAATCATCTGAACACTAGGAGTTGATACCACAGGGCTAGACTGAAGTACAGTATCTGAATAAAATATGTGAGGTTTTTTTTTACATAATTACCTGCCTTCAAAACTGAGATCACAGCTATGTACAACATATGGTGGAATTTTTAGTTCACTTTAAAGCTCCAGAGATCAGTTAGAAATCCTTTCAGGCTTTTCGTTATCTAAGTACAAAATATATCAAATACTGATGAACTTCTTGAAGCATTGTGATCTGTCACTGCATAATTTCAATTAAAAAACCCTAGTCTAAAAAATAAATGTATATATTTATATTGGCTACAGTTAAAACTGTTCTCGTGCAGCTTTTTGCTATCATTCTTACGAATGCTATTTATGTCTTCCTATATCACATAAATTAAGCTTTGATGAAGGTCTAATTCTTCAGATTTCTTGCTGCTCTTTCCATGCATAAAATTCAAATATATTTGCAGTTCCCAAATGCAAAACTCTGTTGCTGTTATATGACACAAATCCTCATTCAGATGCAAATTAGTTTTTTTCTTTCCTGAGGTAAAAAAGGAGTGAGAGAGCAAAAAAGTAGCTAAGCCTTTGTCTGTTTCCTTGAGTAAGTGAGTCCCTTGTCCTCTGTATGTGTGACAATTTGACATATGAGGTGATGACTAATTTTTGCAAAATTTCAGGAGTATAACTTAGAATGGCAGAACTGGCTGAAAGATGTTGTGAAAGTTCAGTTTGAAATTTTAAAATACATATTCATTGCAAAGACACTTACATGCCTGCAAGCATTTGCATTCCTTTCTGTGCTACTTAAAAAGCTGATGGAGGATAGATGGTACTAGATGTTCAAGTGTTAACCTTTCAGCCTTTAAATGTGTTTATTATAAGCTTTATTATGTTTTCTTAACCATGACCACTCTCCTTTTATTTTTTTTTCCTGAGCATCTGTGTAATACAACTGGGAAGTGATTCATAGTTCAAAGTAGGGAAGCAGAAGATTGAAGGCTGTCCCTCAGTAGCTAAATGCAGACTGCAATGTGCAAGGGAAAAGTAAAAGCTTGGTTATTTTCCAGAAATCTTTGTAGCGACATCCTTTTCAGGCAATATTCCCACTGAAATCAGTGTACTTAATTAATATTAAATAGATTTAAATTTTTCTTCACAACTGTATTATTCAATGCAGAAGCATCTGAGTTCTTCTAAGAGCTTTTATCTGCTACCACCTCAAGTCATATGCCATTTGTTTTCTTTAGCTATTCAGAAAACTCTAGTTTGTGGCTTTTATAATTTTGACACTGTGTATTCTCGAGCACTTGATAAAGCATTAGGGATCATTGTAAGCAATGAAAAAAAAATGAAAGAAAAGAAAAACATTACATTTCCTAAATGTAAAAATTGGTGTGGGATTACATAAATCACTAGTAAGAACTGTGCAACAGGAGTGTATGGTCTATTGGAGACTGAAATGTCGATAAAATAAATGTATTTTGGATACAAATGGGCAGTCTTTGCTTGCCAGCTGTCTCAGCATGATCAGATTACAAAGAGGTTGAGTGATCTCTGCAGAGCTTTCATGAGTGTTGTGGAGGAGGACAAGGCAGAGTCTTATGGAGTTAGACAGGTAGCATTGCAGTGACACTTTTCTTCAAGAAGGTATCTTGGTGCTGGAGACAGGAGGGTCTCTGGCACTTCATACTATTATACATGTATTTGCTGCACTTTGTCTGGCCAAATATTGGATTTCAGAAGTCGTACTGTAGCCATAAATGTGTTGTTAAGTGTGCTAAATCCTGCAGAGACACTTAGACAAATTAGAGAGATAAGCAATCACCAGCCATATGGAGCTCAGTGACAGAAAGTTTTGAATGCTGCACCTGGATGTGCAACCCTGGATGTATGGACAGACTGGGAAATGAGAGGCTGGAGAGCAGCACTGTGGAAAGGGACCTGGAATTCCTGGTCGGTGATAAGTTGGATCTGAGTCAGCAGTGCCCTAGCAGCCAGGAAGGACATCCCTGTCTTGGGGGCATCAGGCCCAGCATCACCAGCTGGGAAAGGGAGGGGATTGTCCCACTCTGCTCTTGGCAGGGATGGCCTCACCTTGAGTCCTGGAGTTTTGGCTACCAAAACATAAGAAAAACATTGAGCTATCAGAGGGTGTCCAAAGGAGGGCAGTGAAGATGGTGAAGGGCCTCAAGGCAAGCCTTATGAGAAGAGGCTGAGGGCACTTGGTCTGTTCAGCTTGGAGAAGAGGAGACTGAGGAGGAACCTCACTGCAGTTACAACTTCCTTGTGAGTGGAAGAGGTGACCAGTGACAGGACTCAAGTAAATGGCCTAAAGTTGAGTCAGAACATGTTAAGGTTAAATATCAGGAATAGTTTTTTTTCACCTAGAGGGTGAAAACAAGCCTGTGCATATTTGGGCACTGAACAGGCTCCCCAGGGCAGCAGTTCAGGGCACAGCTCCAAACCTGCAATATTTGGACAATGCTCTCAGACACATAGTATGCCATAGGGATGTCCTGTGCAGGGTCATGTCTTGGGGCATCCCCATGTCTTGGGAATGGTCCTGTGCAGGACCAGGGGTTGGCTTCAATGATCCTTGTGGGTCCCTTCCAAATGAGGTTATTCTTCAACGAATCAATGATTTCGTGCTTCTCCTCTAAGTCTAGGGCATATTTTTTTAAGGTGAGCTCCCAGAGTTGTGACTCCTGGTTTAGTGCCCCTAGCATACCTCTTTTCTTTGGTACCTGAAAGCAGGTGATTTGTGCCGTGGTGTCCTCAAAGGTGGCCTTTATTGCTCCATGTAGCCAGCAGGAACTTAGTGTACCCCATAACACGTCATCACAATATACCGCTTCTATACCATCCAAAAATTGTGCCCCAAATGTGTTTGAGAATCACTGAACTGACATTGATTGGAGGAGACGAGGAAGGATTTATAGAACACGGTGTGGAAGACCATATGCTTCTGGGTGCAGCCACAGGGTCATGATCCATGAGCAGAGCCATTCACCAGGACCTTTGTAGCCCTTCTGTCTGTGCTGCTCTGCCAAGTGTTACCTGTGCTACAGTGCTCTCCAGGTTCAGTTGGAGGTGGCTCACATGAAGCAATAGGGCTTTGCATTATTCCCAAATGTACAGAAGGAAGGAGGAAACTTTGCTCCCTGATGCTCAAAAAAGAATTTGGGCCAACAGACACTTGTGGAAACTCCAGTCAAGAAAACTTTTGCCCTTCCAAGAGTTTTAAAAGTCAGAAAAGAGTATTTTTATTAATCTCAATATTATGGTGTAATAGCTGGGAGGATACAAAATCCATATTTTTTAAGAAGTCATTAAATAGATGGGTTAGTGTTTATCATGTATTTAAAAATGAGTACAATTCTGTAATTTCAGCAATGTGATTTTAGAGTAACTAAATGCAATTTAGTATGTTTTTATGTATGTATGTTTTTATGTCTCTTCAAGTATTACACAGGAGAGAGCAGTAAAACATCGACATTAGGATGAGAGGGTGGAAGCTGATGGTTCATTCACTTAAATATATACTTTTTTGGCAGATAGGGAAAGTGCTGTCCTCCAGCTGTGCATCTCTCAGGTCTGCCAGGAATGGGTACAGTTTGGGTGGTCTCTACTTTGTTTTTGTGAAGGGATTTTGTTATGTATTACTTCTGCTTCCTTTTGGCATTGTTTATGAAGATAATGCAACATCACAACAAAACCTGAAAGCTGAAGAAAGTCTTTCTGTCTGTTGTGCACTTAAAATATCTTTGGAACCAAAATATTTTTCTGTTTGGGCCTTCTTTGGCTGTAAGTCTGTTTTCACACATTTTTTTCTCAGAATAGGAAATTTGAGATTAAAAGTTGTGATGCAGTTTTGACCAGAGCTGAATATAGTTATGGGTTGCTTTAGCGCAGGTTCATGCAGATGTCTTTTTTTTCTATTTTTCAGTACAAAAATTTAACAGTTCATTTAAAAGTTGGTTGTCCTTTCTGCATCCCGGATCTTTAGCTCCACCAATCACCTTCTCCTAACACCCCAGAGAAAGATAAAAGGCTGTGACAGTGATTGCTAGGGGGAAATACCAAGAAGATTAGGGATAAAAAAAATCTGGTAGTAAAATGTAGCACAGTTTTCCTTGGCATGAGGCAATTTAGAAACAGTTCATGGAATTGAAAAGCATGATTGGATACAAATGTATCACATGCATTGGTATGTATTATATTTTGCATGTGACTGTAATGTTCTGTTCATTGCGTCTATGCCCATTTCTTCTGCGTATTTGGAAATGCTTTCCCACACTAAATGAAATAATTACTTTTTAATACAGTGCAGATGAAAATACAATATTTTTATTGTTTGGTTACTGGAACTTTATTGTTGACATTGGTCTGGTTGGTCTTAAAAGAAGAACTTAGATATATTGTTCTTATATTTGTAATGAATTGAACCAAATTCATGCATGTTTTAACTGCATTGATTTCAGTCTGTTTTTCCTAGTGTGCTTTGGCATATTAAGTCCTGGCAGTGCACTGTGTCTAGTACACTAGACAAATAGAACTCTGCAGGTGTAGGAGAGAAATCATACTGTCCTTATCAGAAACAGTTCTGTGGTGAGCATCATGAAGCAAAGGAAAAAGCCACTGTGCTAAAACCTGGAAAATGTTTTTGCTGCAAGCAATGAAAATGAAAGATAGAGAGCACATACCTATTACATCTCTTGTAGAAGTGGCAGAAAGCTAAATGCTTTCTAATAACCCTTTGGTCATTATCATGTTTCTGAGCACTCATACGTGTATGAGGTGAAAACCTTTCTTTTTTGAGAGCAGGAAAAATGAAACACACAAGAGAGGAGGAACATGGGTATATTATTTGTCTTTCACTGTCATAACCTTCCGATATTTCCACTGTACTGTACAGTGCATCAACTGTCAATATTGGATTTCCTTAAAAGGTCACTGAAAATACATTCTGGATTTGAAAAGTAGGTTGTATTAGCTTTGGATGGATGTATTATATTATTTTCAGAAATGGTGAGGAGAAAAATATAATCTTCCTATTAATCCTCATGTGAAATATATTATCCTCACTTGTGGATAAGTGGGCAATCGTCAGCCTAAACCATGCTGCCAAAAAGTCAGAGAGGAATGCATTGATTTAATCTGTTGGTTTGGAACTATTATTTTGGATTTTTCTCAATCAATAAATAATTTCTTCCTCCATTATTCCTCTGTGGTGTTCAGTCATGAGATTTTTCAGAGGCCTCTTGTTTTCTCAACATTTCCTCTACCCCCTCTTACACTGTCTGTTTTTCTTTCCGAGCCACAACAACACATTTCTCTCCAAACTGCTCTCAGAAGAGCTGCCCCTTTAGCCTGTTCCTGGGGGAAGGAGGAGAGGAGGGGCTGGGTACAGCTGTCCAGGGAGTGCTGCAGCACTCTGTGCCTGTCTGTTCCCCTCTATTCTGCTCCTCTCTACTCCTGTAAAGCAGAAGGGAGAGGCACAGGCAATGCTGCCAGCACCAGCAGCAACTCTGGGGCTTCTGCCCAGAAAGAGACACCTGCAGACCTTGTTAAATTTCTGGGAATGGGTTGGTTGGAGAGGTGACTCTTTAAATTTTTCTTACTCTGAAAATTATGTTGTAACCATGGTGTTTCAATGGAGTGTTAAATCACTTCACAGTAAGAGATTTCTACATATAAATGTCAAATCAAATGGCTCAATCCACTGAGTGGCAGATGTATTTTAGTTAGCAGTGCTTTTATGAAAAAACACTTTTAGGATTGCTCTTCCTGTCAAAGCTCCCAGCCTGAATGTGGGTGAGGGAGCCAGATCCCTTTGGCATAGAAAAGGGCTTCTGAGGGGCTGCAGGAGCAAGGGTGGCCCAGGCCAAGTGTGGGAATGAGCCCCTCACTGCCTGCCCCAGTGTGAGACCCAGTGAGCAGTAAGTGACACAACAAAAACGCCCCTTCAGGACTAAAGAAAGGATGCAGTTCCTTGGGCGATGAGCAGCAGCTTAATCCTTGCCAGGGGACCTCCTGGATGCGTGAGCTGCAGCATGTGGCCCAGATTTTACCTGCCATTAATCAGCCTCTTGGTACTTCCTCACCTTGTGGGATGCTTTTTGCACTTCTCCTCTAGGACGCTAGGCTGCCCACTGGGTGGAGAGCAGCAGCTTCCAAAGAGCATCCAGCTGTTGAGAGCCTGGGTGCCTGCCAGTCAGGCAGTTCTTTTGGCTCTGAAATGGAGGAAATCAAGGAGAGAACAGAAAAGAAAAAAAAAAAAAAAAAAAAAACAAACTCATAAAAAAAAAATGAAAATTAGNAACAAACTCATAAAACAAAAATGATAATTAGATAGATAGATAGATAGATAGATAATCAATAATAAAACCAAACACAAATTTTTCAGGGGAAAATAATGCAGAGAGATGTCTAAGGTGAAAATACAGACATCTTTAATTATCACTGTGGTTATTTATTTATTTATTTATTGTCTTGCTTATTAGACCACTGATCCATCACAACTCCCCCCTCAGCACCAGGCAATGGCAGGGGCTGTGGGAGGAGGACAGCTGGTTTGGGAGTGAGAGCTAGTCTGCACCAACCCCCCATGCCAAAGCAGGGGAGGGGATCTGCTGAGGTGCCTCAGCACATTTGTTTGGTAAAACCCTTCAGGAATATACTCATGGGGTTTATGTGATAAATGTTTTCAATATTGAGAAGTGTAGCACAAGGCTTTTTTTTTCCTCTGGGGGGAAGATAAGGATTTTCTTCCAATTTTCTGTGCTTTTGTGCATCTTTCCTATGAGGTGATCCTAGAAAAATAAACATGAATTAGCTTGTAGTAAACTATAATTTGCGTATTTGTAAGATGTGCATGAAGTGCTGTCGGGCAATAGGGAATGCCTTTTAAGCAGTAGCATTTTGAAATGGGAGGGAACAGCTGTGACCCATCTTTTCTTCCTCCTGGAGGTGGTCATCACACAGGGGTTTGCCTTTCTTACGCTGGCAGCGCCTCTGGGGTAGATGGACCATCACCCACATTATCAGCTGACAGACCTGCCACATCCAGAGCGTCACACCTCTTGTGTAGAGGAACCTGAGGAGCTGAGGCAGATACCTGGAGAGGGTTCACCTGCCACCTTAAGCATAGATTTGCCTCTATTCTCTCCTTTACTGTAAGTTACTGCCTTCTCTCTGGTTGGGTGTGGGGCTGCAGAGGGTGGGATAAAGGATCTTGAGAGTTTTTTCTCATAGATGTTCCTATTTCTCTCTCAGGGAGGGAAGAGCATGATTCCAGCAGCTTTTTCTCAGACTCCCTGATATTCCTTAACCAGTCCACTTCCCTTCAAAGCTCTGCCATCATCTGCTTGGTTACACATGTCACACAGGTGTCCTCGCTCTGCCTCACTCAGCTCCTGTGGACTAGAGGTGCAATACCTCTAATCAGCAACAACAAAACCAGCCATGCCTGAAAACAGTGACAAAGAACACTGTCCAGCACAGAACAACTTCTCACTGCAGAAGTCATCCCTGCTCTGAGCTCAACACTCAGTACTGTCTCACCAGCTTGTTAATAGAAAATTATTGGCAGAGGAGGTTTCATAAAGCATATTACAGCATCAACCACCACAATAAAGAGTTTGAACAATATCAATGGGCCACAAATAAAAACCCTGACGGGGGTTCCTTCCCTAACACATGCACATACACACACACTAAACACATCTCAGTGGTAGTGGGCCTTATATTGAAATGAAAAAATGCTGTGTTATTTCTGCTTTAAGATTCAATACAGGTCAAGTGACTTGCTGCATTCAGGCAGTTTCAGGTTTCTACATAACTGTAAACAATTCTGCTTTTAAAAATAAAACTAATCTAGGAACCTTGGGGTGCTTTTTTTCTGGTTTTTTTTTTTTATTATTTTTTTTACTTCTTTTTTTCATTACAGTTTCATAACAACTGCTGGGAAATAAACACTTTTCCCCTTTCAATACTGAAGCTGCTGCTTAATGCTGCTGTCTAACAATAATTTAACCTTAAAAACAATCAAAACTTTGTGCTTTAATTTCAGAGACTTCAACATGCTCATCTGATCTCCAAGGACAGAGAGAATGATTACTATTCAAGGAAAAAAAAAGTCCACTCCTATTTTAATTAAAAAGATGCTGTGTTTGTGCTGGAAATTACTTCAAAGTTTGAATTAAAGATGAAATTATTTCCTTTAATCGAAGTTATGAAACATTAGTGTGAATACCTAATCAGGATGAAAATTTTTTTTTTGCTTGTTCCAAACCTTTGCTGAGGACTGTTTCCCTTATTACTTTTGGTTATTTATAGGTCCTGTAACAAGAGTTCTACATTAAAAACACCTCAATCTCATACCACCACCATTTGGGAATTTCTACTTATTTTATTTTTTAAACCTAATTTTGCAGAGAACTTTAGCTCTTGTCATTGTTTTCTCCTTTCAAGGAGACACCTTGACACAATATCTGACGTAACATTGAGGTTTTGAGATCCTGAATATTTAGAGATTCTACCCCGGCCAGAGGGTCTAGAGATGGTTTGGTGGCAGGAGCAGCCCCACTGAGCCTCCAAGGAGTGCTCAGGAGTGACAGCTCTTTTGCCTGATACATCAAGCTCCTTAGCAGCCACTGCAGTTCATTTTTCCCCACATGTGAGTCTTCGGTCGGAAGTTGCTCCGTGCTATGACATAAGCTGTCAGAGCTGGGCTCTGACTCAGATGGTGTCTGTGTCTCTGCAGTGATGACTCAGGCATGTGTCACCTCAGCTCTTCCCTTGTCTGCCTTCTTCATTGCTCTTGCCAATAAGCTACCCCAGCCCTGAGTGTCTGGCAGCTTCCACTATTCCACTGGACACCTGCAAATTTCAGAGAAGCATCCTCTGTGCAGGTGGGAGTGAGGCCTGCACATACTGCAGGTCCAGCACACCATGGCAAATACTACATTTCTTACCAAGATCTTGAAAACTACAGGCAGTAGCAACCTTGCTTAGCAATTGCAAACCTGGTAGAGGGCATTACATGCTTTTCTTTTACCAGTGATTAGCATGCTGTGGAAAGGTCAGGGGAAAACACTTCTGAAAAACTGTCATTCCAGTTTCAAACAGAGGAGGACTGAGGCATGAGAGAAACCATTTCTCCAAGCCTATATACTGAATTGTGACAGAATCAGAATTAAAATATCGTGCTTTTATACTTCTCAAGTGTTCCTGTTGCCTTTCATCTGTATCTTTTCTACTTTCTGCACTGTTGCAGATTTTCTTGACTTTGTGTTTCTCTGTGCTGTTCTTTAAACCAATAATGCAAAACTGCTTTCTCCCTTCACTTATTACCTCCACTTCTTTCAGGTCCCTTATCTCCCACCTCATATTAATTGATGCATTCCCCTCTCCAGAGTTTAGCACTATCAAAACTAATTATTGTTGCAGAGCTCCCTGTATGTTTTGGGCTGAAATTGTGACTTATTTATAATTAATAATAATTAATTGCACGTTTATTCTGATGAGAAAGCTAAAACACTTGAAAACCTAAGTAAGGTGATTAACTTTTAAATAGATCTCTATTTCATCCTATCCAGATTTTTGAAGACCATGAAGGCTCACTAGATCATATTTTTTTCAGGCTGCTCAGAGAACTTGTGAGTAAGGATCCTGTGAAAATACTTTTGAAGGTGCTGGAGCCTGTTGGTGCTGGAGCCTATCGGTGCTGGTTGCTTTTTGAGCACCACCTCCTGAGAGCACAGGAACAGGCAATTCCAAAATGTTAGAAGTCTAGCAGGTGAGGCAGAAGGCTGGCTTGGCTGACGGGGGTCTTTTAGATCTAAATCAAGAAAAAGGAGATGTGTGGCCAAATACAGGAGACATGGGAGGGAAACAGAGAAACATGAATTTTCTGTCCTGTAAGGGAGAAAATTCATGCAGCCAAAAAACTGGAGTTAAAGCTGCCAGAACTGTAGGGTACAATTAAAAGAGCTTTGTTTAAATAGCTCAAGAGCAAAAGGCATGGGTGAGGTAACATTGCCCATCACTAGGCAATTACCAGGCTAAGGAAGTTCATTTCCCAAACAGGGACAGAGACAAGGAGAGGTGTTTAAAGCTTTCCTTGCCTCTGTCTCCAAC
>VZRH01005252.1:0-87788 GCA_013397555.1 Urocynchramus pylzowi
CAGCGCCTTGCCGGCTGTGTCCCGCCCGCCGCCCCTCCCGCCGAGCGGGATTTGTGCTGTGTCAGCCCCAGCCCGCGGTGGCGGTGTCCGGCCCCCGCCCGTCCGCCTTGTGCCGCGGAATCGCCCGTCCCGTGTGTCGCCTTCCCTCCCTTCTGCTCCGGATTCTCGCCGGTGCAGCTCTCCGGGCTGCTTGTTGTGTTTCGTTTCCTTTCCTCGTACGGACAGCGCGTGTTTCATAACACTGTACTTGGAACCTGTAGGAATTCACATCGTCTTGTGTACGCTGCCATTCTCTATTAAAAAAAAGATGGAAAAGAGGGACGCAGTCTTGAGCTGCGCCAGGGGAGGTTTAGGTTGGATATTGGGAGGAGTTTCTCCCCGGAACGGGTGATTAGACATTGGAACGGGCTGTCCAGGAGGTGCTGAGGTCCCTGGGAGTGTTAAGGAAAGACTGGACGTGGCACTCAGTGCCATGGTCTGGTTGGGAAGGTGGTGTTTGGTCATGGGGTGGACTCGATGCTCTCAGAAGTCTTTTCCAACATGACTGAAACTGTGATATTCTGTGATTAGACAAGCTCTTTAACTTATTTTTGAGCTTTTGCTTAGCTCTGTGTGTGTTGTCTCTTAAGATTTTACTGTTGCCTTACGTGCTGGTGGCTTGAAGTTTTTCAGGTGCTTCATGAAACAACAACATTGAATGTGTGACTTACTGTTGTTCCCTTAAGAGCTATTAAACTGTGGGACTCACGTGGCTTCAAGAAGTTCACTCCCAAAGGGGATGTGGACAGGAAAGTGCAGTTAAATTCCTTTGCTGACACTACTCTCCATGTACTTGGAGAACAGCGTTTTCTGCTGGATAGTAAATATACTGATCGAAATCAAGGTCTTGTCAGACCACAGATTGGGCTGTGTTGGTGTTGGAGTAAGGGACGGGGTGGAGCAGTTCATGAAGAACCTCAGCTCTTGGGAAAGAGTCACGTTGCACAATTTGGGAGGGACCCCATGCTGGAAGAGTATGAGGAGTCCAGCCCCTGAGGAGGAAGGAGCAGCGGAGACAAGGTGTTGGGAACCGACTGCAGGAAGGGTGGGGAGGAGATTTGTTTTTATTTCCCCTGATCCTGCTCTGATTTTTGATTAGTAATGAGTTAAATAAATTTTTCCCCAAGTCAAATCTGTTTTACCTGCAAAGATTACAGGTGAGTGATCTCCCCCTGCCCTTATCTATTCCCATGAGCCTTCCATTACCAGCAGGGAGGAGGGCAGTGACAGAGGGACTTTGGTGGGCCTCTCAGTTGTTTCAACTTGATACATGTATTAGGGTGAAATGCATGTTGTAACTTATGTCCAGTATCTTTCATGAAACAAAAGTTTTGCACAAAATGGGGCCCATTAGATTCTGATGTTGACTAGGTGGATNTACCTGCAAAGATTACAGGTGAGTGATCTCCCCCTGCCCTTATCTATTCCCATGAGCCTTCCATTACCAGCAGGGAGGAGGGCAGTGACAGAGGGACTTTGGTGGGCCTCTCAGTTGTTTCAACTTGATACATGTATTAGGGTGAAATGCATGTTGTAACTTATGTCCAGTATCTTTCATGAAACAAAAGTTTTGCACAAAATGGGGCCCATTAGATTCTGATGTTGACTAGGTGGATGTAGGAATATACAGGGGAGAGAAATTTATGGTTGCAAGGATGTAACCTAGTTTTGTCATTGTGTCTGCTGTGAGGATTTGTTTTGTTTGTTCTTATGAGCCCTGGAAAAGGCAGAGTTTGACTTCAGCCAGGCACATTTCTGAAATGGAAGAGTTGGAGAGTTCTGCTGGCATCTGGTTCACCCTGGACACCGTGGGATCAGGGCAGCTGACCCGTGGCAGAGCTGGTCATGAAACTGTTCTGTGACATGTGCTGGGAAAGGGAGCTGGGAAGCCCAAGAACTTTCCTGCTGTGTGTGGAAGCAGCTGTTTGAAGGATGTGGAGCGCTGGAAGAATAGTCTGGTTTTGTGTTAGCACAGGTTGGGTTTGTTGTTTGGGTAGAAACGTGTTTCAAACTGCACAGTGATGGTAGCTTTGAGCCTTTACACTGCACACTTCCCACTGGAGACAGGCATTTGAAAGCACCTGGAGAACAGGCTTTCAGCAGTGTTTGGTTCTCTGCACTTCATCCAATATCATCTATGAAAAAAAAAAAGGATAAAGGGAAAAAAATAATGGAAGAAATTGAAAATGTAAGTTAACCATAGTTTTGAGGCAGCCATTGCAGAGGATAGCTATTAGGTACAGTTGACAAAAATTAAGAAATTCTGATTGAACAGATATGTCCATCTGTTTTTGGTTTTTGCCACCATCTGCCTGTCCCTCTCTCCCTCTCCTCTGCACTTCACTTACATTTTCTCTAGAAAATGAAGAAATGGATTATTCTTTCTGCTTCCAGAATATTTTCTAGTCAAGCAAGGAATAATGTGATTATTTATCTCAAAAATGAGGTGGCTTTTACGACTGTAAGTGTACATTGTTCGAGCAGGTTTCTCCTACAGCAGGTTTCTCTTTTTTTGCTTGCAGCCATAATCCCAGCATTTTTGAGCTCAGTGTTTAAAACCTGCATGGTACATTCTGGTGACAGGATGGTGTAAGGGTATTAAAGGTCCTGTTGAACTCATGGGAAGTTGCAATGAAAGGGATTGCTCCATTCTCCCCAGAGAGCGTGAGGTGAAGCAGGCCTGCCTTAGGAAACTGGTTTGAAATATTAAGGTGAGATGTTAGGGGCCTCTGGACACACCAGGGCAGGGGGTTGTGTTTGGGGAACACAGGAGTTACTCTGTGGCATCAAGTGCTTGCCAGCAGCAGTTTCCCTGTGCTGCTGCACAGGGAGAGGATTCCTGCCAGTGAAACAGCTCTGGCAAGGCAGGTGCCCCAGGGGTGGTGTGAACTTGTGTCAGGGGAGGTGCAGGCTGGATGTCAGGAAAAGTTGCTGTCCCCAGAGGGTGCTGGACAGTGGAACAGGCTCCTCAGGGAAGAGTTCAGGGAGAATTTGGAAAATGCTCTCAGGTACATGGGAGGATTTTTGAGGTGTCCTGTGCAGGGCCAGGAGTTGGACTCAGTGATCCTTGTGGGTCCCTCCCAACCCAGGATACGTTATGTTTCTTTGAACACCCCTGGAATCTTCTGTCTGAGGTGTTTCAGATTATTTTATATCTTTCCAAAGGTTGGACATGTTCTGATCATTAAAATACCAGGCCACTCATAAAAATGCTTTTCGAGTGAAAAAAATGAAAGGGTATGTGTGTGACAATAAAAAGCTTTAAATTAAAATGTTTGTAGAAACCCTCCTCCCTTTGTTCATAACTTTATTCTTTTAATAATTTTTTTTAAATGGTGATTTGCACACATAAGCTGTTTGTTAGCTATTTGTAGCCAAGATGTATCAAGGCACTTGGCAAGTTAAATAAGTGAAATGATGCAGAGGAGGAGGAGGTGAATGGTTTAATGTCCTGGCTTCCTGGCATTTCCAGAATGGCAATTCTCTCTTACTGAGTAGCTATGAAATGTTGGACATGGAAAAGTAAGTTGGGCTTATCTCTCTCCTTTTGAAAGGAAAACACTTCCTTGATGACTGCGTGCTGAGGGGAATTAAAGTCTTCTGACAAGCTGTGATGGTTTTGAGTCAGTTCCTCATACAGGAAGTAAATTGTTGCAGAAGAAGAGTCTTGTCCAGTATGTGACTCACTTGAGAAATGATGTTTTCCCTGTGTAGATTTACCTGATCAGATTTAAGAGATGAGGAAGTGTGACTGTGAGTTGTTTACAGATCATTCCACTAAGTGAAATAGAGTGATGTTTTTGTTTGAGAAACAAGAAATCTGAGAGTTTTGGGATCTAGAATTATGAGGTTGTTGTGCTGGCTCAGTGTTTAGCAGAATTATGAATTAGGAATTATGTCAAGTTCTGCTGCACTTGACCCCTTGACTTTTCTGATGTTTTTCCTGTGACCTGGCAGTTATGATTTCAGGATATAATTACTGCTACAAACTGTAATAAATGAACCCTAACCCCTAAATGTGAAAGGGTTATCAAAACAAAAAGATGTATGAGAATAAGCAACTGTTCAGTGGATAGTCACAATATTAATCAGTGCATCATGGCACAGAGCTTTATAAAATGTGAGCTATCAGCATTTTCATTCAGTCACCTCTCAGACTGTACTGTGGGCAGCCTCTGCCCTGTTTGTGTCTTTCAGCATTCTTTTTTCTCCAGCAGTTGGCTGTGTGGAAAAGTTAGCATTAGGCAAGTATTTAGGTATTTTTAGTAGCCTAATCAGATGAGCACATGTCCTTTTGAAACAGTGTGTGGTGAAGCAGCTGCCTGCCTGTGAGCATTTGGAAACAGGAGAGGAGGCTGAGCCGCTCTGGGCACAACAGCTGCATTGACCACACTTGGAAGCACTGCACTTAAAGAAGAGGAAAGGTTCCCACGTAAAATAGCCTAAATATTTACTTGCTTATGCAGAAGAATAATAATAGAGGTAGGTACTTTCTTACTTGCCCCAGTAATTCCAGGGAAAAATTGAGACACTGGTTGAAAACCACTTTTCCAAAATTGTATTTTTGATACATGCCCCTGTGAGAGGCCTTGTGACCAGATAGCAGCACTTCACTGGGAGATTCCACATGTAACTCCTGATCTTTAACAAGTCTAAAATATTGCATGGAATGGCAACTGGGATGAAACAAACAAGTGGTTTGTTGTTGTCACTGAATAATGGACTACTATACTTCTATACTTGTGACTTGGATTCTTCATCAAGACTGCAGTCCATTCTAAGCTGCTAGGAAGTAATACAGATTGAAGATAAAGAAATGTTTGCAGGCCAGTGTACTTGTTAAAAGATGGTTAATATTCATCAGAATCTATTTATTAATCCACACCATGACTAAACTGGTGTTTTGGGAGATAAATGTATGATTGATATGTTTCATCTGATTAACACCTCTGAATCTGTGGCCCCTGAACACTTTTTCAGTTTCTCTTATCCAAGTAGCTCCTCTGCATTTGTTATTCTTGTTCTGTGCTCCTCACACCTTTTCCTCCCCTCCTACTGTTACTGTTCATGTCAGGAAATGAAATACAAAACTAAGTTATAAATAATCTGCAAATAAATGTTTCTTGGTTTGGGAATTTTTTTTACACTGTCAAACTGTGAAACCTTACCTGCTGAATTATGTATTTACAGGGAGTGGAGAACATAGTTTTACCTTCTAGCAGCTGAAGTATTAATATGTAATGAAATTTATAATGAGGGGCAAGTAGAACATAGTTTTGACATATCAAAGTGAACCAGCTGCAGTGAATTGTCTCCAGACTATAAAAAAAATAAATTATAAACTGACTTGAAAATAATTCCCATAGTGTTTTACAAAGGTGATTCCAAGGGATTGAAGCAAAGCTAAAACCAGGGCAGAAACAGCAATTTGTGGTGAGTTTAATTCATGTGTGTGCTGTGTCTTGCAGGTGAAGATGAACAATCTACTGAGATGGCTGCAAGGTGGGAAGATGAGAAGGTGACTGAAGCTGCATCAGATGGTTTTGTTGCTATTAAAATTGACACCAAAAGGTTTGAGCCTATTCTAATTCTGTCTCTTATACAATCTTTCATTGATGATGAAGATGAGAGTAAGAGGCTTTGGAAGTCCTCACCCTGATTAGGAGATAGTGTAAATACAGAGTTCCAGAGCAGAAGTGAATTCAGTACTACTGGAGTCCCTAGGGAAAATGTCAAAATTTATTGTTGTGTTCTGCACATACTCATTGTGTATTTCAGACTGTATTCCACTACTAGTAATAGAATGCTTGAGGTTGCCCTCTCTCAACTGGAAGAGACACAAAAATGTTATTAAAAATGCTGAAATAAAAATGCAAGTGCTAGAGGCAGTTCTTGGTTTGCCAAGTTACATAATGAATTAAAAACCTTTCTTGAATTCAGAAAGATAAAAATCTGTAAAGCCCCAGAGAAAATGTTTGCCTCCATTGTAACACACAGAATGAGAAGCATTTAAGCTCCTGCGTAAATTACTCAGCTATTTTGGTTAAGTTTGTGTTCCAGTCCATGTACACAAAGTGCACTGACATTTCCCCAAATTCTATTATTTTGAAATGCTCTACAGACATTTTATTAGATTTACTACATTATTTGTGCTCAATAGACTAGATTTCTTTTTGCTAACTTGCCTCTTTAGCACTGCTTTCCTAATTTTTATGTAGTCAACTGTGATAACCAAGGATTGTCACCATGTCAACACTTTTGCAGAATGTTAATAATAAGATGCAATGCAAATTTGCTTTTAGTGTTCTCTCAAGTATTTAAATAGTTTTGTAGGACAGTTATTTTTATGATGAAAGACTTAATCTGAAGTTGTTGCAAAATGATTGCTACTCCTAAATGAATCTTTTCTTTTAAACAGTGAAGCATGCCTGCAGTTTTCTCAAATCTGTATCCTTTGAGATCCGTTGAGATGCTACATTATGATTACAGATAATTGCTCTTTACAAGTTAATACCCTTCTTAAGACAAATACTTACAAGCAATGCTATTGAAAATACTTATTTTCACACAGAACTATGCAATAAACTGTGTAGTTAATAGATACCATCTGTGTATTCAGCTAGCTGTCAGTTATTAGAGAAGTGAGCAAACTGGGTTTTTTTATGTTAATCCTATGTAATTCTCTAAATAGAAAATTATCTGAAGCTTTATGTAATCTAAATAGCCTGTTGGTCCTACTAATCAGCATTAGAAAACAAATAAAAAATGCTTTAAATTATGAGCTGGGGCTCAGAGGTACAGAGAAGAGGAACAAGCAGTGGCCTGGGTTCTGTCACATATGCAGGTGTGAAGTCAGGTAAACCCCTGACTGCCTCAAGGAGGTCACTGCTTATGGTTCATTAATTCTGTACCTTAACTTGGATTTCCTTCATGCTCTGGAGATTTCATTACTGTCTACTTAAGATGTTGTCTGATACTAGAACAAAATATTCTCAAGTCAATGCATAATCAGTTCCCTGAAAAGTTGGAGAAAAATACTTTGGCCTGAGCCAGTGAAAAGAAAAGAAGAAATGCTTACCAATTGCATGTAATGTTTGCCAGCATCTTTTTTTCGTCCTCCCTTGGCCCTGGCTGCTGGTGAGCAGTTGGAGATGAGAGCAGTGGGCTAGAAGCTCCTGTGGGAAGGAGGTCTGCTTTGCCCTGTGAAGTTGTCTGTGTCAACTCTTGCCATTCACCCCCTTAACTGTCCCGTGCAGATCCCGTAGTGTGCGTCCCATCCAGTTTTTTTATAGGAGACAATGGAATCCCTTTGGAAGTTATTGCTGGCAGCGTTTCTGTGGAAGAGCTTGTTACCAGAATCCATAAAGTCAAACAGGTAATGCTATAGGCTGGATCTTCCAGATGGAGCTGGTAATGCTCAGGACAGTGATGGCCCTGACCCTTAGCTTGTGCCTTTGGGAAGTTACTGGTGGAAGTAGAACCAGTGAGTTACTGGTTCTGTCCTTCCAGCAATAAAATCTGCAACCTTGAATTCAGTACACAGGTTGGAAGCACTGTGCACATGTGCTGCATTAATTTTTGATTGGTTTAGATCACTTGTGTAAACCCATAGTACTGAAGAAATGTGTCAAGAGCTCTAAACTGGAATGACAAAATGTGACAACTCACCTTTAAGGGGATTACTCTTCAGCTTATAACGTGGTTATGTAATATTGTTCTGTAATGTGGATTTATAAAGTCGTACACAAGTGTAGATTGCTTTATCACTTTGATTTCAAGTGCAAGACTAAAATTAGAAAAAAAAATATGAAATGCATAAATGTACCATACTCAACAATACGTGGTAATTCTAGTTTTATATATTCAATAGGGCTGATTCTTCAATAGTAATTCAGTTTTGACCTTTTAACCTGTGAAAAATACTTGAACTTTCATAGGCTCCATTCTCTCTTTTCCCAATTTCTCAGATGCACACAGGGAAAGGGCGGCCTGTGGAAAACGGCAGTCAGGCATCTGCTCCTCGTCCTTCCTCTCAGTCTGATGGTGCTCCAGAAAGTGCAGAATCCAGAGCAGGGGTTTGTGACTCTGCTGAGGCTGTTATGTCTGAGACAGTAACATCTTCTGCTGGTAATGGTTAGTGTTCTTGCCACCTCAAATGCCATCTCATTTGCTTTGGAAATGGTTTTTCTTAAGTTGTTACATGATGGTATATAAAAGGCCATATATTGAGCAGACTCACTGAGGAAAAACTTGGGATATTCCAGAATGCTTTGTGCAAGTCTAGAGGGAAGGATAACTTGTCATTCTGCTTAGTTTTAATAAGTGAGGAATCGATGGTTTATAACTCAATAGAGCCTAATAATTGGTATGATAAGAAATGCACCTTTTCTTTTTTCTTACTCATTGCTTTCTTGTAAATCCCTTGAAGATGAAGCAAATTCAGGTCAAGCAAGCCAGGAAGCAACTAATTCTGCAGATGAGCGAGCAAATGATGCTCAGCCTGTGAATGATCTTACACTCAAAGTAGAAAGGCAAGTCTATTTTTGCAGACTTCTTAATGTGTTGTATTTGTTTCTCAGGAGGCAGTTTTGTTGGGTTTTGGGTTGGTTTGGGGTTTTTTAACAAACACATTACATTACAGGATTTTGCTCTGTCATCTGGAAAATATTTATGTGGTCTTATTTTTTATTACATGTCTCTGACAATACTAAGGCTGATATCAAGCCAGGTTTTTAATTAATATAATTCCTCATGTACTTTGAAAGAAAGAAGTAATCTGGAAAACTGTAAGTGTTCACCTTTGATATAACTTCAATAGAGGTGATATGTTTGCTGCAAGTTCTTGAATTAATTGAAACATTGAACTCAAAGCACTGGAAACTGGTGCAATAAAATGCCAACCTAGGTTTTTTGTATAGAGATGTCATCTTATTTCTTCTTGTTGATTTGATGATTTTGATTCGATGACTGTTAGTAGTTTGGGGATATTGAAAAAGTCAGTGGAATCCTATTCTGAGATTTCTGTATTGATCAGTGAACAGTAATGACTTAAGTTCAGTTTTTTGAAGTTTGGTGATCAGAAACATCTGGCTCAAAACATGATTAATTCATTATTCATTGTTTTTAAATATGGGATTTTGTTTATAAACTTGCTTTTAGTAAGATTGATACTTGAAATATCCTGTATAAAACCATACATGTTTAGGTAATAGGAATATTTATAATGCTAAAATGTCCTTTAAGTATCTTTAGGCTTATTTATCTTTTTCATGCTTATTTTAGTTTTCTTCCAAAGTTATTGGACAAGAGGTATATTTTTTACTTACCACTGATAAGACGATGCAGTCAGTATTTTAATATAATTATCAACGTTCCTTTTAAAATAATGCATAATTTAGCTGCACCATTTTTTGCAAGGGGAAGAAGGGGCCAAGCTCTGTGGTAATTACCACTTTCTTTTGAACAGCTACCATACATTTTTCTGATTATACAACTTTTCACATTGGGTCATGCCTGCCCTTTCCCCAGACTTCAAATACATTGGGATTTTATTGTCAATCTGTATTGAGAAATTTACTGTGTTCTTTTAAGTCAATCTTTATTCTGAGGCATTTTTCTGGATAGCTGAGACAGATGCATATGCATCTATGTCAGGGCTATATATTCTTGTGTTCCATTTTAGGAGGTGATGTGCAGAAGAAACCAGATGGCTTAAATAGCTATGAAGAGATTGAGATTTAGTGTTTCTGTTACCACAGATCATAAATAGTATTTGCTTATTGTGTATCTTCATAAGTTGGTTCAACAGTAAGAATATGTAGGATTCTTAATTTAATGAGTGGAAAAAGGACAAAGGGAATATGTTAGAACAACTCTAAAGTGAGAAAGGAGTGGTGAAATCACCACTGCCCTTTGCATGGATGGTGCACCCGCATGGGAATGAATCACTGCTGGTACAGGAGGTATTAGCACAGTGCTACAGCTCATTTTCATGTGTTCTCCTGGGTTTGCAAATGCTTCGTTAACATTTGAAAATACTGCAATGATAAGACTTTTCACTCTATTCTTAAATTTAGGTTAACAAAAAAGCTTGAAGAAAGACGAGAAGAGAAAAGGAAAGAAGAAGAACAGGTAACAAAACTGTAAACACAAAAATGTAAAACCCCTTGCAGTTTTGGGTTTTTTTAACCCTTATTTGAATAAATGTTTAATTCCTTCTTGCACAAACATACTTCACTCTTTTCTCTTGCCCAAGGCAATTTTGTGGTCCAATTTTTATATCTCCCTATTCAGAAAGAAATTAAGAAAGAAATTGAAAGAAGGAAAACCGGTAAAGAAATGTTGGAGTACAAAAGACGACAGGAGGAAGAATTGACCAAACGTATGTTGGAGGAAAGGAACAGAGAAAAGGCAGAAGAGAGGGCTGCTAGAGAGCGCATAAGGCAACAGATTGCAATGGTAAATTTTGCATTTTGGAAGAGAGTTTGCTCCTTCTCTCTCTCACAGTACTAAAGTGATAAATTTTCTCATTTGCTGAGGCTTTGAAAGTTTGTTTGTTTTTCCATTTGGAATCCTGTAGCCTTGTATAGTAACAATTTTTGTGTTTGGGGTTTATGTAGCATTTCCTGTGTATAAAAGGAAACTTCTGCTTTCATCTTCACATTTCTTTTCTAACTGAACAAACATTTCTGTCATATATCTTGAGCCCAGTGGAGAATTATCATGTAAACGTAAAAATAATTGCAATTTAGGCATGGTGCTATAGAGAAGCACAGGGAGTGTTTAATTGTAGAACATACACAAGAACACTGCTCTCAAAATGGTGAGGAGGATTGTTTTCCAAGTTAGTATATATGTGGGTGTGCATATATGGATGTAGTGCAGTTGATAACAACTGAAATTTTTCCTCATTAGTAGGTTCATTAGTATAGAACACTCAGAATTGCAGTTGTGTAACTTGTAAGGTTTTTGCCTTTATCTTCCCTGGAGTGTTGAGCTTGTATGGGAAGATTATTAACTGGCTGTGGGAAGTGACTCATTGAGAAGTGTCATCTTGGCTAATGACACGAGATTGTGCAGTTTGGCACTGAACACTTCTTTGCAGTTCCACTGTCTTTTCTCCATATGGTCTGTTTGTATCTGTGCAGTTGGTTCATGAGTATAGATCGTAGCTGTCTGTTGTAATGAACGTTAATCAACAAGTTATGTTAACGATTAAGGTTTCCCTTTGATCCTTGCACAGGATCGTGCTGAGAGGGCAGCTCGCTTTGCAAAATCGAAGGAAGAAGCAGAAGCTGCAAAAGCTGCAGCTCTTCAGGCTAAACAGGCTGAAATAGAGGCCAGAAAAGAGGCAGCTCAGAGGGAGCGAAGGTGAGTTGCAGTAGAGACACAAGTGTGTATTTTGGGGGAGAGAGGTAAAGAAACTTTTTTAAGAGAGTTAATATATCTCTTCATCTCTTGACAACATGTTGCCTTTGAGCTGTTTAAATAGTGACATTAAAGGTAGCTGTTTACATGAACGTGATGCTCTTTGAGAGCTCTCATCCTTTTGACATTGGTGATCATGAAACACTAACCACCTTTAGTGTGTTATTTTAGTTAGATAAGAGCTGCTTTGTGTCTGAGCTTTGATTTAAATACCAGTATAATGGAGCTTGGTGGGGAGCTAGATAAGGTGAGAATGTCAGAGATTATGCCTGGACAGAATGACTCGGTAACGTCAGCACTGCTGGGGAGCTTGGTGCAGATCCACAGGCTCTGTGTGGATGGCTTGGATTCAAAAAGGCTGGGTTGGGGCCATCAGCTGCCCACATCAGAGCTGTCTCCTGCTTTGCCCAGCACTGCTGGTTTAAGAATTATCTGAACCTATGGGGACCTTATATGGAGTTGTGGAAGAGATGCATTGTGAGAGATCAGCAGGTGGTTTTCCACTGTGAATTCACTCTTACAATCCTTCTGCACTGCCCTGGGCAGGATGACTGTCCCTCTCTGCCACAATTCAGTACTACCAAGCTAAAGGCCCAGGAGCCTTTGTAAGTGTTCATGTCCTGACTAACCCCAATACCTGTCCCGCAGTGCAATAGCCAGGATTCAGTTCCGCCTCCCCGATGGATCTTCCTTCACCAACCAGTTCCCATCTGAAGCACGGCTAGAAGAAGCCAGGCAGTTTGCTGCACAGGTAGTATGGACATTTTGCTTCTCAGCTATGTGTTGACTATGATTTGGTGGGCATCAAGTAGTTGGTGGTGGTGTTGTCATCAACACCTTTCCTTATAGGATATTTGAAGAGTTTTGGTAGCAGCCTTCTCCAGTGCCACCAACTGCTTTTGGATTGCTGCAGTGTGTCATTAGTAAGATAGAGAGAAAAATGAACAATATTTCATATCCTACTCTGAGGATGATCAATAGTTTGATACAAAACTCTCCTTAAGAGAGAGAGTTTTTTCAGCTGGCAAACATGCAGTTGTTTGAAAATGCGCAGTTATAAATAAAATGTTTTCTTTATGTGCTTCACAGACGGTTGGTAACACTTACGGCAATTTTTCACTGGCAACAATGTTTCCCAGGAGGGAGTTTACCAAAGAAGATTATGGAAAGAAGTTACTGGAACTCGAGTTAGCACCCAGTGCTTCAGTAGTGTTACTGCCGGTAGGTGTTGGGCTTTGGTGTGTTTGATTTTTGAAACAGCAATACAGTAGCTGGATAGTTGCTGTTAGTCAGCCATGACAGTATTTGGCTTGAATTTGGGGATTTTCTTTGACTAAACAGATTGCAAAATTACTCTGGTTTTTGTCAGGACTGATTGGGAGAAGTTTCTCTGAAGCAGATAAATGGTGACATAGATAATTGTCTGAGGTGTAACCAAAGTTGTTTCTTTGTGTCTGCTGAGCTCCTTAGAAAGGATGTGTGAAATAGTCTGTCTACAAGAGTGACTCTAATACCTGACAGGTTTGCTTGGTGTGTTCATGACAGGCAGGAAGACCTGCGACTTCTGTTGTTCAGGCTTCAGGCAGTGACCTGTGGAAGTTCTTGGGCACAATCCTTTACCCCCTCTTAGCGGTTTGGAGGTTCATTAGCAACTTCCTGTTTACGAGCCCACCCCCCTCACAGCCCTCTGTGAGATCAGCTCATCAGCAAGACCACTCAGCTCCCTCAACGTCGGGCAGCCTCGAGCAAAGCAGGTAAGGCAAAGTGTTTAAGGCAGCTGTTTCTCAAGCTTCTTGCTGCAATTACTTTAATCTTGTAGTGGGGATAGGAACTTCCAATTACACAGTAGGAAAAGCATTGTCTTGCAGTCATTTATGAATAGGGAATTCAGCTGTAACTACAAAGGTGAGCTTCATTTGGCTGATACTGTTTGAAAGATAAAAATATTAAAAATGAGATATCAAACTTTTAAGAGAAGATTGTTCAAGAAACAGAAGCAGATGAAGTCTGGTTTTGACAGGTTTTGTATTGCCTAGAGAATGAGATCTCCTATGTACCAGGAGAGCTGTTCAACTGTTTCTGGTGAAGAAGCCACATATTGCTTCAATGACAGGGAAAATGAGAGTCTGCCACTCTATCTGACTGCTAAGTGACAAATGTTCACCTGGGTATTGCTTCCCAAGGAAACAAAGGGTTGAAGAAAACTATTATTGAGGATAAGAGAAGGATGGATGATTTGTGTTTATTGCATTTGCTGCTTCTCTTGTGTAATTATTACTGAGGAAACTCTCAAACCTCACTGTTCTTTGTGCCCTAGGCAAGCAGTCAGGAAACGAGTAGTGGAAAAGCGGGGGGAAGACTTCAAAAAAGAAGGCAAAATATATAGACTGAGGACTCAAGATGATGGAGAAGATGAAAACAATACTTGGAATGGAAATTCTACACAACAAATGTAGTTTTGAGTAACTGCAGTTATTATCTGGCTGCTTTTTTTTTTTTTTCCCTTCTCTTATTTGATCTAAGTCAACTAAAGCTTCTGGACAAGTGGGGCTTATTTTACACTGACTGAATTACTTAATTCTTACTCCTGATGGATTATAGAATAAAGTCACCTATGTCAGAACAATCAAGTGGGTGTAGGTGAAACCTAGTAAAAAGACTGAAAATCTCCATCAGCTTTCATAAATATTGCCCTATGCCATAGAAAGGCACTTTTTAATCTATAAATATTCTGCTACATAAATTTAAGGGCCAGATATATTCATATAAAGGTCATGGTAGACAATGACTGATTAAAATGAGGGTTTCAGAAGCACTATAAGTAGCAAATCAGGTAACTAATTTATGTTTAACTTCTTTCTTGCTTCTGCAAACTGCAAGCAAAACCTTGTAGTTTTTAATTCCCTAAGCACTCAATAAACTATTTTCCAGAAAACATGACTATCTTGTGAAGTTGCTCTGATGTGCTGGTATCACAAGAAAGCAAGCAGGATCATGCACTGAAATTTAAAATACAGCAGACAAACATTTTCTTCCAGTTTTAATGACCTTACTGTACATGAAATAAAGGAAAAGGGGGGTGAAAATCCAATCTGTACAGTAGCTGCAGTATAACAGTTTTCACCAGCAGAGACACTAATTTGTCTTAAAATTCTAAGAAGCAGGAGAACTTCCAGGGGTCCTTTCAGAGCTGTTGTTGATGATGATGAAGCAAGGACAGATGCCAGCTGATGCTTAGAATCCTTATATGCAGACAGGAACAAGCAATTTTACTTTGGTCTTTAATAAATCAAATCAGTAATGCCCATGGACAAAAGAGACAGCTAATAGAAAAATAATTTTCCTCCCCCTTTTAAAATTGGAATGCAAACAACAAAATGCTGGGGAGCCATCTCTGAGTCAAGACAGAAAGCTGCAATATTGTAAGCAGTAGTTCCTTTTCCTGGTGGTATAGACTTTCTTTTTTAAGAAAAAACAAACCAAACATTTTATGAGTGGAAATATTACAGTTTACTACTAAGTTCCATGTGTGATTGTTTATGGGATCCTTTGGACAATTTTCCATATTTGTATGCAAAAAGAGCCAAGCCCAGCGCTCCAACTGCAGAAAGTGCAAAAAGCACATAGAGTGCTGTTTCTGCACCTTGGGATGTCAGATCCAATCCCAAAAAGCGCACGCTGTCAGCTGCTCCTGGACTGGGGTCTGTTGGTGTCACTGGATGGGAAAACAATGGGAAAGGGTTAGTGCAGAGCCTGGGGGAACTGTTCATGCAGCTGTGGGCACTGCTGCTCCCTGCCTCCACCAGGCTTTTAACTGTGTTGTTCAATACTCTGGCAGGAGCTGTAATTCTGGGGATCAGGGATTGATACAATTCTAGCTCATAGCAGAGGCACAGCTGAGGCTGATGATAGTGCAATTCCTGATAGTACAGGTGCATGTTCTCATTCCCAAATCCACACACTAACACTGGTTGGTTTTCATTGTACTACTCCAGTTGAGAAGCCACAAATGACAAAAGAATCAGTATTTCCAAAGCCTTACCCAAAACAAGGATTTGTATAAAGTATTCAAAACTTTTTCTAAACAATCTCGTGGCAGTATTGCATGTGTATGGTTTGGAAAATATCTTGGGCAGTTCTGTTGGAGTAAAGTCTAATGGAATAACTTTTGCTACATTCTTAAGACAGGCATATGTTGAGATGCTCTTGCACAAGGTTTGGTTGTTAGTCTGGTTTTGCATAAGAAAGTGACACCGACTGGAGTCTTTAAAAAAATATTGCAGAAGATGGTGGTGTCTCTAAAAACCTTAGGATTATGGAAGTCTTTTGGGATTAGGATTAGATGCAAACACAAAAGCACCATTTCTGCTGTGTCACTTACCTTCTGCCTCCTGTTCCAGACAGGGATGTGGGCCCGTGGCTGGGTCTGGAAAGCCATTGCAGTTTATGATCTGTGAGTAATACTTGGCTGAGGCCTTGGGGCGCCGTGGCAAGGCAGGGTCTGAGAAATTCACATGGTAGAGCCCAAACTTTTCCTCGTAACCCGCTGCCCACTCGAAGTTGTCCATCATTGTCCACGCAGTGTAGCCCCGAAGGTCGACACCATCGAGCACAACAGCTGCAGGCAGGAGCAGAGAGAACACAGAACAGGTCAGTGGTCACCCCTTGGCCAGCCAGGGTAGGAAGGTGCTCCAGAACATCCACACATAGCACACAGTGAGGTAATTGCCAACAAGCAGGTTCACTCAGTGCCCAGGACTGGACTCTTTTCTTTGCTCCAAAAATCAAAGCTTTTGTGCAAGAAACAAAGGTTTAGGAGTAGAGAAGAAAACCTATTAAAATGCAACCATTGCCTAAACAAGTGTTTGTGAGGTCTTTACAAGGCAGTAAATGCCTGAATACCTGGCTGCTCCAAGTACATCAGAAAAGCAAACTGAAAAAGCCCTTCCCTGAAGTTGTTTGACCACTGCTGTAATTGAAACCAGTTTGGGCGTTTGGTTTATACTGTTTTTAAAAAACAGGCAGTTTTTAGACACAGCATTAGTCAGACTAGGAGTTTATCAGGTAGTAGTACCTCTCTCACCATGTGCAGCAAACCAAGGAACCTGCAGGTAACCCCACTAAGCCCAGGGTTTGTTCTTCCTTTAGATCATCTTTCCTGGCACATCCACAACAATCCGTGAACAGTTTCTGGTAAACCCAAAGGCTCTTGGGAGTGGATTCAGTAAGCCCATGTAACTGTGTAACTTACAAGTGTGATGGCAGTGGTCTTTCAGCTCTTTACAACTTGCTTTATACACACCAGTCTTGTGGCAAAGCCATTGCTGGTCTCCAGAGCTTTGGATGACCAGATGTCAATAATCACTCTTACCTTTCAGTGCCTCATTAATGTAGGTCCGATAGTAATGCATTCTCCAAGTGTCATTGAATTCGAAGGCTCCCCTTTCTGAGACCCCATTTTCGGTCACATAAATGGGAGGGTTGTTGTACTCTTCCTTTATCCACCTGAGGATCTTCCTGAACCCAAAGGGTGTCACCTTCAGCCAGAAGGAACCAGAGCTCAGCCAGCTGCGGTCGGTCACTGTAGCTACGCCCCTGTGGAGGAGGACACAGCTCAGGGCCAGTCCCACGTGCCAGGCAGCTCCATGCCCAGGGCTGAGGTGCTGCTGGTGCTCACAAGCCTAAAAAACACTTCTCAAGTTTTGATTTACAATAACACTCTGTGTAAATCAGCTGCGGCTGATGCTGTGATGTTGGTTCCAAATCTTTGCATACTACAACACTGTTTCTACTGTTCAAGGCATAATGCAGTGCTTGAGCACACAAAAATGCCCTTTACATTACATCCAGGAATGTAATGAACCCACTGTCCTACAGGCTTAAACTATAAGGGGCTGGGATGTACCAGCAAAGCAAAGTTATTTCCAATTTCATCTATTCCCTGTGGAAACATTTTGGAAAGGAGACAATTTCACACATGTGATCCCACCATTACCTGAATTCTCATTAAAAAAACTAGTAAGCTCCTATTCTTTACTTTTTGAAGTTGAGGAATGAAATTTGTATCTAAATAAAAAATCCTTAATCTATACTTAACCATGAAGTGATGTAGCTATTTAGGCTTTGAATTTACATATATCCAATGCAGTGCGGGACCTAAACCTGTTTAACAGCAAATGGCTCAGTATCCATAAACCAGGATAACACCTCACAGTTTAAACTGCAGATTGGAGGCAGGAAATATGATAAATACTGTTTATCACCTCATGTCTGTAAGAAAAAGGCTGTTGCTGGACTTTTGTGAAAATAACAGTACCTCACATACTGGTTGGTTATATTATCCCTAGTATTGGTTTATAACAGCTTAAAACACCTATCTCACAGCTTTATTTCCTATAAATTTACACCTGTCAGTTAACCCAGGCTCCAGCTGTGCAGGTTTTACTTGATCAATGATTTACATTCATCTCTTACCTATCTGAGTCAAATGACACAACATCCTTAGGATAGTCTGTGTTGTATGTTAAAACCGTGGTATAATGATTTAGACCAAAGTAGTCATATGTGCCTTTAATTCTTTGTTTTTCACTTTCACTAAATTCTGGAAGTCTGCAAGAGAAAACAGAGAATATGCTTTGCACACACTCCGTGGGTAATGCTGGGATCCTTGGTACCAGCACCACAAGCAGAAGGAGAGAAACTCCTTACTGGGAAGTGGGAATGGAAAATAAGAAATGTAACTGAGAGGGACCAATGAGTTCAGTACATAGTTTTAATAAAAGTTAAACAAATTTACCACAGGCATCAGGTAAAGTGCTGTGGCTAATGCACAGCAGTTATGGTATCACTGAGCTGACAATTTATAACCCCAAAGATATATTAGTCAATTTAGTTTGCAAGAGAGGTAAAGACAGGGACTAGGCAAAGGCCCTCTGCCTAGATTGGAACTAAATGATCTTTAAAGTCCCTTCCAACACAAACCATTCTGTGATTCTCTGAAAATATACACTAGAATTTTTCTGTGAGGATACAATAATCTTTTTTACAGTAACATTGGAATAGAATCATTGAAATGGATCATTTCTGTAAGAAAAGCATGATTCAGCATAGCCAGTGAAACAAAAGCAGGTGTGTGCCTTGGAGGCTCCTACCGGGACTTGCTCAGGCCCTGAGCCAGACTTCGTTCCCGAATCCTTCTTTTCATCACTTCACTATAATCACCATTTTTGAAAATGGGGTGAGCAAACCAACCTAGAAAAAACTAAACCAGGAAATAAGGGAGGATAAATAATATATCAAAACTTGGGATTTAGCCACTCCTCTGTCATGTGCTGCTTTATAGGTGATACCTGAATTTATAACAGGCACACAGAGATATGAAGGGATGCCCATAGAACAGCAGTAAATTTAATAAGCTTTTGTCACTGCAACCATATTTTGTCTCATCTCTGTTGCATTCTTGATCAGTCCCCATAAGAAGGGGATACATTTTCTTGCAGTGATGCCTCTGCCTCACCATTTTATTTCAGTGAAATGCTGACCTGTGTTCTGGGCATGTCCAACACCCAAAGAAGGGGTGTCACCTGGAGCAGCAGGGAGAGCTGTGACCAGGGGTCTCTGTACCTGCATGAATCGTCTGGCAGCTTCAACGTCCTCCTGGCTGTGTGGGTTGCGTGGCTCCGCCCAGTCAGAGTTGATGGTGATGGAGATGAGCCCGCCCTGCCTGGCCCGGAAGCTCTCGTTGTAGAGGTGCCAGACCTCCGCGTGCGCCTTCAGCAGGTTGTGTCCCACCACGTAGGGAGCGTGCCCTGGCCGAACTGAGACGCCTGCAGGGACAGGGACAGCACGGGCAGTGGAGCAGCACTCCAGCCCCAGCATGGCTGCTTCCCAGGTTAGAACAACCCCGGGCACCCAGAACTGCCCCTGGTAAAGGAATGAATGTGCAACACCCGGTGCCCCGAGCCCAGCCCTGGGCTGGAATCAGTGCTAGGCAGAGGCAGCTGAAGGAGCAGCTGCCATGGGAAGGCTGTGTGAGGAGGACCCTGCATTGCCCCCTCCTCCCTCTGGAGTGATGTGGAAATCGGGATATGGACTGCCAGCCCCGGCAACAGGCTGCTGCTGCCAGTTTGGAAAGCAGAAAACTGTGTGTTCAGGTCAGCTCACATCCCCTCTTTTGGTTCTACCCTGCTGCTGAGCTGGATCTTCCTTCAGCCCTAACTCTTCTCTACCGTCCCTGGAGCAGGTCTGGAAATAAGATCTGCTCCAGGCCACAAGTGTAATCCAGACTTCAAGGTGACAGGCAGAGTAAAAGAAGGACCTGTTCACCACACCACAGCAATCCAAACCCCATCTATCCACAGCACACCATTTTCCTTATTCTACCTTTGCAAGGCCCCAAGGAACTGCTCTGCTGCAGCATAAAACAATTGTGCTGAAAGTGCCATGAGGGCTCTGAGGTTATGCCCAGCAGTCTTACCTGGAGCGGCTGTGCCAACGCCATAGCCAAGATAGGCAGCGCTGTAGGGTTCATTGAAGGTTATCCAGAATTTCACTTTATCCCCCAGCCTCTGGAAAAGGACCTCAGCATATTCCTTAAACCTCTGAACTATAGTATCATTCTCCCACCCACCGACGTTCTGCAGTGCCTGTGGGAGGTCCCAGTGATAAAGAGTTACCTGTGGGGAAAGACAAGAGGACAAAGACTCAACCAGTCTCTCACAGTAACTCAGATTCCTTTATGACCACAAATAAACTGTGCTTTGATCTGCAGTTACCTGTTCCTAACGTAGTTTGATGTTGTAGTGATCACTCATGCACTCAATAAAATACTTTTTTTGCCAGTTTCTTTAGGGACTGCCCAATGGTAAAGGTGAAGCTTTTACCAAAAACCACCTTGTGACAGCAAGAACTCACCAGTGAAGAACTGCTGCACCTGCACTGACTCTCAGGTGAAATACAATCCACTAGAACACCTGTCTGGACTGGTACAGGGGTATGAGGACCGCTCAAAGTCACTCAACAGTGTTGACAGAGCTGATTTGATACAGGGGTGAGGTCACCATCCATTGCATGTGACAAATAACACTGACCAGTGGAGCTTCCTGATTCCCGGGAAAAGAATAAAGTTACATCCATCTCTAAGAAAGGCAAGGAGGATCCTGGGAACTACATTAGTCAGTCTCACCTCAGTGTCTGAAAGATTCCTGCATAGGCCCCTGTGGAATCTATTTCCAAGGTAAAAGGACAAGAAGGCAACTGGAAACAGCCAACAATAAGTTTACTGTGGTCTTTCCGAGTAGTAATTTCAACACATCCCTACATTCCAAGTTCATTTGCTTATGGAATACCCCATGTTTCTTCACAAAATGAAATGAAAAATCATGAAAAACCATTTCTGTGTGAAGGAAGGTATGGATGGAAACACACATGTTGCTCTGAGCATCAGATTTGGGGTTTGCTATTTTTCAGTAACCTGAAAGCTACTGGGTTAGTTACCTGAGGAATAATGTTGGCTGCCAGAAGAGCATTGATCAGCCTTTCATAGTAGTTCAGTCCCTTTTCATTGATGTACCTGGTGGTCCCATCTGGGAGAACACGGGACCAGGAGATCGAAAAGCGGTAGTGAGACACCTTGAGGCTTTTCAGCATTTCCACATCCTCCTCAATCCTGTGGTAGCTGTCACAAGCTACATCCCCAGTCGCATCATTGCTGATTCTCAAGGGAGTGTGGGAATATTTGTCCCAAATGCTAAGTCCTTTCCCATCTGCTCTCCATCCTCCCTCAATCTGTAATTGAAAATGCAGGAAGAATTATTAGCAAACCCAAATTTAGGTCTCAGCCTAGCAAAGAATTCAGTCTATTATTCTTTGTGGTGCCACGCAATGAATTAACTGTCCACAGCTACTTCAGGAGTCCATCTCACTTTCCTGACCTGGTAAGCTGCAGTTGCTACACTCCACAGGAAGTTCTCTGGGAACTCTCCATACAGAAATTCATCTTCCTTGGGCAGTGGGATGCCATTATTGCGGATGATTTCAGCATAGTACACAGCAGAGCGCTTTGGTGTCCTCGGCCTGTTGGGGTTGTCAAAATCAATCTGGTGCAATCCAAATCTTGGATCATAACCATCCACCCATTCAAAGTTATCCATCAGAGACCAAGCGTTGTATCCTTTCAGATTAACACCATCTACCTTGTAAGCTGAAAGAACAGAAAAAAAAAGGGAGGAGCATCAGTGGCATAATCACACATTAAATGAACCCTAAGGAATTCACACGCAAGCACATACAGGCTCCTAGTTTCATACAGGTGGCACTGGTCAACTAAGACCATTGAGAGAATCTTCATAGTTGGAGGAAACAAAGTACAACCATGCAAAGAAGATCATAAAATCAAACACTATGTTTATATTGTGTTCAGACAATTTAAAGACTGATATCAATCACTTTTAAAGTACTTTGCAGAGGAATTGAGTATCCAGAAATCTAGAGAGGAGACACACAACACCAACAGAACAAAAGCAAATTCTGGTACCTTTTAAAGCTTCATCAATGTATGTTTTGTGGTAAAATATCCTGGCATTGTCATCAACATCCGATTTGGCCTTTTCCCCCACGCCATTCTCAATGATATATATTGGGGGGTTTTCATATTCCTCTTTGATCCAGTTCAGTATCCTCCTCAGACCCCAGGCCACAGGCCGATGGTCAGTGAGAGCTGAGGAAGGCCAGGAGCTGTCAACTGTTACTGAAACTTCCTGGTCATACTCATAAGAGAAGGGTGTCAGAGGTGTTGTTGAATGGCTGACGATTTTGGAGGAGTATGTGTTGAAGCAGAAGACATCTGCCGTGCCCCGGATGTATTCACGCTCCTCCGCTGTGAAAACCGGCAGGCGCGACGACGGCAGGTTCTGGAGCTCACTCCTGTTCCCAACTTTCCACTTCATGACCTCGGGGTAGTCCCCATTTTTGAAAATTGGGTGTGTGAACCAACCCACCAAAAACTGCAGGTACCTGTCAGCAGCTTCAATGTCCCTGGGGTCGCTTAGTGTCTTTGGCTCAGCCCAGCTAATGAAGGGGCACAGGGCAATGACCCCTCCCTGACTCGCTCTGTATTTGTCATCGTAGGTGTGGTAGACCCTGGCATGAGCTTTCAGTAAGATGTGGGCAACCCTGTAGGGAGCACTGCCAGGCTCCTTGACATTGGGTGGGAACAACCCTTCTCCATAGCCCAGCCAGGCAATGATGTTGGGTTCATTGATCGTAATCCAGAACTTCACCCTGTCCCCAAAGGTCTGGAAGCAGAAGTCTGCAAAGCTGTCAAACAGGTCAATCAGCTCATTGCTCTCCCAGCCACCAATGTCCTGGAGAGCTTGTGGTAGGTCCCAGTGGTAGAGAGTGACAATTGGAGTGATGTTGTTTGCAATCAGTCCATCAATGAGACGGTTGTAGTATGCGACTCCATGGCTGTTGATTGAGTTGTTTCTTCCAGTGGGGAAAATTCGAGGCCAGGACAGGGAAAAACGATAGTTCTTTACCCCTAAGGCTCTCAGCATGTAAATATCTTCCTCCACCTTGTTGTAGCTATCACAAGCTATATCTCCAGTATCGTTATTGTTTACATTCCCTGGGACATGGGTGAAGTTATCCCAAATGCTGGGTCCTTTGCCATCAGCATCCCAACCTCCCTCTATCTGGTAGGCAGAGGAAGACACACCCCACGTAAAATCCTCTGGGAATGTCCCATAAAAATACATGTTTCTTTCAAAGGCAGTCTGGGATGAAAACTTCTGCCAGACAACCTTTGCCTTGGAGGGAACTTCTGATGCTGGTAAATTTGGCAGCTTTGATGGCACAGGACGGTCAAACACCACTGGTGCAGAAGATCTGCTCAAGGCTTGGGATGGAAAACCATTTTTTTCAATAACACTGGAATAGAAGTAAGCAGATGCCTTGGGAGTCCTTGGTCTGTTGCTATCTTCAAAGTTCACATGATGCAGCCCAAATTTTAGGCTGTATCCCACTGGGCCTTCAAAGCCATCAAGCAGGGATCGAGCAATGTAGGACCGAACATCAACGGCGTCCAGTTTCACCGCTGCCACAGAAACGAGACATTGTTAATAACCCACCTGAACATTTCCTGAACACAGCTCAGCACAACAGAAGCACCACAGCCAAGGTTAGGTGTGACTAGCCAAGCACTTACAAATGGTTTTAAGGGCTAAAACAACTCCCCAAACAATTAGGAGTATCTGGTAGGAAAAGCAGTCAGCATGGTAATAGGAGCTGGTGAAATACTTAGTGACAGAAATGTGTGAGAAAAGAAGTATTTGTCAAGAGGTATCTGAGTACAGGACACTTGTGCCACTAGTATCCCTTCCCCTGTGTTCTTGTTTTCAAGCAGATTTCATCAATTTAGGTATATGGTTTACTTTTAGATTTAACACTATAATTAAACTGAAACACTGCAGGTATTTAGTGCTTGCCTATATTCTCTGAGCACAGGAGAGCTTCTTTTAGCTGAACTGTGTACCCAATACCAGCACAGGCAAGTCCAGTATCCCTCCTCACATTGCTTACAAAAAAGCACTAAATCTCTTACTCAAAAAAAAGTTCACTCCCACGTGCAGTCCATCCTCTTTACTTCTGCTGAGGCATAACAGCAATGCTAAATTGTGTTTTCTGTAGCTCTTTCAACACTTCTAGCAGTATATTAAGATCTAGGTTAACCAGATCAAACGCTGTAGACACTGATCACCAACATATTTAATACAGCATATTTAATGTTTCCCTGACAGTATTGTTTAGTCTATCTAGAGAGCATCAGTCAAATCTCTGTTTGAAATCTCAGCTCTCTATGTTTGTCCAGAACTTGCCACTAACACTATTTTTATGTCAAAAGATACACAGCTTGCAAAGATACAAGCACAACTTGAACATTCTACAAGCATAACCTAAACATTCTCAAAATGATTGATGTAGAAATTTTAGGAAGATATTTCCAGTCTGAAGTGGTTACTATCAGTTAGATCTGATTAACTGGTAAAGGCAGGTCAGCCCAAATTTATGAGAGGTCTACAGACAAGAGCCTGCAGGCCAGTCATCTCCAGGAGAACTGGAGTGTATGAACAGTGTTCTCACAGAGGGACTGAGCTTAGGGTCCTCTACAATATAAAAAAATGCATTCCAATATCTAAAGAGAATGGAGAGCTCCATATCTGGACACCAGATAGGCTTAAGTATAAGAAGTCACACTCACTACCTACACAATAGGAGGCTGATCTCACATCACCGTGCAAATGGTGATGTTTCAAAGTTAACCACTATGAAAGGGCTACAGTAACCACTTGCCATGATTTAAAAATAAAAAAATAAATTGATTTCTCCATACCTTTCAGGGCCTCATCGATGTACCGGCGGAAATAATCCACTCGCAGAGTGTCATTGAGAAGATCCCCGGTGTCTCCCGTCGGCACACCATTCCCTGCTATGTATATTGGGATCTTTGAGCCTGTGTATTCCTGGGATACAAACTTCAGTAGCCTTCTTAATCCCCAAGGGACCACATGGATCCAAGAAGAGGCAGCCTGTGGCCAGGAGGGATCTACATGCAAGGAGAAGTTCCCAATGCTCTCATAGCCCGGTGTGCACATCCCGTTAGTGCCAGCACTGACCAGGCGGGAAGTGTAATGGGAAAGGCCAAAGAAATCTGCAGTCCCTTTCACCAAGGACTTCTCCTCCTCTGTAAACACAGGCAGCTGTGCAACTGTTGTGGAGCACTGCTGGTTCACTTCCTGGATCTGAGCCTTCAGGATATCTGGATAATCACCATTAACAAATATAGGGTGAGCAAACCAGCCAAGCATGAACTGCAGGTACCTCTCAGATGCCCTCACATCCTCGGAGCTGCCTGGAGTCTTGGGTTCAGCCCAGTCTGAGTTCAGCACCAGCCCCACCTTTCCCAGCTGCTGAGAACGGTATTTGTCATTATACAGGTGCCAGACCTTGGCATGAGCCTTGAGAATTGTGTGAGCAACCTGGGAGCAGAAAGCAGAGGAAAATGTGTCACACACTGCATTGCAAAAAAACTCTTAAGCATTGGGTTTATTGCCATGTGAAAATATCCTTTCCATCCAAAAGAAAACACCTTGTCAAAACAAATAAATATAGACAAGGAGTGTAGTAGGTTTTGGAATAAGCAAAAGAATCTGACTATCCATCCACATCAGCCTTCAGAATGGAAAAATAAAATAACAACAAAAATAATAACCTCTGTTAACTAACCCATTTTTAACAAGTATCATAAATCCAGCAATCAAATAGTTGTCTCAGAGGCCACATTAGTTTTGAACATAGTTAAAGCACAGAAAACACCACGGAAAACAACCCAACAAGAGTAGAAGCAGGATCCTAATTATTCCTGTGCCCCTACCTTGTAAGATGCTGCTCCTGGGTCAGTGATTCCTGGAGGATGCTCTCCGGTGCCATAGCCAGCATAGCTGACAACCCAGGGCTCATGGAACGTAACCCAGAGCTTGACCCGATCCCCAAAGGTGGAAAAGCAGAAGTCTGCATAGCTTACAAAAGCATCGATGATGCTTTCATTCTGCCAGCCACCAAGAGCCTGCAGAGCTTGGGGCAGGTCCCAGTGGAACAGAGTCACCATGGGCTCAATGTTAGAGTCTAACAAGTGGTCAATTAAGTGGTTGTAATAATCAACACCCTTGGAATTGATGGTCTTGTTGGTGCCAGCAGGGAAAATTCTAGACCAGGATACAGAAAATTTGTACAGCTGGGGGTGAAGACCCCTAAGCAGGTAGATGTCATAGCTGGTTTTATAGTAGCTGTCACATGCCACGTCTGCTGTTTGGTTCATTTGGACATGGCCCCCATGCCCAAACTGGTCCCAGATGCTCTCTCCTTTCCCATCCTCTGCCCAAGCTCCTTCGATGTTAAAGGCACCTGTGGATATGCCCCAGAGGAACCCACTTGGGAAAACATCTTGCAGGAAAGAATCCCTCTCTGATTCAGACTGTTCAGCAAACATTTCCCAGACTGTTTGATAGGAGGACCGAGGGGCAAGAACAGCATCTGGGTTTTCCTGCAGAGTATTTGTTTCACTGGAAATATAATAAATAGAAGTTAAAATCTCCAAGGTGGATGCCAGTGCCATAAAACTTGCAAACACAGAGTATAAAGGAAGTTTGTTTCCTATTCAGGTCACATAAGCCACATATAGTTCCTCTGACATCTGATCAGTCTAACCCTGCTCTCTCCCAGCTGGGACATGAAGGTGCAGGGCAGTGGGTAACTGCAGAACAGTTCTTTGCATGTAGAGTCTCATAATCCATCAGTTAGGTCAGAGGTGCAAACAAAATCCTTGCAGTGAGCAGCGATTTCCCATGCTACAACTGCTTCACGAGTTTCCTGCCACTGTAATCCTCAGCATCTCCCTGTACCATGACATCTCCCCGCTTCCATAAGCTCAACTGGCTTCTCCCCAAGGAAAGCCTCTATTGGAATTGTTTATTTATAACTATTTTGCTGTTGAAAAAAGCAAAAGGCTTGAAAAATGTATTTGTTACTATTGGCTTGAAGGTGCAATTTGGGTAACCAAGGATGAGAGAGTGGAAGAGGATTACACTATAGGATTAGTAGCAGGATAGAGGATTGCAAGTAATTGGAAGAGACTGGGCTCAGCAGAAAAACAGCTCTTTGCAGCTCTTTCAGCAACTAACAGCAGACTTTACCACTAAAATGTCTTGTCTCTCCCTGCACATAGGTTTCTAGAGGAAGCTGTTTTAATATTGTATCTTATTAAAGTATTGTATGGTGTTACAGTATTTTTTATAGTACCTTAAAACATGAGGTAAGTAGTCCAAGAACTCATTAATGTCACACCCAATCATATGTGGTTCTTCTTTATTAATAGCTGCAAACAAACAAATGGTAAGCGATGGATATAGTCTTAGATGCCATGGACTGCATGACACTACTTCTAACAGACAATTATATCTTGAAAGAAATTTTTCCTAATATCCAACCTAAACTTCCCTTTCTGAAATTTGAGGACGATGAAAAGGATGAAAAGATCTGGAAAGATTTCCTGCTTCCACTCCCTCACCACCCACCATCCATCCTTAATTTTCCAAGAATACTACAAAAATCTGTAAAGTTATTTCATCTAATAGCAGCAGCCTGGATTGGATGATTTTGAATTCCCTCTACAAGTTATCATGCAGATCTTAACTAAAAAAGTCTTCCTCTTCAAACATCACTCACCTGTGGCAATGGCAGCTACTGGTATGAAAGGATGCTCTTCCATGGAGGCACAGTCAAGGACCTTCAAACTAAAAACCAAGATGTCTTTGTCCTTCCAGACACTCTGCAAACCAGAAATCAGGGAGTAGTATGAAAAGAAGCATCAGCCACCTAGTAAAACCATGTTCTTGGCATTTTTTGCATTTTACATAGGCAGCTCCTTATCCTCCTACCCAGATGTTGGATGACTCCTTGCTCATGAATTTTAAGAATGCAGTTCACTACCAGAGATTTAATATAGGTTATAACAGGTACCAGCCTACAGCACCACTGATGTTGGTGCTGCCAGGAGATCTAATCCTTTAATAAACTCACCCTCAGTAACACTTCTAGCACTACCCCTGCTGACGAGAGCCCATGCTAGAGTTTAATATCTTTCAGTATTTAGGTATTGGCTTAACAGCTTATCAAACACTTAGCATGTGAGAGAGAAGGTTTTTCAGTCCCAGACAAAAGAATTCTGCCATTCCAGTTGTTAATGCATCAATAATAAGCATTGATCAAGATGATCCTTTCCAGCATTTTCCAGTAACAGTTTTTAAGTCAGAATAACAACAGAGGAATGATCACTTTGCAGCTGCTTCTTAGTGTAGCTGCTGCCTGAGCTTTCACAGAAAATCAGAACTCTTTAGACATGCATCACAGCACATGAAATTCTGCTCCTATTTATGGTCTGTTGTTTGCTGCTGTAATTTTAACCCTGTGCATAACTTTACCTGGAACTCACTCATTTTCTTGTCAAAATCTGTTTCATTTCCACAATAGTACTGAACGTTAAGAGACACAAAGTCTACTGAATCCTGGAAAAAAGAAAAGGAAAATAATCATGCTGGAGAAAAATGGTTTTTTGGGTTTTTTTTTCTTTTTTGAAGCATTACATTAAAAAATACATAGAACTGTGTAAGGTTTGATAAAGACATATTGCTGGAGTAGGAAGCCATATGGGAAACACTGGACAATATAGAGAGCACAAACTGGATACTCTATGGGAAAATGTGTTTTGTATGTCTCCTTCTAAACAAAGTACAACTTAAACAACTAAATTGAATTCTATTTTATGAAGTTAATATTAATTATTTACATAATTTATTAATACCTGTTTATGATTTATCAGAGAAACTTTTATAACTATGTGGTTCAGGTATATAACCTTATATAACCCTTGGTTGAAAGTCCACTTCAGAAATCTTTAATCATTCTATACAAGTGTTATCCCACTAGAAGTCATCAACCTCAAGGGAACAGACTGCATTCTCTTTGGAAGAAAACTGGTAAGGTTTCAGTTTGTTTTTCAGAACTAAGTTCTCTTCTATTCAATCAGCTCATCTCAAACTTCTCCACTGTCCCTACGAACCACACCTAGCTTAAATCCTACAACATTGCTTGACCTGGTTCTAAGTTTTGAAGGATTATGAATACAGCAAAAAAACCCTACACTGTCATGTGTGTGCTATAACCTACATCAACATCCCCTGGGTGAGGACAGCTACGAACAGGGAACTGGATCTTTAAGAAAGAATGACATTGCCTTCGTAGAGATTACATTCTCTTTGTGTTGTGCCATCCCTGTGCAATTACATCACTTCTAGCACAGCTCAGTTTGGGTTTTAACATAATCACCAGATATTTTAAATATCAGCTAATTAGGATAATGTATCAATATCTTTGGTGGTACATTAAGTACACCTGCAGAGAAAATGGTAACAGGTACACTTTCTGGAGACACCTTGTCATTTATCAAGTATATTCCTAACGTTGTCAATTATGAGAACAAATTTGTCTCCATGTAGCTTAATCAGTGCCTACTAGCCAAGAAAGGAGGCTGAAACAATTTTTAAATTAGGAGTTTCACATAATCAGACCAATCAAATAATTAAAGCTTATCAAACTGGTCAACCTGCTAAAATCTTATTTAACTTGCAACAAGTCATTTCATCCCATACATAAAACCAAAGCTAACTCAAGGCAAATTTATATAATTTTGGAAATATTTCCTTAAGGTGTTACCTGAAGAGAAACTGAAAGCAATTCTGATGAAGCACTGTCCAAGACATGATCCATTTCTAAAGCAATGGACAGCTTTCCACCTTGAGAAAGAAAGAGGCAGTCTGTTGATAACATATTAAGGACAAATACAAATTTCAGTTTACTGAAGTTATTTTAAAACCAGTCTTAAATTGCTGAAGCTGTGGAACACCAGGCACTGCTCCAGGTAGTTGATTTCAGGATACCCTTTGTGATTTCAATGGAGAACTGAAGAAGGTAGAAATTCAAAGGCACCATTCAAGGAGCCTTTGTAAATAAAATGCCCTTCCACTCCCTGCATAAGTAATATCTTTATTAATTTTCACGCTTTTGTGATGGTTCTACAATTCTTTTTTTTTTTAATCCATTCTATGCTGAATGTTTTTGAGATGTTGGAGTGGCAGGAACTTGGAGGGACAGGAGGTGCAGGAGGGAATCTGGGCAACTTCTAAGGGCTATCACCAGATAGTGTGAACTGTACAACAAAGTATTCCTGACAAACGCAAGAATTACAAATTAATTAACTAATTAAAAATTTAGGAAAAGAAATAGTGACTCGGCCAGCTCTACTGGTTGTCTATCTGGGACAGAAAAATTCCAAGACCAAAGAAGGCAGACCCAAGGTGATATCTGCTTGGAAAATCCCAGCTACCCATCATGGAAGAGGTGAAATTCTGTTGCTCTATGTAACACAGGTAGATTTGGGGTTTAATTACTGTAAACCCCAATGTCTGCACTAAGGACAGTCAAACAAAGGACACTGCAGCCCTCCTCACAGTTATTATCGCATAGGAGACTTCCTGTGCCTTGTCTCTTCACGGTTTCAGGTACATTTCAGAAAGGTTTTAGTCTTTCCTCTGTGGGTCAGGAAGAGGCACACAAAAATATCTACATAGAGACTGCATGTAGCAGTTGTCATTTAATGCTATCACAAAATATTTGTGACTCATATTGAAAAACCCCGCTCTCCTTACCTGCTGCTGAGATTTTCTCATGGAGCGCGGTGTAAAATCCTTCATGAGCAGCAGCCACGGCCTGGACTCGCTCCTGGGGCTCAGTGTAGGGCAGGCTTTGAAGGACCTCTGGCAGGTCACTGAAGGAGACCCACACGTCCACCAGGTCCCCAAAGGCACGGAAGCTGAAATCTGCATACTCCACGAAGAGCTCAGAAAAAGCCCTGGCTCCCTTCCCGCCGGCCTGCGCGGCCACGGCGCCGGGGACGTGGCCCCGGTGCAGCAGCAGCACGGCCCTGAGCCCCGCGGCAGCCAGGGCCTCCAGCAGCTGCCGGTAGCAGCGCACCTGGGCCCCGGCCGCCGCCACGGCGCTGCCCCCGGCAAGGCTGCCCCCGGCAAGGCTGCCCCCCGCAAGGCTGCCCCCGGCAAGGCTGCCCCCGGCAAGGCTGCCCCCGGCAGGGCTGCCCCCGGCAAGGCTGCCCCCGGCAAGGCTGCCCCCGGCAAGGCTGCCCTCGGCAAGGAGGCGCGCCCACGGCAGGAGCAGCCTGTAGTGGGTCACGCCCAGCTCACGGAGCCGAGAGAAGTACCGGGGCAGCTCGGAAGCCACGAGATCTGGCTGGCACAGGTACCCCTGGGGTTCAGCCACGGCAGGGTCCTGCTGGGCCTCGGGCAGGACCTGGTCCTGCAGGCCCAATCTCTCTGCCAGCTCACTGGGTAGAGGCCCAGCAATGGTGATAAAATTCTGAGCAAATCCCTCATCTATGCCAAGGCTGAGAGAAACCAACAGAAAGAGGATGACTGTCTTACAGACCAGGTCCATTTCTGAACCTTGCTTCAGAAACAACTATTCCATACTACTTATACACCAGTAGAAGTAATATTTAACTGGAATTATCTGTTCCATAGATAATTGTTCTCTGAATTAGCTGACACTGGAATTACAGATCAGGACTTTCACAGCAGATAAAAAGACATAGATGAACACAAAAACTACTACCAGTTGGAGAAAGGTCATGCAAAAACATTTTCTGAGATGCTTATGTTTCTCTTTATGTTTAAATATCAGTTGACATTTGCTAATATTGCCTCCCATTTACAGGAAGATGAAATAAGTAGATAAACCTTCCCTCTTTTTTTGGCCTTTTCAGCTTCAGAAGAATCCCAGCACAGCTCTGGATGCAAAAACCAACAAAAGCAGTGTTATCTGCATGGCTGGGGCTGGGCCCACCACGGCTCAGGGCATGCAGGGCAGCAGGAGGCACATTTGTGCTCTAATCCTGGGTGGATAAAGGAAATCTGAGATGTGGCACTTCACCCAGCTGAGAAAGTGACTCTGATACGAATTCAGGCAGCAGCAAGAGTGTGCTTCCTCCTGCCCAATAACATTCAGGAATTTGAGTCTTGTTCTTTTGTTTTCCAAAGCAGTCCCTCCTTCAGCCCTGAAAACACTGCTCTACCAGCAGGGTGGACACATTCAGGTTACTCACCTGACCTGCTGAAGGGCACATCTAACTCAGCTCTTCTGCCTTCCAGTACAGCAAAACTGAAGGGCTGAGAACATTTTTAAATCAACTAAACACAAAATTCTACATACCTATGAAATGTTGGTTCTATCTCAGAGTTCATTTCCTTTAATAACCAAAATTTTGTCTAAAACTTATCTGCAATCATCTGGGCAAGTTATTGCTGTCAAGCAATATTATCTTTAAGTTACAGCTGAAGACATCCCTCAACATTTGCTGTTACTCAAACCTTAATCAGGGATTGTAATTTGTGTACTTTGACTCTGCTTGACTGCCAGATGATTTTTTTTCACAAAGTCCTAAAGAGCTCACTATAACATTGTGCTGAGTGTTCTGAACAAGTTCCCTCCACTCTGATGTCTCAATAGCAAGTTTAAACATTAACTTTACAGCACCACCTGCTGCCTACTTTCCAGCAGAGCTGCATTGACTCAGAGAAAACACCTGTCAGCCTACAGAACTGGGGAAAGAAGCAGAAAAAAATACTTTCTCCTACATGAAGAGTATTTATTTTCAAAATAAGATTGAGAGAAGGGGGAAACATAATGATGGCCAAACATCTTCCTATTGTTATTTTGAAAGTAAAGGAACAATATAGAATAACATGAAAGTGTTGTTGCAGGTGGGTGGCTATTTTTAATGTAGATTTTGTGAAAATGTGGTTTATGAAAGAAATGAGTGGAGAAGTTACTGCAGCTGGAGTTAGTGCCCAGGGATGGGGTAGTGTTGGTGACAAATATTTATGATTCCCTCCCCTCCTTAAATAGAACAGTTATTTTTAAAGATATGCTTAGTTAGACCAAGGTGTAACTCTCCAAAGCTGGGAAAGACCAACAGGAAAAGAATACAGTCTTACAAACCAGCTCCATTTCTGAGTCTCCTTCAGAAACAGTTATTTCACACTATTTCTAAATAAAATACATAACTTTAATCTCTTTCATGCGTTACAAATATTTCTGAGGTGCTGGTATCCAGGCAACAAGACAAATATTCAGGTATTTTTAATTCTTAATAGATAATTTAATAATCCTGTGGTTTACACTAAAAAATTGAGAGCAGAAATTCAAGCAAAGGTTTCTTACAGAAAGATCTTCAAACAGGTTTACAAATATAGTCTTAAAAATCCCTCACAAGTGGTGGCGGTTTTCAATTCACTTACAAGTCAAGACATTCATCAAGGTTGGGGTTTTTGCCCTGCTGACTTAAAGCCTTGCTTTGGGCTTGGCTATTTGCCATTTTCTACTTTACATATGCAACAGGAGCCTGCACATCTTTAGTCCATCTAAAAAGAAAGAGAAGCAATCACTTTCTCATTGTCTATTACAGGAAGTTAAAAAAAGCTTCTTAAAAAAGATCATCAGTCATCTAGGGAATTTGGTCTTCCTTAAGACATTAAACATTTAGATCACTATTTTTTTTCAGCCTCAAATTACAGGCATAGAAAACAGCAATCTCACAACTGAGTAACAACAAACCCATCCCCAAATATTTATTGAGCTTTTATCTATGTTAATAAGAAAAACAGTAAAAACCTATATCATAAAATGTCTACTAAAGAAGAACAATGTAATATTAATCTTATTTAAACCAGAAACATCTACTTAGCTAGATAATGAAAAAAACTACTGGATGATTCTCCTCTGCATCCAGATGATGGCACTGAAATTCAGAGCTAACAGTGGAACTAATACATGTGTGTCATGTCTTTAAAAGCTTTCCAGGTAAGCTCAGTGTAAATGAGAAATCACATATTACTGACCACACTCTGGCACAGTCATAGGCATTTAAGGAATTAGCCACACAGCAACCCCTGCAAGAAAAGAATGCATTTTCCAACTTGTAAGCAGTCAGCTCTACAATGCCATTCTCATCCCTCAGTCCTCCAGCAGATAGTTTGGGTTGACAACCAGGTATGGATCATCATCAAAAGTCTCCTCTTCTCTGGATCCTTTCAGTCCTGACTGGGACAGTTCGATCAGAATGTGGTCCTGCAACAGACAAAGAGTTGTGTTAAAACAAGGACAGAGAGGTTTGTTTGTACTCTTTGAAAGGCATTTTTATACTGGTAGGACTTCTTATAATTACTTAACCCTTTCATTTGTGAACTCCCTTTAAGATTCTTAAAAACAGCATTCAGGGGAAATCACTTCTATGTTGTATCCTTTCTGGGAACTTTCCAGCCTAGTGCTTTCCAATGTAATGGTTTTGTGTCTTTACAAGTGAAAAGTAGTTTATTTTGTCATACTTTTTCCTCCAAAATGCCCTCATACCCCTCTGACTTAAGGCTATCCATTGAATACAAGTGTTAATTGTATTTTTGTATCCTAATGTAAAGCACTATAGAAATACAGAAAAATATCACACTTCTGTAGTGACACAGAATAGCACTTTGAACTTTTACTTATACACATATCTAATTTATTTCAGTAGTTTTCCTGTAATTACTGTAACAGGTGTTGAACAAAGAAGGCATTCATTCTTCCATCAATAAGTGGAAGAACAAAACAGAGTTCTCCAAACAGAAATGTATTCTATTAAAAATGAAACACTTTAATATATAAGTTACAATCCTATACAAGTCAAAACCCTTTTTCACTATCTCAAACTATCCACACATCTCTATACGTACATAATGTGTAAGTCTGTGAATGACTCTCTCTATGATCTTCTTTTTATTTATTAGCTCTTCTTCAGATTCAATTTCAGATTCAATTTCCTTTAGATACCAATTAATAAGTTCACTCCTCTTTAGTGCTGCATCGTCCTCTTCTGCAGAGAAAATAATTTGCATAAACACAGCAGCAGTAAACTACCACTCAAACCATAGAAGAAAAGGATTTATACATCAACATTCACAATGCTGAAGAGAGAAACATGCTTTTAAAGATGTTTAGTAAAGGTAAGACTTAAGAGTATTTTTCTTAAAGCACCATATTTTGCACAGGAGGGTGCTGTGCCATGGTTTAATTGGAGATAATTAGATTGAGAATGAAAACTTTCAGTTCTATGCTTTCAAGTGGCTTCCAAATCGCATCAGCCTTCAGCTTCAAGAAAAACCAGTTGCAAGGACTAACACACCTTTCCTCTAAGGAAGGACTAAAGAAAAACCACTGTCACACAAAGCCAGAGGAGTCATCCTTCTACATGTACTCAGCATTTGAACAGACAGTTTCATCTCCACACCCTTCCAAAAGCTTTGTAGTTTTAGCATCTGCCATGAGACAACTGCTGCATTTCACTGCAGGAGTAGCCTCATTGCAACTGAAATACTTTAACTTCTGAAGAACTAACCCAGCCATTTGCTTAAGACAGGCTGTGGTTGCTGGCATGCATTAAAGTTCCCCCCTAGTTTTCACTGCTACAGACTCTTCTAGCTTGGTTACACCATTGTGTGCTACAAATCCTCTTCTGGCTCTACTCTGCTGACATGCTGCTCAGCTTAATAGGTTTTGATACATGACTAAGGTAACAGAGCCAGAAACTCCAGGAAGTCCTATTTCCATCACCAGACGTAGTACTGTTATATGAGCATAGGTCTGCACCTGACCTGACAAGTTTGTTGTCTCAACAGAAGTGAAATCCCATGTACAACAGCAAGAAATGCAGTAACAATTGCTCACTGAACTCAGGGTCTGCCTTCTTTGCAGTAAAGAAATTCTTACCTTCCTCTGCTTTCCTGAGGTGCAGCACCAGGAGATTAGAAATGCGTCGGTACTCAGAGAAGCCCAGCCTGAGAGAAGCTTTGGGTGCAGCATCCTTGCTCACGTCCTCAGAATGGCCATTGATCCCATTCACAAGACCATTGACCCCAGCTGGAGCTTCTGCCTCACCTGTTTGGACACATGCTCAAGTTTAAAGCTGCAACATCTTTTAGCTATTTGATACTCTGAGCCACTGAAAAGCCTTGAGCTGACCAACCAGGTGAGTTGCTGAAGGAGGCTGAAGAAGCAATAGAGTTAAGAACAGGAGCCCAGACTTCTAGAGCTCATTAGATGAGAAACAGGTGAAAAACTGAAGAGAATCACATGCTCAACCAAGGTAAGCTGTAAAGACTGGAAGGACTTTCCCTTTTCAAAAATTTCTTTAAGTAATTTACCATTGACTCCATCTTGGTCCTCTTGATCCTCCATTTGCTGTTCATCATCTTGGTCTAAATTGACATCAGGAGTCTCAACTCTAATGATGGACTTATTTAAAAGCCTGAAAGCTTCCTTCACATGTTTTGGGTGAACCTGAGGAAGATTTGAAAAAAACATATATTAAATAGGCAGAGGGGCACTTCTAGTTTTCAAACATCTCCAGAAACACATCTCTGACTCTGACAAAGGGATTTTCTACACATCTTACCTGATTAATCCTAAGCAGTAAATACTCTGCAAGTTAAATTATATCCCACTACAAGTACTCCAAGGTCATGCAAGGTTATGGAGGGAAAAGCAGCCTGATTAATCTTTCAGGCTTTAGCAATCATGTGGAGTCAATAAAATGTTCACTAAGCCAAGAACATTTGGGAGAAAGATCAGTGGAGCAAGAAACGTAAAAGAAATTGGTCTGAACATGAGACAATAAGAAAGAAAGAGAGATGTAATTAATGATACTCTCCTCCAGAATTGAAAAGCAAAAACTGGAAAAATCATCTGTAGCTGAGCCATAACCTAAAAGCTATCTGTTTCTTTATAAGCTGAATTTAATTTAAAAGAACCCAAAGGGCGTTCTTACACAACCAGCGAGCAAGGTTCTATCCCTGCATGTGTCACATAGCCTCTAATCAATTTCCAAAGGCCTGCTGGGTTTGAAAGCAAGGACTAGAGGGGCAGTAATCACACTACAGTTAACAGCCAGAACACAATGTGCTTTTCAGCAGTGGCTGATGTGAGCAGGAGCTCAGATCACGCATACAGGTACTCTTGGGGAGGACCAGATACTTCAATGAACTTTGGCTTTTTCGATTGCAAATAGAAGAGAGCCAAGAGATTACAAACTGTGAAAGATCAGGAAGGAAACTGCCAACAGCCCTGGCTGACAGGAGCAGGTGACTGTCATGATTTGATGGGTAGGAGGCTGAGTGCTGACACAGCTGTGATACAAAATCATGCAAGCTCTCAGTTTGGACCAGCTGACATCTGTTTTACAAGTCATCCCTTAAAAACAGTGTTTCTGGCATACAGACTCAGTCTGAGTATGACCACGACTCAAGCTCTTCTCACCCACAGGACTATGTCCAATATCACAATCAAACAGCAAATGCACAACTCCCACAGGTTTCCACGAACATTTACCCAAAGCTCCATCACGCCCCTGATACCTCATCACAGCAGTGCATGCGGGCCATGGCCTCAGACAGGCGGATCATGCTCTCCAGCTGCCTCACCGTGATCCTCCAGGATGACTTGGTCATTCCAGAGCCGTCGCGCTGCCGCAGCCGCTTGTACTGCTCCACTATGAAGTCCTCAGACTCCTTGGATATCTGTGTGGCATCAAACAGAGTGACAGGAGTTCCAGTGGTCAGAGTATTAAAGCTTTTTCTTCCTGCACTAGATTGGCAGTGTACAGCCTTTGCTGCACTGGCTGCTGCTTTTATCTGAAATATTCTATGCTATACACATTCTACTCTACAAGAGTATAATGGCAATCACATTATGTTGAAATTATGCTGTAATAATAATTACACTTATCAATGACAATGACACTACAGTAAGTACATAGCTGCATTAATTATTTTACAGCAGATTTTTTTTCTAATTTCTATTTTTCTCTTCCACTGACTTGTTTCCAGACATAATTCAGGTCTGTCCCTCTTAGATTGTTCTGTTTATAGACTTATGAAAAATCCAACACACAGCCCTTCCAAGCTGCTACTTGGATAGACCCACAAAAAATCTGTAGTTAGACCAGTTTCCCATATTCTGTATTTTACCAAAAAGCAAAGAAATAGAGGCACAATACGCTTTGAAAATAAAGACACACAAACTGATTAAGCTGTAAGTCAGTAAAATACAAAAAACTCTGCAGCAGCCATGTTGAATAACCCATGCCTGTGAGCTATGAGAATGCCACGAAGTGATCCCTCAATTGTTCTAGACAAAGGTTAAGAACTGCCATGAACTATAACAGTCTCAGCTGGGCTGACTGTTTCTGGAGATGAGGAGCACCAGGTTCCAAAATATTCTCTGTTTCCAGGTAATAACCTGAGCTCATGGCTCTTTCCTTGAGAAAACACTACCCCAAGTGTCTTGGTGTTTGCTGGGAGAAAAGCCTCCTGCAGAGCAACTGTTCCTTTGGACCTCCTCAGATGAAACAACTGTTCCACAATTTACTTAAAAAGTAAAATTACCTTTGGTTTAAACTGTCTTGCAAACAGCAGATACCTTCGGATATCATCCAAGGAATAGACGCGGTCAACAGACTCCTCCACTCTGGAATGCAGATCCACGATGCGCCGGGCAATGGCGTAATCTATCACCTGGGATATTGGGGCTGTGTCAGCACCACTTGCACAGCATCAGCCAAAGAGCAAAACAACACTTCTATTCTTCCTTCCCATTCCCCCTGTTTACTTGTAATCCTCACGGCACAGCTACCCTTTCCAGTAGCCAAACTCTCTGTCAGGAGGTCCAGGAGAATGCACTGGGGGGTTTTAATACAAGGAAACACAGCCGAAGAGGGATAAAAGGCAGTTTTAGGATTTATAACCTCTTGGAACTCTCCTGGGTTACAAGTCAGCCAGAGAACAGGCAGAAAGCAGCACTTTGCAGCGTGGGAACTTTCTTCCTTTTCAGCCTGCTCGGTGTCTCTCACCAGTCCCTTCTCAATTAGATAATCACTCTGAGCAGAACAGTGGCTGAACCAACATTAATCTCTGGATCTCATGCATTCCCAAGGCAAATGCCACATAGACAGGTGGCAGCAGTCTCAGCCTTAGTGACCAGCCATTTGTAAAAATGACTAATGGTGTTAAGTTTGCAGGTCAAACCACTACAGGATGAAAAGGCAGTATCCTTGTATTCAGCAGAGTATGTTCAAATTTGTACTGCCAGCTTTTAGCTGCACAGACAGAGCAGAAAAGCAGGAGCAAGACACTCTCATGAGATTTGCTTCACTCAAAATTGCAGAGGGCCACCAAGATGGTCAAAGGGCAGGAGAACATGATGTATGAGAGGCTAGGAGAGCCAGGTCTGTTCAGCTTGAAAGGAAAGCAACTGCTTTACCAGCCAGCACAGATGTGATGAAGCCAAGTAGTCCTTGGATAAGAGGCAACCCACATGAACTGAACCATGAGAAATTTTGATTAGATATAAAAGTTATTACTTATTGAACACATGAGAGTTGTCACACATTGCAGGGGCCTGGAGAGACTGCAGAATCTCCATCCTTGGAGATCCTCAAAACTCACCAGGTCAGGTCTTGGCAAACTGTTCTCAATGATCTGAGTGCAAGGTTAGATTAGAGACCACCAGGGATCTTTTCTGACACAAACTATTCTACAATTCCTTAAAATTACCTCATTACACTCATCCACAAGGATGAAGAAGAGATCAAAGCGGGACATGATGGGAGCTGACAGGTTGATATTTTGTTTCAGTGACTTGGATCTGTCATAGCGGCCACCAACTGGGTTTGCTGCAGCCAAAATGGAGGTCCTGGCATTCAGAGTAGCCTGACAGTGGGAAAAAGTAAATTTAAAAAGCCTGTATCTGTGACCACTTCCTAATCCAACTCATTGCAACCCAAATAAGTTAGCACAACACCTTTTAGGTGGAGTTCAATGCAGGTATTACAATAATCACTCCTCAAAAGCACCCAAACTCCACCAACAAGCCCTTTCTAACCAGGTCTCTGCCCCGAGACACAGTTTCATGACCAATATTGAAACATTGCCACACTTGCCAATAATATTGAAACAAGCCCTTACAATTGCTTTTCACAAATATCCTGTTTTTCTACAAACACACACCATTCTGTAACCTTTTTTGGGGTTACTTCAAGATTAGGCTTTTCCCATTTTCTGTTTCCTGTCCACTACTCTTTTTAACTCTCAGTAATATTTCTGACCTTCTTTGGTTATGTGACAGAAAAAATTTGCAACAAGTGATCTCTGTCCTGCCACAATGAGGCAGCTGCAGAGGTGTCATGAAGATCTGACAGGTGAAGCCACATCAGTGCACATAACAGTCAAGTGATGCTACAGACTACACAGAGGAGTAGTGCAAGCTACCTTCACTCCAGCTTTAGTAATGGATATTGTCTGCTGTTCCATTGCCTCATGAATGGCTACTTGATCCCGCACCTCCATCTTGTCAAATTCATCAATGCAACAAACACCCTGCAGCAGAAGAATGAAAACAAGTGACATAGAATTAATCACTTATGAAAAAAGCATCACTAAGACAATTTAGGGCTCTCTGCCATTCATCAAACTCATTCTAGGGATGCAGGAACCTCTCCCCTTCCTAGACTCACGTTATCTGCCAGCATCAGTGCTCCAGCCTCAATGACAAATTCGTGGGACTCCTCATCTTTCACCACAGCTGCTGTCAGACCCGCGGCGCTGGAGGCTTTGCCACTGGTGTACACAGCACGGGGACTGAACTCATCCACGTGCCTGTGGAAAAGAGGCAATAAAAAAACCTCCAGTATTTCATCTACCTCTGATATTTTTAAACGTGCAAGTAATTTGTATTTTTAATATTCAACACCGTTTGAAAATATTTAGAAATTTGTATGTTGAGTTGGTTTTAGCCCTGCTTAAATACTTCAATCACATCCACACAATCTCTGGGAAATATTCTCAAATATTTTACTTCCCTTTCCTACAGTTACCAAAGAAAAAGGCACAGTGCATATTGGACAATATTTAAAGGCTGGGTCTTAATCTTACTTTAGAAACTGACTCTTGGCTGTACTTGGATCACCAACAACACAAACATTGATGTCCCCACGCAATGAAGTGCCTTCTGAAGTGGTCTTGGGAACTCCTCCAAAGAGCATCAGCAGGACCCCGCGTTTTACTTCATCATTACCTGTCCCAGAAAAGACATTAAACTAAACATCCAAAAAAAACCACCACAATTTTCCTATTTAAAAAAAGCTTCATACCACTAGAATTTTAGAGCATTTGGGCACATCTGCTCGGAATCCACCTATTTGCTGAACATCCACTAAAACCTGTAGAGTTTGTAGTAGCTGGCACAAGACTTTCAACCTTTCCCAAAAACTACAGAGACAGCAAAAGGAACTAATTAATATTTACACAAGTGAAATCTTCCCTCTTTAAGGCCACAAATGGATTCTTACCATGGATAGTGGGGAAGAGGCTGGTACACAGATTATGGTAAAGGTTCTTATCTTGGCTCATTTCAAAAACCTTTTCCCACTCTTTCACAGACATTTGGTTTTTTATGCTTTCTGCAGTCTGTTCTTCATCTCGGAGCTCTTTTCCACCAAACTAAAACAAGGAAATAAAACAGCAATAAAAATAGTAACAGAGTCACTAATGAATGTGAGCACTGGAGACAGGTCACAAAAACTTGCTCTGAAATCTAGATGGGAGGAACACATTCTGAAAAGCTGCCCTTAGGCTAAGTAACCTCATCACCTTATACCTTTAAAAACCAATACACAATTTCCTAGCAGGCAAAATCAATGGTGTAACTCTAGTTAGTGAGAAAATCCCAAGTGAGTTGCTTGTACAGAGATTAAAAAAAAAGTAAAACCAATATGACTTCCTTTGACTAAAACTGTCTTTGTAAGCCTTCCTACATTAACTGGAACTTCCAAGGTCTTTTGATGCTCTGAAATGAGGGCCAGAAACTTCTACTCCCAGAACATACCAGATACTCTTTTTATCCTATGCGACAGTGATGCTGTTAGCAGAATGCTAGATTACAGTACCACACCACGCCAAAACCCAGAAGTAGTTAGTATTACTCATATTGCAGTAACATCCCAATGTCACTTGATAAACCAGAGAGAACAAAAAGGATCCCCGTTTTTCCTGTGACAAAATGCAGCAATAGGATTTCCTGGAAGAAAAGGAAATGCTGCAGAAATGGATGAAGCTGAATGGAAATACATGTGCCAGTTAGCTGTTTAGAACAAACTGTAACACTGGCAAATAATCACATCTGTGAAAAATGCTCCAAGCAAACAAAGACAAGAAAAGAACCTTGCAATGGAAATTCAATGAGAATATAAAGACAGTCAAACCAACACTGAAAGGTGGCACACACGCACACTTAATGCTTTACCCATTCCTGCTCCCTAATTTGCAGGAAAACCATACAGAACAGAAATCACCAGCACCTTTAAATCTCCTTTCTCTGCAGACTCACCCGTGGATTTGTTGGTGCAACGTAACAAGCCAGAAAGACGAGCTTATAGGAGAGCTCCCGGACGCCGAGGGCGCGCAGCCCCCGGACGCCTTCGGTCTCGTAGCCCTCCGCCCCCGTCACCCGCGAGCCGGTTTCTGCACGTAACCCTGCCAGGGAAACGGGAGTCAGGACAGCGGCTCCCAGCACGGGAAGGACGCCTCACGGAGGGCACGAGCAGCAGCAAACCTGGTGTGGCGAGCTGGGACACGTCAGGCACCACAATCAGCGAGCCGGTGAAGTCACATTTGTCACCGGCCTGGGCGGACTCCACGGCCTCTGCGCGCAGGATCACCTCCACGCTGCGCGGAATGCTGCCGCGCGGCAGCTCGCCCTGCGTCTCCTGGATGCGCACCTGGCACGGAGAGAAGCTTCAACGCTGAGCACCTCACCAGATCTGAACCTGCTTCCAAAGCTACACTCTAACTGATGTGTTCACAAAATTTCGACTGCTGCTATCCACGTCAATCCCTCTCACAATACGACACACAACCAAAAATCCTCTCACTAATCTGCATCTAAGGAACCTTGGAGCAGCTTAGAGGATGTACAAGGGCCACAGTGACAATTCTGAAAAGTAACCTGAAAATTTCGGTTAATGTGGCTGACATAAAATACAATTGTGGGATGTGAAGTGCTGAGGATTTGTGAGAGTAAATCAGCCTAGAAGAGGAAGATGCTGCAGATACCCATAAGCACCTCTTTTCATATTTGTATAAAGCAGCTACACCTGATGAACTGGCAACACGAGACTACTCTGGCTCAAATATGTGGGGTTTCAGTGGCTTACTTAGACAATAAATGTCACACAACAAAACTAACGATTTCCCCTTCTTAAACATAAGTCTTCCAGAGACAGGAAGAAACCTTTTGCATAAATTGCAGTGCCTTTCTTGAGGTCTTTTCTTCACTTTGACAGAACAAGAATTAACCATCTTCTATGTGTAGAAGCACAAATAACACCTTCCAACTACCACAGAAACATTATTGGTTGTCATCACCCCCCAACATCACCCTTGTACCTTTTGGAAATCAACAAATCTTGATTTGTTTGTGTCCAGCAAGAATCTCCTCCTGTTGGCACAGACTGGGTTTCTGCAGATGTTTGGCTGGGTGTATTTGAATTGCTGCTCCACATCTTTGATCACTGTCTGGCAGTCGAGGCACAGGAAGGTTCCACTGACCAGCTCAGGATGGACGGGGTGGGTACGAACCACCTGCCCACTGATGCGCAGCAGGGAGCCAATTTTCGCTGAAGTCAGTTCTCGAATTCTGTTTAGAACAGAAATTCACAAGGATTAAATTACTAAGTTGACAATTTTAGGCCCATGGTACTAAGATACAATATAGTGTCACTCTGACTAAAGAACTGCTGTAACAAACAACATAAACAAAATTTCTACAATATATTCTCATTTTATGATTGTACATAAACTTTCAGATTAATACTGAAGGTCAAACAAATGCAAAAATTACATCACTGGTACTTCAAAAGCAACACACAACTAAATTTTTTTTTAACTAGAGAGGTTACACTTATTTGTGAAATATGATGAATTTAAGTATCTGAGTGTGATTTACAAATGAAAAACTGTGTCAAAAAATCTCCTGCACAAGATCAGGAAACTTCGTCACAAGTGTACCGGCCAACTGCACATTTCACACTACATAACCAAAACATTTTCAGCATGCTTTGACATGTTTTTCCCTGGTAGTAAAACAGCACAAATTTCTTGAATTAATAATCATCTTACTTGTGTCTGGTAGGCAGGTCCTGGAATGCAACATAAAAATCCTTGTTTGCAGGAACATTTCCGTGGTCTCTGGCAAAAGTCTTTGTTGCTCGACACAGGTATGGATAAACCCTGAAATATGGGGAAAAAAAGTTCAAATTTTAGAGAAGCTATTAAAATGCCTTCTCTGCTTTAGATTACATCAAAGGCTTGTAACAGATTTCCAGGTTCTGGCTTTTAATCCTATGTTGTATAACCCAAAAAAGACACTCTAAATATGCTAAATGTGAGATCACTGCATAATAATGTTATTTGTACTATTATTTGAAAATAGACTTTTCAAAGTCTCATTTTATGACACTTTTATCTTATGTCAAGAAATATATCTTCAAAATAAGTGACCAACTCAATAAAATATTGTCAGCGCATGAAATTTTAGACTTTAGTCTGTATTCTCATACTGACCACCTACTTCTTTACCACAATAAATGCAATTATCTGGTTAACTCATGGTTTCCAGAGAGGAATCCACTGAGAAACATTTATATCCAGTAAAAAAATAAAATCTTAAATATAAGTGTATTTAGGATGCAGAAAGAAGATAAGCCTCTTATTTTTTTACATAAAAGCAAGACGTTATGGGCCTGAGACTCCAGCAGAGCTCAGCTTTACCTGGAAAAAAGCCACTCTACATTTTACCTGTAAAATTCCTCCTGAATAGTGGTAGAGAGCTGCTGGTTGAACTGCTCCAGATCCGCAAAGCTGACGATCAGCGTGTTCCGCTCTGGCCGGATCAGTTCTTCAGCATCTCGCAGGTACTTCACCTCCCCATCGCTGTTCTGGAACCTGAAAGTGATTCAGGAAAACGTTCCACAGTCACACACCAGGCAGCCACTGAATACTTCTGAGTTCAGGAGAAAACGATCACTCACATTCAGGCATCCCACAGGCCCCTGCAAAGCCCTTTTCCAACAATATTTCTTCTTCCACGCGCTTGCTACATCTGCTCTATTCACACCCTAGCACAGACACACCAGATTTACATTACATACAGCAGTAGAGTTGTCCCAGTGACAGAAAAAAATTTAATTAAGGTTTAACAATGACTCTGCACAAGCAAACAAAGTTTAGTTTCCTCTGGGTGACGTTAATGGTTTCCTTATTTGATGCGGATGGGCCCCTCAGAAGGCAAAACGCAGGGAGCCAGATGTATTAATGTCTAACACCCAAGCTGTGGAAAGGGTTTTCAACACAGCTGTGACAAAACTTTGTTAAAATGGACCAAAAGCACCTAAAAAAATAATATAATCATAGAATGGTTTGGTTTAGAAAGGATTTTAAGATCATCTCGTTTCAACCCCCTGCCTTGGCAGGGACACCCTCCACTAGACAAGGCTGCCCAAAGGCATATCCAATCCGGCCTTGGGCCCTTCCAGGACATCCCAAGTTCTCTGGGCAACGTTTCCGCAGAAACTCTCCGAGATGGGTTTTGCCTACCAAGAGAGCACCGTGCTGCCTTCCTACAGGCTCCTCCCGGCAGAGCCTGAGACCACAGCAGAGCTCTTCCAGCTGAACGCCAAGGGCAGGGGGCACCAGGCCCTGACAGGATCTCGCCAAATGGCGGCCCCTCCGTGAGGCAGTGCCGACCCTGCCTGCCCGCCCGCCGCCAGGCCCGGCCCCCGGCACTCACTCCTCTAGGAAGTCCAAGAACAACTTCTGGCACTTCTCGGCCACCTCATCGCGGATCTGTTGGTGCTGCGGAGCCGCGCCCGCGCCCCCCACCGCCGCCACTGCCAGATCCATCCCGATCGCTGCCGCTGCCCCGGCCCGGCCCCACAGCGGTTCGCGCCACGCCGCGTACCACGTGGGCCGCGCGCTCGCGGCACCGNAGCGAACGGGGCCGGCCGTGGGCCTGTCAGAGAGCTGCTCAGTGATGCGGACGGCTTAGAGCTGCGCCAGAGCAGCACAGTGTTTCGCATTGAGAGACAGAGGCATAGAGTTCTAAAGGGTTGTAAGGGACCTTAAAGATCATCTAGTCCCAACCCACCTGCCATGTGAGGGACACCTCCCACTCGACCGTGGAGCTCAGGGCCTTAAATCCAACCTGGTCTTGAACCCTGTCAGGAATGGGGAATCCACAACCTTCCTGAGCAACCTGTTCCACTGTCTCACCATACTCATAGAGAAGAATTTCTTCCTAATATCACATTTAAATTTCCCTTTTTCAATGTGTCTCCATTCCCCTTGTTCTATCACTACAGCTCTTGACAGAGAGTCTTCCCTGTAGCCCCATAAAATACTGCAAGGTTGCTATGAGCTCTCCACACAACCTTCTCTTCTCCAGGCTCAACATCTCCAACTTTCTCAGCCTGTCTTTGCAGGTGAGGTGCTCCACTCCTTTTATTAACTTTATGGCCTTCTTGTAGACTTGCTCCAACAGTTTCATGTCCTTCTTATGCTAGGGATGCCAGAACCATAGGCCTGGAGGAGTCAGNACCTCATCCTAATTTTTGTAGTGACTTAGGATCTCCATTCCCCTTGTTCTATCACTACAGCTCTTGACAGAGAGTCTTCCCTGTAGCCCCATAAAATACTGCAAGGTTGCTATGAGCTCTCCACACAACCTTCTCTTCTCCAGGCTCAACATCTCCAACTTTCTCAGCCTGTCTTTGCAGGTGAGGTGCTCCACTCCTTTTATTAACTTTATGGCCTTCTTGTAGACTTGCTCCAACAGTTTCATGTCCTTCTTATGCTAGGGATGCCAGAACCATAGGCCTGGAGGAGTCAGCTGTGGGCAGCTTCAGCACAGCAGCGCAGTGAAGCTTCCACACGACACGGCTTTCCCCATGAAGAGATCAGCTATGGTAGCTGCAGTTAGCATTACTGCGGTGTGGCCAGGGCACCGCTGAGGAACCCCTGAGCCAGGGAATCCCCACAATGTGAGCAGGAGGCACTTGGGCAGCTGCTCACGGAGGGGACCCACGCCATGGAGCATCTCCAGCTTCTGGAGAACTGGCCCAGGTGGAAAGGGTGTAAACTATGCCAGGTGAGGGTCTGGACACAGTCTGGACACTTGACTCCTCATTGGCACCACGACAGGATAGTTGAAGGCAACATTTGCCAAGCGGTGCCATGGCTGACAGCCATTCCCGAATGGCAGCTGCTGGCACACGGCGCCTGCCAGCAGGAACCGCTTCAACATCTATGAAAAATTGCTTACAATTGCTCTGCCACCTGCAAAGTCATTAATCTCTGCCTAAACTGGGAATTTTGCTGTAATTAGAGCAGCTATGGGCTCTTTTTCAGTTTTGAAACCCTTTCAGAAGTGCCAGCAGCAGCAGACTCCTGCAGCAGTGTTTGTTCATGTCACGGTGCACTTGCCATATAGTGAACAGAAACTTGACTGCAAAATGGTAAAGAAAATAAGAGACTTGTAGAACTAACTTGGTAATTTTTAAAACACTTGCGGTGAGCAAATTCCTTTTTTTGTCAGATCATACTAGGAAAAATGTGCACAAGTTGGTTTTGAGGCTTGTTTTAAAATAAATAATCTATCTTAGATGATTTCTCTCTCTCAAAAAAGAATCTACTATTACTCAAAGAAACAGTAAATAATTAAAATCTGTTTGGGGAAGTTTCTGGAACCCCAGTGTGAACCACAGTCCAAGGCAGCCATATGGTGTTCCACAATTGATATTGTCAAGGCACTCTCCTCCATCCCTTGCTTTTACATGGAGTGGTGTCCAACATGCCTGGAACTGACAGGCACCTGGTGAAAGCACAAAGTTTTCCTGCTTTTACTCTTCCCTTCCTCCTGCCCTGGCCCACTGGGCAGGGAGCAAGCAGCTGTGAGGTGCTGCCCACCAGGGTTATCCCAGCAGGTGTGGGCAGCCATGGGGAGCCAGGCCTGCACTTGGCTGCCAAAAGAACAGCCTGAGTCCTCTTCCCCACTGGGCAGATTCAGACAGCTCAGTGCACACAGATGGGTTTTCACAGGGAAACGGTGCAGTTAAACTTCAGAAGCAAACTGAAGCTTTGTGTTTGTTTTGCACAGACAGACTCCCTGGCTACCCTAAACAATATGCTTTATAGCTCCTTACTTTAAAATATTGCACTACTGTAATTACCATCTGTATATAATGAAAGAAAACAAAACCAAAACCATTTTACCATTTGGAGAGGCAGCAGCAATGTGGACTTCTTGTAAACTGGTAAACTTCCTGCAAGTTACTGGAAATGAAGGACAGTACAGGTTTTACTTTTGCAGAACTATTACGGCAGACTTGCTTCCTATCAAAACACCGTCAAGGTCTTCTGGACCTTTATTGTTCACAGGGTTTCAAACTAAGATCTAGCACTGTGCAGCTGCCACTAAAGTATCCTGTTAAGATGACATTCAGGACAAATACATTTTGTATTTTGATTTATGATCATAATTATTTTCTGTTAGCTAAGAAAGGCATGAATGGATTGAGCATACAAAGGAATCAGGGCCTCCATCCGAATTCTTGTTCTTGTGCAGTTACTGTGAATAAATAAAGCTACAGCATGAGTTTGAGTAACTCCTAAAAGAATTGGTATAAGCACAGTTGTTACAGGCATGTATGCACAAAACTTGCTACCAAATCTAGAGCAAGAAACAGGACCCAGGATTTTTTTTTTTTGTGGACAGGAAATGTAAGTCTGTAATTTTGCTCCTGATTAGAAGAATGCACATCCAAAGTGAAATATATTACCAGTTCTGTATGAACAAAGGTAATTAAATTAAATTCATGCCAGTTGGCTTAGCTGAACAAACAACTGTTTTGAAACTTCATCAGCAATAAGTCTGTGACAATGAGCTATGATTATAATCCACTTAACTTTGCAAAGTACAACTGGTTACAGTGTAAGATTTTCAAGTTAATAATTTGGGGAAGATGCCACAGTAAATTAATTACAACAGACTCATAAGCAAAGCTGCTAAGTGTTATTCCTTGAACTGTGTGACTTCTAAACAAAGTTTAACTTCTACATTTCCAGTACTTTACCTGACTGACCTTTAGTATGATTGTTTTCTAATGGAGAACTCTTGTCATAAGACATTAAAATTAAGTCTTGTTCAATGGCAGCTGCAAAGATGATTTGCCCTTTTGTGAAATTCTACACAATTTATACTCAGCCTCACTGACCTTTCTGTAGCATAACCAATATGTGACTTCTCTGACATTTAAAAATCAAGGTAGCAACAATAACACAGACAATCCACACCATACCTCCTACTGAAAGGTTGATAATATAAAATGTTAAACTAAAATTAAGTCAGGAATTACAAATATGTATGAATATTAGAACAACTATTGCAGTACCCAAGTAGGAATTTAATCCTTTGCTCTTTGGCAGCAACACTTACAAAATGTTTTAAATTTGAAAACCAACTCTCAGATGCAGTCTACAAAAGGAAGTTTCAGATTCACTGGTGCCTCTCCAAATGCAAGGAACATTCTCTGGCTTGGGAGGAGGAGGTCGATGAGAAGTTGCTTTGTGCACTGCTGCAAATTGAGGAGTTCAAGTAAGTGAATAACCTGAGAAAAAGCATGTCTAGAAAGAATTTCAGAAGTATTCTGACTTACAGAAATACTCAATTTCTCTAAGTGTACAAAGTTGGGCTGTTCGCAGTATTTATAAATAAAAAAACCACCCTGAAATAAATTGGCTAACATAGTTTGGGTTTTTTTCCCTTGGTAAAAGATGCATGAAATCCTTGTTTGGTTTGTTATATCAGAGGCTGGGATCAGGCAGGAAAACACATGACTTGCTCTTAAACTCACTACCCATTTATTTTCTGAGAATATTATATATCCTTTGTGTATTCCATGAGAATGTGTAAACTTGCAACCATTCTCAAATAGTTACATAAAATAAAGGTCAAGCCCATGGCTTTTATACAACTTTCAAAAAAATGGGGAGAAGATAAAAAATAAATTTAAACTTTAGACAGTTATTACATCAGTAAAAAAAACAAACCAAAAAAAGCCTTATTGATTATTTTGTGAGGATACAAAGCAAAAAACCAGACATATTTGTATCTAATTTACTTCGAGAGCTTTATTTCAACCTATTTTAACAACTTCTTATGAAGATTTCTTGTTAAGAACGTCCTCACCTGCTTCCCTACCTGACACTCATGTAAATTATCTACTGGCTGGTCTCTCCAGATTTTTAAATTGCAAGCATCCAGTCACTTTATCTTGGAGCCAGTACTTCAGAATATTCAATCTTGCTGACATAAGTGAAAAATGCAAAATGGTTATTGCATAATTTATTAAAATGTTTAGAAAAATGATACAATTTAATGTGGCACTAAAATACTAATTCAAAGTATCCCATTTTCATTAAAAATGTGCAGTTGCCAATACAAAGAGTCTTGATCTGTTAAAGTATTTTCCTTTAAATAAACAACTAAGGATAAAAAAAAAATTACTGTGGCACTTAATAAAGGAGAATTTTGTTTTTAATTGCATATCATAATGCTCAAATCAATCAATACACGTTCATCAGCAGCAGGGGCTAGGCCTGCAGTCAGATCCTATTTGCAGGGCAGTGCATTCCCAACTCTCAGAGCAGCTCCTTCAGGGCGTCAGGCGTTTGGGATCCCTCGGGAACATGGAGGTCTGCCGGACGTTGTGCAGCCCCAGGTACAGCATGGTTACTCTCTCCAGCCCTACAGCAGATGAAAACAGCCCATCAGCTCTGTCAGTCTTTGTTCAAAACCCCAAAGGAGCTGCAGGTCCTTCCCAGCTGAGCCAGTCTCACACAGCAGTGTGAGCACAGCCCGTTATGCAGGCACTTCCTAATCCCTGGGGCTATAGGCACCCCAGTCATGATTGGTGGAACCCACACTTGTTTTCCCACACATCTCCGACGTAAAGGTTTCCACCTGGAACAGCCTGAACCCAGTGATCATTCTCGTGGCATCTCCTGTTTGGCTGGTACTTTGCCATGAGGACCATGTACTCTGAAGAAAAGATGCAGCTTCAGCTTCCTTGATGTCATTCTAACTGCCCTAAATTTGTCACCTCTGACTGCCCAGGTAAATCCTATTTTGGATTACCTGCAAATGTTGCATGCTCCCAAACAGATGAAGAAGCAATCACTTATTTCTCCTCACTTCAAAACACCTTCATTAACACACAGCAACCAGTGGCTGCTGGTATGATGATGACTTTGATAAATCCGTACATAATACACGATTTTCTTGCGTCCTTATATTTTCCTCAGTGGTCAAATTTGAAAGTGATGTGCCTGGCTAATGATCACTTTTTCTTGTGATCACCTTTTTAAACTCCCCAGACTGTGCCATCAGTATTTTGCCTATTTATTTTATGATGATCCTTAAATTTGAACTTCTCTCCTTAAATTCTCCAGGATAAACAGCCCCACAAATAGTGACCTAACAAGGTCACTACTCAGAATTTTATACTGAACTCTGCTTGGCATTGAGCAGTTTAAGTTAAACTCAGATACTTACCTATTCCACCACCTGCGTGTGGAGGTGCACCAAACCGAAAGGAGTCAATATAAGCCTTTATTTTCTCCAAATCTAGAAAAGAAAAATATTGGTTTCTCACCTGCTTAATGAACCCCAAGCCAAACAGACAAGTGACTGCAGGACTACAAGCACAACAAAAAAAACTACAAACTAACAGTGGGGCTTCACTCATTGGACATGTAAATTGTCCAGAGCTATCTAGAATTTATGACTGTAACAGTTTTATTATATAATTTCATTAATAACTATTCAACAAGGTGCTGCAAGTTTCTTAATACCCCACTCTAGATGGTTAAACAGAATTAGATGGATTAACAGTAAGAATGAAACAGAACTCTGATTTTACCACTCATTTAACAGATTCTGCCCCAAATTCTTCCTCTAAAGGACACAAATCAAGTCACAACTTATGTTCTTTTAAATTGCCCTGTTACCAATGCCATGATGCTTGGCTCTTTCTGTCAGCAGCTGGGGGTCGTGAATTCTCTGAGCTCCAGACAAGATTTCTTCCCCTCTCATGAACATATCATACGAGTTAGAGGTTTTCTGGAAACACAAAAAGGAGTTTATTTCCTACCTACAGTTCCATAGTTTGCAAATATTTACCTGTCAATAACTTAATTTTCTGATATCCAAAGCTGTAAAAAACGTAGATTTTCTCCTAAAGTGTCTGCTGCCCTGGAAGAACATTTTTGCCACTTTTCAGTGATGGTAGCAAAGTTTGACCATGGAGAACTCTTCATAAAGCTCTCCCAGTTTCTGCTTATTTCTTTGTGATATGTTTTCACCAGTGAAGAGTAACTGAGAACATTTGACAAGTCATGTAACCCTGACCTGACCTTGTTATCATAATTTTAATTACAGCAAGGCTGGAACGAAATGTTCTTTAAGCTCCCTCCCAACCTAAACCATTCAATGAGTCCATGGTCATATTAATACCCTTTATCTGTATTGTCAAGTTATCCTTACATGGAATAATTTAAACAAAACAAAACAAAACAAAAAAAAACCCAAAAAGAAACAAAAAAAAAAAAAAAAAAAAAAAAACCCAAAAAAAAACAACAACAACAAAAAAAAAAAAACCCCAAAAAAAAAAAAAAAAANNNNACCCCATTGAGAACAAGAAGGAATTTTACTTACAGGGTTGGCTGGGTCTGGCATTGTATAAAAAGGCCTCACAGCAAGAGGATATTTGTCAAGAATATAGAAGTCTGTGTCGTACTGAATAAGTAATTTAGAACAGTTAGTACAAGAGAAAACTACATAAAAAACAAATAACATGAGAAAGACAGAACCAATGAATCTTTGAAATAAAATTAAAACATATTTCCCAATAGCTTCCCACAAGATTGTCTAAGTTATCATTAAAATGGTGCATTCTTTCTCAGTTTTTCAATACTATTTCTAGTGTAAACTTACAAATGCTGAGCAGTAAAATGTGTTGCTGTAACAGGTACTTTTTTTCTCCCCCCCAAAGATCTCATCTTCTCCTATAGATTTTAGAATCTGGTTTGCTTTTTTTTTAAAGTCTCCTAAGAAGTGGCTTTGGAACATACTAGCCTGTTTGGTGTCCTCAGTACAACATATGACAGAAATAAATATAAAAGACTGAAAATTATTTGAAACTGCTTATTAATGACAAAGACAAAACCAACAGTAGATGAAATACACAGCACCAAAATGGGAATGCAGTCAATTAAAAAATGGTAATCACCAACTCCTCACAACTTCTGCATGTTCTGAGGTACTGTTTACATGTAGGTATTTACACCAACCCTATGACTCCACACTATCAGGTTTCAGATTCAGTAACAAATTTATTTACTCTAAAATAATTGTTACCTTTTCCTTTACCAGGCGTCCCAAGAGCTTTTCATTAGGTGTGCTGAAAAAGATTATCATCATTAAAATGAAGTCATTTGAACTTGTACTGATGATATACTTCACAAAGTCCAAAAGATTACAGCTCCAGAGCTGTTGCACCCTGACCCTTAGAAAATCTAGTACTTGTTTCTGACTGTTTTGGGTTGTGCACACAGAAATTGCAGAAATAAAGTATATTTATTTGTTTCTAAATATTTCGTATTAATCCTTGAAATCCCTTAATTAACTGGTACCTAAAACTATTCTTGCTCTCAATGTAACTTCTTCCTAGTTACCATATTCTGATTACTAAAGAACTGTGTAATCTATTTCCTATTGCCATACATCTTGTGTATGACACAGTAAGTGAGAACCACATGAACACTTGTAGAAGAAATTATTTTCCTCCATCAAACTCTTATGATGGAAACTTTATTTGATGCACAGATCATTTAACTTAAAATCACACAGTACCCTAGTGGTCTTGGATATATTATGGAGAAGAACAGAAATGTTTTAATTCATTAAATGTCTTTAGTAAAGTTTATACATAAACTGCTAATTAAACTATCTCTCAGTAAATCAATGGGAATTCACCAAGATTGTTTGAGAGAGGTGGAAAGAAGAAATGGAAAGGTGTTACTTTAAAGAAAGACCTTAAGGCAGCAGCATTTTTTTGTTTAATCCTTTTCAAAGACACGTGACAATTCACGTGAGGGACTGCAATTGCTGGACAAACAAACACTTCTCTTCCTTAGAAGGTTCAAGCTGCTCTCACTTTATGTTGTCAGTTATTTTCTGTCAGATTTCAGAGTTTGTACCTATAGTCTACGTTAAAAGAAAGGATTATTTTCACCTCCACTCATTTACTTGTCAAGAGATCCATACAGAAGTGCTGTTTATTCCTCTAAAAGCTGTGGTTCCTTATTGAGGGCTGCCAGGTGCTCAGTACAAAACTGAAATGTCACTACCACTCTCCCAAGACTGACACAGTTACATCCTGCCAGGTACCTGAGATCCTCTTCATCACCCATCTCCACACCAGCCTCTCGAAGCATGGCCACACCTTCACGGTATTCCAGCCTCAGAGTTGGCTCCAAAAACTTAAATGGCTCACATGGGAACTGTTTGCTCACTGTCTGAATTTCAGTTTGGAATCTACAGACAAAGAAACAAGAACAGAAGCCAAATCCAAAATAGTCAAGAACTTGCACCTAATAAGGATTTTGTGATTTTGCCACAAGAGGTCTCTCTTGCAACATTAAAACTGTATTAAAACCACTACTGGAGAAATTCTGTATTGAATTGCTTCAACAAAGTTACTGCATCTACTTCACTGATGTTAATATTTTACTACTACTTCTGTTTAATCCCTTTTGTAAGAAATAATTGACTAGGCCAAATTTTCACAGTAAAGACACTGAAATCACCCCTTAGATGTTAGGATTTACCTGGGTTCTTTATTGATTTGAGTAATATTCAAATATAAACAAGAAATTACCTTCTGGACAGAGAAAGATTTGCCTATCTGCTGGCAAAACAGTCTAATTTGTAAGCAAATAGACACCACTTCCTAAACTTCTAGCCTGGCTTTTTAATGAGTTAGACTGCAAATAATGGAAAATAATCCTTGCTGTTATGGAACAAATGCAGGCTGGTCCAATCCCTTTTATTCAAGAAAAATTTCTTATATAATACATATTAAAATCATTTTTGAAATAGAACAATCTACCAGTAGTGGCACAAAAAGAAGGACATTTCAAATTAAGGATGCATCAATTTTCTAAGAAGTCCTTTCAACAGCAGACAGCAAGTTTCTTAGAGCAAGCCTGCATACTCCAGGAGATGCTAAAAGTAGTTTACTGGCCTATGGCTTGAGTGAACCTTAGAAGTCAGGCACAAAGAAGTTGTTAAGAGCAAAGCAAAAATATGTTTCAAAATTGCGTTGTAAATCAGATTATCAATGATTATCTGACAAACTGAGGATAAAAGGCTGATCTACTCCATTCTACAGTGCAAGGTATGTCAAAAAAACAAAGTTGCTCATTAAAAGAAGGAAATGTTTTTATTACCTTTCCTGAAGCCCCTTGAATATCTGCACCAAGGTATCTGCAATCTCATCTACCACTTCATGATAGTGATAATTAAAAGCCATTTCAATATCCAGACCAACAAACTCAGTCAGGTGTCTGTGTGTATTGGAGTCCTCAGCTCTAAATACTGTAAAATTAAACAGAAATTCTAACTGACCTGAAATTATCATTCCAGTTGGAAATATAACAATCATCATTTGGATTAGACAGACATGATAATTCTCACTGAAAGACACAAACATAACTAGCAGCCTCAGAGCATCATTTGTAACAGTGACACATTACTGCAGCTGTCTGTAATGCAGTGGTACTCAAAGGTTACAAGACAGACACAATCCACAGAGAGGCAGGATCTCTGCTTAGACTGACAAACACAAGTGGAAAAAACAGAAAGGCTTTCAAGCACACAAGAACTTTCAGATTTGAAAAGTGCCTTTTTCAGAGGAAATGGACTTGTACACGTGTGTGACTTCTGGGATAGGTACATGAGTCTAATATAAACACATCTTCCCATAAACCATGACTCATCTGTTAGCGATTAACATGAAATTTAAAACCTTCTGAATTACCTGGAATTTTTTTTGTTTGTTTGTTTTATACACTGTTATTGACTCATTTTCAGCATTTAGAGGTTAGGTATCTTTAAACCATCTGAAGTCTTCGAAGAAAACTATTGTATTGCCACCTAAAGAGGCCATGTCACATCAACATTTAAGAAAGAGAGCATGGGACTGGAAATCATTCCTTTTTTAGTATTTACTAACAGTTAAAAGTAAGCTTGCTCTCAGTAATGTTGTTCGATACAGGTACAGCAACTTCTCTGTCAACTCTACTGTCATCAGTTGCCTCAACTGAAATTTGGTTTGGCAAGTGAAACTACACCAAGTGAAACTATTTAAAGCTATAGTGTGTGTGTGTGTGTGTGTGTTATCTTACTTGTACCACAGCTGCTAAAACCAGGGCACACTTCACACGTTGCATAAAGCAAAGCTTTTCTTACCTGGCCCAATGCAGAAAACCTTTTCAAAGTCAGCACATATACACATCTGCTTGTACAGCTGTGGAGACTGAGCCAGGTAGGCACTGGTTTTGAAGTAGGATACAGTAAACACATTGGCTCCTCCTTCACTGGCAGCTAGAAAGCAAGTGCTTTTATAAGGAATTATTGAAATAAAATTAAGAAGTTATTTAAACAAAAATGTAAAAAAATCAATCAGAGGTTGAATGATAGATTATTGGTCTTACATTTAAAGATCAGAAAGAGATTTTTCTTCAAAGCATACTAGAGGAAAAAGATATATTTGCATCCATACATTCATGCCAAGGTAAATTTTGCAGCTTAGGACTGTCACACCTTGTCTTGGATTTCTGCAAATTTAGCTGGGGTAGCTTAAAATGTTACTGTTTCAGCTGACCTTCACCTTAGAGTGAGAACAGCAGAGAATACTTATGTGTACTGACACATTTATCTGCACCCCCACACTTCTGTGGAAACCAATCTGCCAGTGGCTCAGGCTGCCAGGGGTTCACTGCAGAGCCTGAGATCCAAGTGCATCTCCTGTTTTGCTAGGACCATCCCCTCTACCTGAAGGCATAAATATCTCTCAGCCATCCCCAGATTTACCAGAGGGCATGAGCCAAAGCTATAAAGCTTTTTCTCAGTTTGAGGCAATTTTCACAGACAGCTACAGGAACAAGGATCACATGCATTCCCTTACTGCAAAGCACCTACCAAAACTGCATCACTCCACCTTGCCAATTCCCAATGTGTGACATGATAGGTGCAGTGGCCTAACACAGGTAACTTTTAAAAAGCTCAAATCTTAAAACAGTTACAATGTTTGAATTGGAAGTTTAGTAAGGATTGCATTGACTTAACTTAGTTAATTTTACAAAATCCCATCCAAACAATGGGATGCTTGCTTGCTTCCAATGGGACACTGCACACTTCCTCAAAGGTCCTACATAAATAAACCACTTGGGAGACTTTTAGTACTTCATACTATATAACTGTCTCTATAGGAAAAAGTAATCCAATCTTCTAATTCAATGATACTTTTCATGTTGAAAGAACAGCTGCTTATATGCATTTTGTTAAAATGCTCACATTTTATCTCAATCAAGAGATGTCTTCCAAAATATAAATACAGAAGCATAAAATTCTGTAAGCAGGATGTGCACTTTATGAATGTTCATACAGTAACACAAATGTTCTGCTCTAATTTTCCATGCCATGGATCTTAGTGGCATCAACAAAACCTCAAAGAGCACCAATAAGATGGAAGAAAAACCTCCATCAGTAAATCAAGCCATTGGACTTTTGAAAACAATACAGCAAATCAAAAGAACTAGAAGCAATATCTACATTTCAGACTTTAAGGATGAAGCTGTTATTCCACATTTCCAAAAAGAAATAGGTCTACCACCTTCTATTCTGCCACATTCTAATTGCTAAAGAAGTGACAAATTGTGCCATATAATGGCACCATATTTTATACCACATGTTTGTTGCAACATCTTTATGATGGAATATGCTTTTAATCTAAATTAGACTGTTTTTTTAATACTGAGAATGGAACAACAGTGTTCTCAACACTGAGAACACTGATCTGAAGAATAATGCATATGATCAGAATTAAACATTCATATGCATTGCAAAATACATAAATCAGGTGTTTATATAGATATATATATAATTTTTCTTGTCATTCTTTTAATAGCCTAAGTCAGGAGAAAAGTAAAGACCAACTCTGACACCTGCTAGAAGTTTGCTATGTTGCATCTAAGCTAGAAAGAAAATGTATGTTTTTAAATAAAAACTTACTAAAATTTGTCAGATATGTACACTGAGCAACTACAAAAGAAGCACACCTGTAGCTGCTGGACCACATATACAATACCTGAAATGATTTTGGGAGTCTGAATTTCCACAAATCCCTTGCGAATAAGAGTTTCTCGGAAAAGCTGACAAATACCAGACTGAAGGCAGAAGATTGCCTGACTAGTGGAGGTCTACAAGAAGAAGATAAAATAATGAATCCTATGTTAGTTTTTCCTGACTCTATTACTTCTTCTGGGCAGCTGGAAGAATGAATTCCATCCCTCAGGAATATTTATTGTAGCTGATTATTGTAGCTGCCTAAACAGTGAAAAGTGCAAATCCATAATTGTCTGTTACACAGAAGGAAACAGGAAAGAAAACCAGAGAAATTATTAATTTTAATTTATAGCATATTCAGTTATAAACAAGGCACTATGGTCAATTCTACATTTAAAAAAAACCCCCTGATTTATGAGATGTGCTTCTGCAAATAAAGGTTTTACAGTAAGAAATTGAATAAAAGTACTAAATCTATTAAAAAGCTTTCAGCACACTGAACTAGAAAAGCTGCAGAACACAGTGCATGACAAAAGCAAAGCCATTAATAACTTACATAAGGTAGAAATGTCTGTCTGTTAAAGGCTACCAAATACTATGTTTTTCATGTAAAAACACAGCTACATGTTAGCCATGTACAACACTGCCACAAAAACATCCAAAACCCAAGGTCTACACTTCCAACACTTAAGCAGCCCACATAACACCTGTTGATATGAACTGCAATTCTTCTGCCTTTTTTTCGCCTTACTTTAAAAGTAAATTTAGCTGAAAACAGAAGTAGATTTAACTGAATTGATCATTTTCTTTTTGTTTATGCACGTGACACAATTGAGCTGCTCATCTGGGTTAGCACACACCTACACTAAACATTCTTGGAACGCTTTTTGCATGAAGAATAAAACAACCACCTTAGTGACTGTTGCAAAGACTGCAAGGCGTCAGCACTGAAGCCATATCTGATTTTGTGCTTCCAGCATCTCAAACGTGACAGCGAGCAACCTAAAAGGGTACCAAAAGACCAAAGAGTTCCTGCAAACGACCAAGAGAACGGTTCTTTAGGACAACCTGCGTCACAACACTGTTTACTTCTCTTTCTGAACAGCACCCAGCTCTTCAGTCAGGGTAAGAAAGGCCTTGTGGGCTTTTTCACATGACTCCTCTACCAAACCACAAAACAAAAAAACCCCCAACCAAAACAAATTATATAAGCAGCCAAATTTAGACAGACAGTCAGTAGAAATGCTGAAATAAAGCTACATCCATCATCTCTGCAAGATAAGACATCCCTTTACCAACAAACCCAAAGAGAAAACTGCAGCAATACTGCAGATCTGGAGCTGTTTGGAGTTATTTGCCATTTTAGCTGACCAATGAAATATTTCAGGCGGGTAAGTGGTTGAGACTACTAAATAAAAGCAGTTCTCACTGTCTGATAAACCACACGTCTGATAGACCACAGCCGCTACTCTAATGTTCAAAATGAAGGAAATGAGGTTTTGAGCAACAGTTACAAAAGTACCCTAAAAGTTTTTCACCTTTTTCACATTGGTCTCCCAGAACGAGACATATGTAAGACTCTGCCTGAGTTATGGGCATCATTTGGCAGTGCTACATCCAAGTAGCAGGATGACTCAAAGGGATTTTTTCTTCTTAACCAGCTCCTACTTGAAAGGTGAAAGAGCTGACAACTTTAAGTCACATTTGAGTTTCCCGATAAAGTTTTTGTTGAACTAGACACATCTAAAATTGCTAAAAGAGAAGATGATTAACATAAAGGAGGATAGAAACAATGCCTCTTCTACCCTTGGTGTGAACCAACAGCAGTTTCATGCCAGAGCAGGTGAGAATGCAGTAGTAAGTCAAACAGCCCCAGGAAAAAAAGAAAACTGGTTGCTAAACCCAGTCTGAAAGCAATTACATGGTCTGACCTAAAACTGTGCACAGAAAAACAGGCAGCCAATACCCAACACAGTTCTCCAGTAACAAAGGTTGGTCAGGCAGTAACTCCTCCTGTCCCTTGTGGAGGACAAGGATGCTGAGGATGCAGGACAAGGATTCTGTCTTCCTAAGCCATCTATAATGGTAAGTTAGGCTTAGAAACAGCATTTATGAAAGCAGCCAAATTCACAGAACTGGACACTGAAGCTTTTATTTAACTGCAGACCAAGAACAAGCAGCAATTCTCCATACCTCAAATTAGATCTGACAAGACCACTCTTCTTTTACCAAAGGTGGCGGAGTTTCAGTGTCCATTCATGCAGAGACTGCCAACATGGATAACTGTTGGGAATTTGTGACACTGCAGCCTCCTTGTAAGAATTAAACAGACCCACAAGACTTCTGAGATGAGCTGCTAAAGAAATGCATCTGACAATTTGCAGTGGAGTCAAATCAATGACCTCAGTTTTATGTGCCACTGCAATTTCCAAGTATTTTAAAACTGAAGAAAAACTTTTCACATTTAATAACATTCTTTGCACTGGTGTGGTGTTCAGAACACAAAGAGAACAAATTCATTTGAAGAAAATAATTCAGTAACTGATATGCTGGTGTATATATAGCAATGTTTGTACAATGGTAAGTAACACAGTCACAATTTGAGCTTCCACACTTAGGTACAATACAGCAAACTAAAGACAGAGACAGCTATCAAAATTAATTGATTTTTACCTTTGCCTTAAAATAAGATTTTGCCATGGCATTCTTCTTGTGTAGTGTCTACTCCAATAGGAACCCTTCCACATATATACTGACAAAGTATCTTATTTGAGACTATGGCAAAGACAGTCAATAATGCTTCAAGAATTAATCAGAAACAGGAACAAATTTATGATAATTAAATGCTGTTACAGTTAATAGTGTCAATGTTTTAACTTGGTCTGCTAAGTTAATTTTACAGAAAAACTCATTGTTTTCAATAATCTGTAACCTTTGTTACAGACAGCAGAAGTTTAGGGAACAATGCTGAAGTATGAGTTTCAGTTATAATTTCACCTCACTCTAATTTCACCTGTGTGTTTATTATTCAGATGCCATGAAGGAAGACATTAATGACAAAACTGACCACAGTAAGCTTATAAAAACAATTATCACTTTTCATTTGGCACAAGCTGCAGTGTCAGAACAACAGCCACGTGTGCTGCCAAATGTTTTGTGGAACTGAGGGTAGTTCACACCAACACGATCGTATCTCAGAGAGGTGAGACCCACACACAGACATGAGAAGTTGTGAACATTCTTTTTACTCTCACATCAGCTGCAGAATTTATTCTGCTCTCCCCTAATTTTTGCTTTTCTGTTTGCCTGCTGTATCTACCTATCTTCCATCAGGAACAACCATAAATACATAGATGGCTAAATAATGTAATCTATATTCTTTTAAGTAATATACATTATTTTAAATAATGTAACTAATTTTGCAATTCCTCCACTATATATAGGACAAATGAAGGTTTTGCTGGTAAAAAGAATTTATCTTAAATAACATTTTTCTTAACCCCAAAGTGACTGAAGTCAACTTTTATTCAAATTTCAGTATTACTTATAGTACAAGAATATGGGAACATGGAGCTTGTAGTCTAAATGACCGGGACTGCGTACGTACACTCTGCTAAAGCACTGCCCACAAGAAAATGGACTGTACATTTGTTTGTTCATTACAGCTTGGATTCAGTCAGGAAAAACACAGCTTTTGCAATGAGGAAATTGAATCCAACACAATGAAATCAAGCTTGAAGTAATCGAGCATTTGGAAAAAAAGTGCATTTAGATCAGTGTACAGCTGGATTATCACATAACACAGTCTGACATCCATAAACTACTAAAGACACAGTTTAATGTTAATGCTCTACTCTGAGCAATATAAACAGAGTAATACTGACCCTAAAAAGGCTTTGCTTTGGTCTCAATGTGCTGGGCAACAGCAGACACAATTGTAGCAACAGGACTGCAAAAAGGCATATAATTCAAGTCACATTTGGACAGATACTGTTGAGATCAAAGCCCTGCTGGACACAAAAAATAAACCAGAGCAAGGACATCAGTCAGGTCCATTGTAAACCTGGGTGAATCTGAATTGTTTCTTTCTTGAGACTTTTTCACAGACAAACTGAGAAGTAAAACCCAAGAATTAGTGTTTCTTTCACTGGTCTTTTCTTTTTTTTTTTTTTTTTTTTTAAAAAATGTAAAACTGGAGGAACCTGAATTGGTGTTTTTAAGAAGTAAACTACAAGAACCAGTGTTTCACTGTTTTTTTCTTCATTACTTTTCATGTACCACAGAACTTCATAAAATACAGTTTCTGCAGATCTTTCTACAGACACGGGAAGTCTACACACCACCAAATACTTCAGTGAAACTTAAGAATAGCAGAAAAGTAAAGATTTAAAAACACAGTCAGTGCTCTCTCTACTTTGCCCTTTTCAACTGTTATGGTAAGTGAACAGTGAATCAAACAACTCCATGATCAAGTGCTTTGACTTTCATTAAGCCATTATGAAAAATAGCTACTTGGGTCAACAATGGTTTCCTCACAGTCCTCACCTGTGGTTATGTCAAAGAAAATCCAGTCCATACAAGGACTTGTCTTTCTTCTTACCAGCTCTCTTTTAAAAAACCCCAACTTTTCTACTCCAAGGGTGTGATCTGTATTTTATGAGTTAACCCACGAGGAACAGGTTCATTCTTCTCCAGTAATCATTCTTTGGAAATGATTTTCAAAACCCCTTAGCCCTAAATCACCATTTTCTCTCCAGACCTCACAATAGCAACTACAGCAGTAGCTTGGCATCCTGGCATTTAAGTACTTCTCACCCAACCTTAAAAAAACTTAACTACTAGACAATTTTGAGAGATTTTTGTCAGCAAACAAAATGCAAGATTGGTAATAATTCACTGCAATACTCAGTCTATTTCCACATGTACACAACAGTGGAAGTCTTGCAATCTTTGCAACATACTTTGCATCTTTCATTTCCATTAATGTAATTTCCTTATTATTAATTACACTTCTTGTATTGCATCCCTTGGTATACATCATAGATGGATGGAGTGATGCTATTTTCAGAAATCCAGGTTTTTTCATACATGTTATAACTGAGTTTCCCAGATCCACTTCATCATGACTTGGCCCTATCCAGTTAACTCCTTTGTTAATCACTACTTCAAATTAGCTAATTACTTAACTGCTTTAAATACTGTGTTTAAATGGACAAAAATAATTTTAGTTGCATACAAATGACTTTTTTTGGTCTGAGCCTAACCAAGATCTATGCATTTAGTTTGGTAAATTTTTCTCAAAATAACAGCGTCCCTATTTTTGATGTTCAGTGATTTCTGTCTTCCTTAAAAAGCTGGGGCACTGAGGAAACCAGAACTAGATGATACATTTATCTGTGGCTGGACTTCCTCCCACACTTGTAGGAACAGATCATCACAGCATCTCCATTAGAAGTGTTCTGTTAAAATTTTTCCCTGTTGCCCATGATATGGTTTTCCTAGAAGGAACAGCTGTGGGAACAATGGTTTCAGATAACACATCATGTCTGCAATCCTCCTTAGGATTGCATTAAGAAATACCTACTTATGCAGTGCATTTGAAACACTAAAGGCTCTTTGAAGCCCCATTTGTATTCCAGTAGCTCCAATCTGTGGAACCAAATCACTGAAAATCAATTACTACTTTCTGGGTTTCTTTGTATTCCTGCTCTTGTAATTCCACTACATGGAATGGTGCTTAGGATGTGCATATATGGTGCTTAGGATGTACATATATGTATAAATGCATGTGTTCTCAATGGAATTTCCCCTTTCTTCATTAAATATCTTCTCTGCTTATTCACCACTCTCTTAAAAAAATATTAAAATAACATATTTAAAATCCACTTTTGTTCTGAAACATGTAATGAAAGGTGCAACAGAAAAGACACAGAGAAATGTGACACAGTCTGAGACAGAAACTTCTGTGCAGACGAGGAAGGCAAGACAGATACCCAAGCCTAATCATGAGCAAGCTGTGGCCAGATCACACCCAGCCACAGGTGTATGCAGAGGATGAGACACAGACACTGCAGTACTGAGATCTGGCATTTCATTCTGCCACCAATTCTGTGAAAAGCTAACCTGAATTACAGATCAGCATGAAACAGCTGTTTAGCACCATACTGCAGCAGCTGCTGGAGCTAAGGAGAAAAACAGCTTCTTATCACAGAGTTAAGGTTCAGAGTTCAAAACAAGGTGCCAGACATTGCTGAAGAAAAGGTGTCCCAACAGTGGTTGGGACACAGAAGAGGTTACAGCAACATCCACTTAGGTCAGCAGTTGCACCCTCCAGGCAGAATACTGACAACTAATGCCCTACAGCTGTACTGACAAAGATATTTCAGAAGTATTGGGATGGTCATGCTGATGTGTACAGGGGAAGAACTTCAGTCCAGCCCTTTCCATTCCATCTCTTGTGTTTATTCTGGCATGAATCTTCCTTCTTTTTCCATTACTATTTACCTTCTTAGGCTATGCTCTGCAGATGCTCTCAACTGCATTACAGCCAAGGACACCTCCAAGCCATTTTCACCCAGTATTTTTAAATTTATTTCCCTTTGTATAATTTCTCTGTTCTCTTTGGATCTCATGGCTCCTTTCAGTTTATTATACAGGTGTTTCTTCAATATAATGGATTTTCTTAGGTTTCTCTGGAGTGCTGTGGTTATTTTTATTCATCACCAGATGTTCAAGTAAAGCCTGCAGTTCAAGAATCCCAGATTTCTCCCCTTCAATTCAGTACACTGTCTTAGCACTATCATAAGCTGATGATCCTCCAAATGATTTTCACTTTTAATCATTAGTATAGAATTCTTTTCATTAAAGGCTTAATTTAAGACAGATTAAGAGACCAATATGATGAGATACTGAGTACCCTGAAAAGTAACCACAGACTGAAGTTACTCAGTATTGTACATAAGGTCAAGTGAAAGGCAATTAACTTTGGCACAAGTAAAACAATTGACACAAGTAGTTTTAGTTGCTGAAATAAGGAGATCAGCTGTTGAAAAGCTGTAAGTCTCTCAGTGCCGGAACTTTTCCAAATTTTCCAATAAATTACTTTTTTGTTTCATTTCTCAGGTGCAAAAATTGATTTACTGAAAAACTGCCATTATGAAGAACTCTGAAGACAGCACTAGATATCAAAAAAAAAAAAAAAAAAAGCTAAGCATAGTCTTCATTCAATGTTGACTAAAATTTTATTGTGGAAAGCCCAAAATGGCTAAAAAGCCTAGGAAAAGGCCAAGATGCCTCAAGTCAGTAATGCTTAGTTAGTTACACACTTAAGTGTTAGCTGCTGTTCCATAAAAAAAGAATCAAAGTTCTGTAAGTAATTCAGTAGAGAGTATTTTGCTGCTGATTAGAAATGGTAAATATTTGGGAGGTCTATGAATTCACAGAAGGTTGGATCTCCATGACCTGGATAAAGAAAGATGTTTCAGGAAAAAAAAAGGAAAATACATGAATGCTGTGGAAACAACAAAGAGAATGAGATCGGAATTGTGGCCTGGTACAATTTCTCTGGCAAGGCATGCATTACAGCACCTCAACTGCCTGTTAAAACTCAGAACTTCCACCTTATACTTCAAAACCAAGCTCTTTACAGGTTTTGGATAACAAAAACTACATCTGAGAAAAAAATGTTGTCTCTAAATTGTTGCTATTCAGTCACCTTTGACTTTTGCAGCTAAAAAGCCCAAATGTGCACAGCCACATGTCAAATCAGCAATGTTTTCCTTTGAACTACCAATATATGTTCTTTGATTAATGTCAGTAAAGGCAAATGTTTAGGATTGAAGAATCCTGTGCCATTACAATACCACACAAAACCACAAAAACACATTGTTTGTTTTTCTTCTGGCCAACAGTACAATTCCATCAAATCCATGACTTTTATTGCCTTGTGGATTAGAAACATGAATAAACACTTTCAGGCAAGCCTGCAGCACTGCATGTTCCTTACCCTTAGATCAATGATTCTGTTGTCCAGTCTTGTATCTTGGTTTACAGTAGCTCTTCCATCCTAAACAGTTGCACAAAAGCACATAGTGAATACATACACATCCAAAAAATAAACAAAACCAAAACTTCAAAAAAACAAAATCAATGGAGAAAACCACCCTCTGGCTAAAAGCAAAGGGTTATTTCTACGTTCAGCTGAACATCTAGATCATTCTAGAAAGAACACAGAGCAAACTGGCAACATAGGAAAGTTCAAGGTGTAACTTCTCCCAGAGGTCACAGCCAGAACCCAACTACGAGGATGCAGCAGACACACACACAAGACTGAAACCCTCTGGTTTTGACCTTCGACTGCAGTTCAGCAGATATCAAAGTTATAGGGATGTTGAACACAGTTCTGGATAGCGCAAAGGAAGTAAAATGCAAACCTAGCAAACCCCCAGAATCACCACATTAAGGAAGTTGCTTGGCTTTCGTGCTTTTGTTCAGCTACAAAGACAAAAAAAAGCACAAAGTTTTCACCTCCTCTCCTTCCACTTCTGGTCGAACAGCATCATCCAGCTGTAAGGGCAGCCGGGGTTCAGCTGAACTGATCACATAGATCTGAAATTGAGAGAGAACACAAATAGCATGAGACTCTGCTCAAAAGGAGGTGTGATTTACAAAAGGATATTTCTAGCAGAGACTTGAAACAGTGTTTGCATAGGCTACTGGCTCTAAGGCTGTGACTTTATTCCAGTACTTGAGATACACTGTGCATTCTCATGACAATACTCAAGTGCTTAGTTCTTGCTTTCCCTTTGAAAGATTTGAAGTATCTTTTTTTCTTCTGGGAAGCACCAAATTGAGCAAGTTCATACAGCCTGAGGGACAAGCCTTTTGGCATGAATGCCAGCTCTGAACATACCAGAGTTCACTGAGTTTTAGTTTCTGATTCCAGCAAGATCATCCCATTCTTCTCCTTGTTAATGTATCATTTACTTATCATCTGAATACAGCTCAAAGACTATTTCAGATTCGAAAATTTATGAGATAACTAAAATACAATCAGAGAATGAAAACCACCTTGCTGTGCCTTATGGTCTAGTACTGCTCCTAGAGGAGCAGTGAATTTGATGTTCTTTCAGACAAATCAAGCATAGGATAATCTGCACACATATTAAAACATGTTTCTTCAAAATCTGCAGATTTTCCCCAGTGCTGTTAGCTAAGATTTACCTCACTGCTATAATAGCCATTGTGCTCTAGTCCTGAGGTGACTGGGTTTCAGCCGTATTGTAGGCATACAGTTTAGTTAAAAACCTTTAGAAGGAAAGGATATTACATAAAGGTTTAAATATGCTTTCTATTTAAACAAATTATAAAGTTACACTTCCTCCAGCCCTACAGCACAAGCTCCAGGAACTTTAGATTTCAAAAGTTTCCCTACTGTAAAGCCACTGAGAGTTTATTTCTGTGAGAATTATGTATTCCAGTCCATTGTACTGAGGGGAAGATTGTAACTCCGATAAAAAAGAAACTTCTGACTTGCACTTAAAATGAAGCAGACTTTTTATTCCAGTACCTACGGCAGTTAAGAATCAAAAACTTGAATTACAAGCTTTTCTAGCCCAATTGTTCTAGAGAGATACTTTATTTTACTTGATATCGTAATTCAAATGGCAGATAACAAACAGGGAAAATATAAACTCCAAGTATCTTAAAACCAGAAGTGTTTAATTTTTACATATAAAACACTGAAATTTGTAGTTTAAAGCCATTTATTTCTGTGACATGGGATTCCTTACTGACAAAGTTTATGTATGTAGGCAGACAGACAGTCTCAACAGATAATCTATCAAACAATTAACCAATGCTCCATTTGCACAAAAATTTACCCTTTGAACGTGAAGCTCCACATCTTGCTGAGTACAGCCTCCGATTTTCTGATGTGCTTTCCTCACAACGCCTTCGATGTCCACAATGCTCTCTTTGGTGATGCTGGCAGTAAAGAGAGGACAGAAGGCTCAGTAAGTTCCACTGCAGCAGCCTCAGCACTGAGCATCATTCATGCACTGTATGGACTGCTGAACAACAGAACAGAGTCAAGGATCTGAAGTTACTTCTATATCTAATAACTGATTAATAAAGGATTAAATATCTGCTGAAATATCCCCAGCCACAATGAATTCAAACTGGGATGGAAGACTTGAGAGGGAAAGAATTATGATTGAGTTCAGTTCTCGCCCATTCTCTGTGTGTTGTTTATACATTAACTGACAAGTGGCAGAGCTCTTGTTCTAGGCCACACTCATCCATGTGTCAGCTGATGCAATTATCTGCAAGATGTGTCTTCACCAGCAGAACAACAAACTGAAGGGAAGTCCTAGGACTGAAGGGGAAAATCCAAAGTAGTTCAGCTTGTTTAAACTACATGACTTGTGACTGAAAGATGCAAGATGCTCCAAAGTCATTACTCTGTAACAGGGGACATCCTAACTGCTCCCCACTAACAGTCACTAATAGTACATTAGAACACCACACACCATCCTGAAAGTCTTTCAAAGATATGATATAAAGTATATGTGCTATAAGCAAACAATAAGAAAAGCCTCAAGAGTCAGAGGTGAGAAAAGAATTTGTATGACCAGTTTTTATTTAGCATTTAAGGTACTGGAGTTTAAACCAGCACTTTTCTACAGATAATCTCACCCTCACTGGAAATATAGTTTCACTCTGTCTCTCTATTATCTTACAAGAGGCCAAATATCTAAAATTATTACTTTCTTTTTTAGGAAAACTAATGTTACAATTAATCTTTCACTTGTTAGTCCTTCTTGAGAAAGCAGAAAAGCACTTTATGTGCATCACTTGACCACCTAAGCCCTTAGACAGCAGGAAAGTATCAGGCCCCACAATTTAACTGCAAACAGTAAGAGGTGAGTGAGGATGTCATTAGACAAGCTGGCCACTGCTAAAAGCAGCAAAGCCAAAGCCATTAACGACCCTCAACTTTGCAAGGCTGGCACTTTTTTTACTTTGAATAAAAATTTTGAAAAATCTGATAATATTGAAGTAACAGTGGAAAATTCAAGCATCAAATTCTCAAAACCTACCAGTGGCACTGTAAGTAAATTCCAGTTAAGTAAAAAATAAAAAGCCAAATTTTAGTATTTTAGCTGATTACACTTTTTTTTAATGGTAATACTTTCAGGTGATAGAACTTATTAGCTGCTCTAAAGTTAATACAGACAAGGGTGCTTCATATGCTTGACTTGCTTAACCATCAGGTAATTCCATGTACTGCATTAAACTCATGAACAGCTTGTTCTTCTGGTACATTTACACTTTAGAAGAGCTACAGCTGCTCAAATAATGACTAAATTTGTACAAAGCAGAGGCTGAGAGCAGAATAAGAATCCATTTAGTTATGGGTGAGACTCCATCTCCATCAGTTTAGCAGAGGCAACAAATATGAGAAAGGATAATCGAAATGACACCAAGTGCTTCCAAGTACTTTGTGTTACAAATGCTTCTGCTTGAAACTCCTCACACAGACTGTGGAACCAACACAGTGCTTTGGATGCAAGAGAGCATCATCATCTATGAGAATATAATGCTAAACCAGTTTTAAGTATAACTATAAATTCTCCTTGCTTTTCAAGTCCATGAATGTTTAAAAGAATTAAAGTTTTACTCTTATGTGAGCTTTTTTTCCCTAAAAAGTTTTCTGTTTTTCCTGCTTCCTTTTCCATGTCAACATTTTGGCAAATGTCCAGAAAACGCTATTAACGACATGAACAGCACTGTCTTCACTGAAAATACCAGTTTCTAATCTGCTGAATAAAAGCCTTCTCAGTAATTACAGCAAATATTTTTAAACTTATTGAAGGAAATTCACTGTGCTGTGAAAAAAAAAAAAAAAGTTAAATATAAATGTACTGTAAGGATTCATAATTAGATTGGTGATCCCATGGATGAGAACTGTTAGTGAAGTCTGTACCGAGCTCTGATCAGAACATGCAAGGAATTCAAGACATGCAAAATGGTATCAGGTTAAAAATACAGGAAGAAACTGACTTTTACATCACTGTAACTGCAACGCTGCTTTGCAAACTTGCATAACTTTAAAACTTTGCACATCAGATAAATTGAGCTTTCTCTCCATTTTTACACTGGAGTTGCAATTAAAACACGTTTCTTGATCTGGAACATATTTAAAACTGTAGCATTCCTTAGTCATTACATTTGCCATAATTTTAAGATGTATTTCAACTGAGTTCCTAACTGTGTAGGTCCCTGTAATGAAGTACTCAAGCAATTGCCTGGGCACACAAAGTACTAGGAGGGGTCCTACTGCATGTGACCATCTTTGTATTTACAAACATTCATCATCTCCTCTACACTTTCATTTTATAATTAAAAATGAGCTTTTCCTCATTTAAACACTACATTTAATCCAGTATGGAAATACAAGCTTGTGATTTGAGTTCTGTTTGAACCATGCTCAGCAAGACCTAGAGCTGCAAGTGTCTGAAGTCCGCAACACTGCATCAAACATAAATACAGAAACCTGGAAGGTGCTGCTTGGATCCCAACAAGTAATTCCAAGGATGTTACTGAAATGGCATTTCAGTTCAAGTTACAACAAGGAACAAGATGTTTTCATAAAATGCCAGTAACTACAGCAAAGCATTCTCCACAGCACCAGGAATAAGTAATCTAGGTGATTTTTGATATAATTCCCCTGGGTAACAAAAAACCCCCAAACATCAATGAAAGTGAACAAGTAACAGAAAAACATGCCAAAGTACCACCATTTCCATTAAGGACAACAATATTTATACCTGTAATTAATATTACCAGGGACTAGAAACTAAAGTAGGATGCATAAGGCATTAAGGAAAGACAGATGCCATCTTTATATTGTTTAATCAAAAAATAAACTATCTAAGTATATAGATTCATGAAGTCCAACAATAAAAAAACTGTCTGTATAGGCAAGTATTTTGTAATGTTCAAGAAAACCAAGATTATAATTTCTAAAGTGTCCACTAGATGCCTTATGTCCCTCTTAATTAGCTGCATGTCTATTAGCCAAGACTTTCTCTTTTAACCACAGGATTGCAATCTTGCAGTCTTTATAACAACATCTTTCATCAACAGCTTCATGTTGCAAGCTGAACCCTATGCTGGCCTCCCAAAGTGAATGACAATCAACATTTTCTTGGTCAAAAGCCCAAAGAATAGGAAGAAACTTGGTTATTTACAGATTTTAAATAGAAAATGTTTACTTCTTCTATATCATCTATACTTATTCTGGCATTTTGTTGTTTTTTTCTTCAACACCTTTCTGTAAGCAGACTGCACAAATTATATTAAACATTATTGAATTAAAAATATTAAATCATTGTCTTAATGCATAATAATCAATGATCCTTTATCTGATGCCAGTGAAAGTGAAGGCCCTGATTTACTTTCAAAAAATGAGTGCATTTTGTAAGCAGTTAAGAGTATAAACATTTTGTACTCAACAAGAGCAACTGTAATCCTGTCTGCACAAACATAGCAAGTATGCATGATGCTCCCTGAAAGGAAATTATCTGCCATTGTATACAAAAAGGCCAGGTAAACACCTGTTCTTATTCTCTTCATTCTAAAAATATAATGATTGGTTTCCTAGACCAACATTCTAACACTTGGTTGAACCTGGATATCTTCTGGGGAAAAAAGAAGCCAAGCTGCTTTTAAAGATTTTAAGTAACAAAATCCACAATAAATTTTTAGTAATTTTCACTAAAAGCCTACACTTTATTTCCTTTCTAAATTCCCCTAATTTCATCCTCTGTTCATTGCATCCTGTCATACTTTTGTATCTGCAATGTAAAGAACACCCTGCTGGCAGAAAACCTTGCACAGCATCACCAGACTGGGATTTAAATCACTCACTAACTTCTCCAGGATAGAACAGTTTTCTTTAGTCTCCCAGAAGGCAGATTTGCCTGACCATGTATCCTTTCTTCTCACAACTTTACCATCAACCTTTTCCAATCTGACATGTATTCAAATACAAGGACAACAAAAGTGGACTAAATATTCCAGAATTGCCTAAAACCAGGCACATATTACATTAATGCTATTTTCTAGAAGTCAGAGAACTGCATGGGCTCCTGTCAAGTCAGTTATCTATCACAATCTCACATTTCTCTTTGCATTTTTCTATTTATTAATCCTGAACACCCACAAAATCTGACCAAACAATCACCAAGGTACAAATTCACACTGAAGAGCATTGAAGTGATTATTCTAAATGAACCCTGGTTACTACACACTCCTGAGTCCCTATTTACCAGTCCAATTTTTGTGTCACCAACAAACTTAGCTGCAATTTGACATTTTCTTCCAGTCTTCTGGTACAAAAATTTAACAGAAATGGATAAAGAACACATTCTGCAATATCCAGCAGTCTTCCTGGTATTACCAATTTATCTAGCTAAAGAACTTAGGTCTATTTTTCTACATTGTGAATTTTTTTCACACATGTTGATAATGTTTCCCTGCCTTCATTTTAATCTTTTTCATGCCTTTTAACTCTCCAGTCTACTACAAAGAGCCATCAAGTTACTTCCTGTGCAAGGGCAAATTTTTTGAGCAGCTAAATTAGAATCTGTTAATCACCTCTCCCAACTGCTCTATCAGCTCACGTGGCTCTGGCAGAGGGGTGGTGGGAAAGGCTCAATGCTGAGATAGAAAAGGAGAAAGAAAACCAAAACCAGCCACACCCCATGCTTGATGGAAAAAAGCAGGTTGATGAATTACTAAGATAAATTACTAACTGGCACCTCTGCTGTCTAAAAGAGACTATTAACTGTTTCTCTTATGCAGCATCCCTTGCAGGACCGGGCTGAATTGTTCTTTCTGATTCCAGAAAAACAATTGTTCCAGAAGAACAATTCCACAGCTGCCAATCCAGAATCTCAACTGGCTCTGTGCTATGTTTGTTTTGGAAGTTCAACTTGAAACTTTCCATGGTTAAACTCACAGAAATTTCTTTGTAAACCTGAGTTGAACCACTATAATGTATCTTTCACTAAAAACTCACATTCTAATGATAATTGTGGTAATTACTGTATGAATGCTGCTGACCACAGAACATTATGAAAGTTCTTGGTTTCCATGTGCCAATATCTAAAAGAGGAACTGGTTTGTTTATAATTTATGAAAATTTGCACAAAAAATGCTCATTATTTAATCAACTAAAATTAAAAATTCAAGATCCAGAATTTTACAAACTATTTTAAACAAAGTTGTGGACACAGTATGAAAGTATGAGAAAACAGCACAAGGGAAATATAGTTTATATACTATAAATATACAGTGAAAAGATTTAAAAATTTAATTTAAATTTAAGATATTTGAGTTAAATGCTTTCTTCAATAAATGTGTATTTCCTCATCTAACATGTAGGAAATGAGATGATAAAAAAAGACACTGAGAAAGGCAGGGAAACAGGATAGTTATTTTTAGACATCTAAGCCCAGCCTCATCTGCTAGAAATAATGGGATCACTCCAGAGCAGGTGAAAGGCAGCAGGGAAGTGACTGAGGACAGGCACGTACTGGGGATCTGCTTCAGGTGCTGCTGACACAGTGACCCCACGTGCACTCACCAGCAGGGAACAGCAGCAGCCTCTGGAGGACAAGAGGCAGCTGCAGTGCCAACAGCAGACAGAATTGTAGGAGATGAAACACTGGAAAGAGTGAGAGCATGGCAGGATATTAATAAAATAGGTTTGCTGGTGGAAAGGAATCCTGAGAAGATGACTGCACTAATGGTATTTTAAAAACCAAAAGCAAACCCCCAAAAGAAAATCCAGAAGGCTGTAACAGAGTTACACCACTCAGAGAACATTATGATGAGCATGAAATCATTCAGAAGCCCAAATAATAAGGGAAACATGAATGCTACAAAGTAAGTGAGGCTGAAGTACCAGGATTCAGCTAGCAAATGCTATCCTAAGAAATGAGCAGAAGGAAAAGTCAAAACACAGTACAGACACCATCAGTCTGGCTACTCTGAGGAATTCAAGTTTGTCTCATCAAGAGGGAAGATGACAGGGAATTGGGAAGAACCTAAGGATGAGGTTCTGCCTGATTGAACAGCTCACTGCTGCCAGAAGGTAAAGGAGCTTTACCCTCTACTGTTTCCAGATACCCTCTTCCACCATTTACCATTCCTTGTTAGCTCTGGACCTCCATTACCTAACTTAAATCAGTAATCTGGCAGAAAACTAATTGAGTGAAAAAAAAGATCAGTGAATCACAAAAAACCACCACAGAAGGTTTATAAGTGGCAGTCAGCATATGGAGAAATTAAGTAAAGACCAGCTTCCCTCTCATGAGCTCGTAACCACAAAGATCTACTAATCATTTAGTGTAAGAAATACAGCTGAGGAAGAAAGAACCACGAAGAAAACTGAAAAAGAGAGATATTGGAGAGAACTGGAGAATAGAAGAGTGTGCATCACAACTCTAAGAGTTGTTCCACTGTTCTGTAGCACAAGTTTCTCAAGGGAGTTCAGGCAGACTGTTGGGAGTTTTGAGGGAGATGAATTAGGGAACAAGTACATTATACACTTAATTCTTTTCAGAGATTCCAAGCGCTGGAGAGAACAAATCATTTCATGAAGAAACAGAACACTTCACTTTGGCTCATAAACACCTGTGAACAGCATGTTTCACACTGGCACTGCCAGCACTGAGCACCGCCAAACAACAAACACTGCTGGTTCTGTTTTCCTGTTGCCTTGAACCCCTCAGCAGAAGCATTATCCCAACCTTCTTAACTTGGCTTCTGGAAGTCTCTGCTATAATGAATCCTTCCCCTCCCTGACATATTGAAGGTTGAAGGCTGTAGCACTTTTGCAGCTAATTAGTGGGGGCTCCCTTCCCAGGCATGAGAGTAGTGCCAAGAACTACACAGAAGCAACTCAAGTGCCACATGCTAAACATATTCTGCACCCAATAAACGGCACAGAATTGATCCACATTTCTATTTGTGAACAAGTAGATAGACATGACTAAAGCTTTACTATAAAGTACATTTGTCACACAAGCATATTTATTACAGGACAACCCAAAAGCACAATCTTGAGGCAAACAGAAGGGAAAGGTAATTTTTTATCTTTAGGAACAAAACAAACCAAATAAGTGCAGAATTCAAATTGCTGCAACAAACATTTTCTCAATTGGCAAGTCTAACTATTACCCCGCCAAATTTTTTTTAAATTAAAATTTTAGTGCCAAAAATAAGGTGTAGATAAGACTAACCCAGTGCACAGAAGCTACTTTTAATTTCTTCAACTCAGTAAGCCACTTGCAATATGGGATTTCTTCACATCAGTTCTAAGTATAAAATGCATTACTACACTGCACGTCTGGTAGAAGAAAAACGCTGAACATGTGCAGACACACAGCACCACCACACACCAAATGAAGTGTCCCACTAAGCTCAGCTTGCCAGACTTTTTGTTAGCCAGCTTGGAAGAAAATGTAGGTTGTCTATGGCAAGAGAATGCTGCTTCAGCAGTTCAGAATGAATTTCAAGCCTGTTCTCCATTTTAGCTTTTGTCAGTATAATGTATTCAACGCAATAGAGAGCTGACAATTTAAATAACTACATTTTAAAACAAACGAAGCATTGATGTTAATGTGTGAAAATGGTCCCAACCCCTGGGAGTCCTGGTTCCCACCATTGTTTACTCTGACAACAGGATATAATTGCTTACTTACTTGGCAGCAAACTTTACCATCTGCTTGCTTGCATGCTGTCCCACAGCCACAAGAGCCTGGATATTAAACTGCTGCTGACGCAGGACTAAGAAACACTGCTTCCCTGAATACAAAGAGAAACAACACAGGTGTATTAAGGACAAGTTACTCGAGGTCTTTGTGAATGAGAAAAAACTCTTTACTATTTAAATATAAACTGAGCTTTTAAGAGTTTTTCTCTCTCTCTCTCATTCATAGCTGCCCACCCTTCAAAAAGCTGCTTCAAACTCCTCAGCTGTACATGCACACACAGACACACAAACATTAAGATAAATTAAATAATTGTGCCTTACATCTATAAACACATGAATGATCATTTTCTAAAAATAACAGTAAGCCTTCCAAGATAAAGAATATTTAGACAAAAAAAAAACAACAAATCATAACTTGTAAAGTAACTTTTCCTTCAACTACAAGAAATACATCATACTTTTCCTTGTTTCTTTGCTCACAACTACTTCAAGTCTAAACTATTTTTAACAAAGTTTTTTCTCATCTTCTCAAATCAAAGCTGTAGAGTTTACAAAGCTGCTCTGAGAGAACTGGGCTTGATTTTGCACCACAAGGACTAAACCAACAATGTTCATTCTATAATACACCACACATTCAGAAGGAAGGGGAACAAAAGGAGTATTGATTCTAGTGAATGACAAGAACCTAAAAGACCCAATTAAAAATTCCTGTAAGAGCAATTTATTCATGAACAGCTTAGGGAAAAAGAAGTTAATAGGAATTAATAATAATGTACAAAGAACATAGTGCATTTTGTTGACTTTTAAAATGGGTATTTCCAAGTCAACAAAGATCTTTCTAATCTGTTTAGCTGACAATTACAATCATTTCATACTTCTTCTCACATCTCTAATAATCATTTATTCCTTAACTTAGTTTTAAGGAAATATGGTGATTTTAAATGCTTCTTCCTAGAGAGAAATTAACAACAAATGTTTCACTGGTGTACCAGTATCTGATAAAGGCACCAATCACTCTAACCCCAAGTTCTGACTCAGAATGTCATAACATTTCCACTGAAATGGTGAGAATAGGAAGAAGCCAGAAGTTTTGTTATAGACAGCTACTTCCCCATTGTTGCTGACTTAAACTCTAAACCAATAAACCAACAGATACCTAACATGAAAACTGACACTAAAAAACCAGTTGCGGTTTTCATTTGTAATTATGCAGATTACCATTCCTGACACACAGCTACAGATAATTCAAGAGTATCAGAAGACAAATGCAGAACCCTTGAACACAATCTCATGGAAATAAAAGCAAAAATACTAAACTAGTACAAAATACTATTAAATATTAATTCTATTTATTGGAAATAACTAATCTTGTCCTACAACAAAAATGCAACGAAATTAATTATATATTTTCAGAAAACAGAGAACAACTATTTCTGTATTCCAGAGGCTGCAATATCCAATGATACAGATGCACGTATTTCTTGCAAGCAAACATTAAATAACAGATCTAAATTAGAAAAATACAGGCTGTGTTTCAGATTCAGCAAGTCAACAAAGAAAGTACAATATGATATGCTTAGTTTCTTTAGATAAGGGAGTCATATCTCACATCTTTGACACCTCAGTGTTTCTTACAGTGTTGCTGGATACAGTATTTCCTAGGAGACAGTATTTGTCTCCATGTTTTAGTCACAAACAATTTAGCAAAATATGATCAAAGTTTCAGCATTGATGTACGTGGTGTTCAAACAAAAAATGCACAGCTGAAGACAGCTAGGATGTAACTCAACTGTAAGACAGGGAAATAATGAAAGCACCTGCTATCACAGAATAGCCTGGGCTGGAAGGGACCTTTAAGGTCCATCCAGTCCAATCCCCTGCCACAAGCAAGGACATCTTCACCAAGACCAGCTTGCTCAGATCCTCATCCAAAAGTCTCGTGGTTGTACTCAATCCCAAACACTGGAAGTCTGATGAATATCTGCATTATAAAAGAACTCAAATGTCTTTGCCATGAGTAACAGTAGCTGTTTCCATGAAGGAAGAGGATGTTTTGCAGAACGCAACCACTTCTAATCACACAGAAGATAAGTGATCAAACGGACCTCACTCACAGGACTGGTTAAAATATCCCAGCCACTAAGATTAAAAGAGGGAAGAGAACTTTTCCTGAGAGAGATGAAGGCATTCAAAATAAAGTATCAAAAAGACCAGCCATAATCAAATCTAGTTCATGCTTAGAAGCCCTTCCAGATCAAGAGATGTGAAGAAGGAAGCATTTGAGTAAGAAAAAATTTGGACAATGGGATCTTCTCTATGTGTTTCATAATACTTATGTGGTGATTAGGTAAAAAAGTATAGCACCAAATTTACTCACTTACAACAGTAAACTACTCTAAGTTCCAATTAAAAAAAACAATACCATGTCTCACAAGAATGCCTAAAAGACAAAAAGTTTCAAAAGAAACTTGGTTAAAAACATCTGACATGGTAAAATGCATAGAATGTTCAGGCACTGAACAAATAAGAGGATTCCATCAAAAACAGGCACAACCAATCAGTAATCCACTGTCTGTGTTGGATAAAAGTACCAAATCACACAAGACTTTATGAGAGAAAAAGGATGTTTGGAGGTAACGTGCATAAAGAGTAACGTGTATTAAAAAATATTGGTTATATAAATTAAATGATGGTTACATAGATTTGCCAGTAAAGAGAAGACTTTACATGGTTTATTATAAAATTTGGCCCAATATTTAAATTGCTCCTGGTGGAATTCTTATTTTCAGATGTTTCATAGACCTTTTGATTAATAACCCCCAATCTATTTTCAGGTCTAACATTCTGCACAAGCCCCAGCTGCTTGGCCAAACCCAGACCAATTTCCCAAAGGCTTTTCAATGATAAACGTGATCAGTAGATTAGGCTGGCTTTAAAATAAGGCCAGAAACAACATTTTTTCAATCTATGATACAAACCACAGGGCCCTGTGCACTTCAATTTTAGTACAACCCACAGAAATTCCCAACACCCCATTCTTTACACATCCTTCAGTTAATTTCCATCAGACTTTATGAGTGACTTGCTATAGGAGACAGCTGGAATCTGCAGTTGTTCCCATTAATTTTTTTTGGTTTATTGGTCAGCACCAGACAGGGTTAAATAAAGGCTACATTGGTTATTTAGGAGTCAAATTCAAGTTTCTGAGAAAAACTAAAGTTTGTTTTGTGAATGATTTTCCTGTTTCCTGCAAGGCTTTCCTTTCCACAGTGGTAGGAATAGGGCCATGTTGTGTGTGGGAAAGGCTAATATTACTTTTTACTCTTAAACATTTGCTTTTCTTGTAAGATTCTTTCCCCAAAGCTTAAGTAAACAAGCATATGGCATTCCCTAGCAGCACTCCCTGAATGTCAGAATTGTTCTGTGTTGTTAGACCAAGAGGAAACAAGAGACACTATCAACAAATTCAGATCATTCATGCTCATGATCAATTCCTTTTGCTTTTATTCTTCAGGTTGTGTTAAAGAGTTTTGAAAATAAGCACTCAAAACATCAAAAACAGAAGTGAAGGATTACAACAGCTTCTTTCAAGTTCATATTGCCTTGTTACAGAGATGTTTTAGTGTTTTTGACATCAATGTATATGTCATACAAGATCCCACATATCAATGTATTACAGAGAGCAATCAACAACCACAGAACTTAACATTGCTTTTCATATGCTTTCTGCATAGATACCTGCTTCTGATATCCTGAATTCTGTTAATAGCCTGAACTCTTCCTATAATTGCAAAAAAAAAAATAAAAAAAAGCCATAAGGATACTCTAATTTATATAGTGATAGTAACAACAGTAAAATCTAAATCAGATGGAGTGTTTTCTGTCTGAACAACTTCACGATTTAATGACCAAGGCTTTCACAGCTTTTGTAGCTGGTAATTTCTTTAATTAAATGAGATATTTACATTACAAAATTACTGAGGAAATCACAGAGGACTCCCTAAGTTTAAAGATTCTAATACAAATTAAAATGTGCATCATATGTCTATATTTTAATGCAGTTCCTTATTTTAACCGACTGCAGCACAGACACTCATTAAGAGGTACATGTTTTAAGAAAATGAATTCTCAAGAAGCGAAATGAATCTGGTATCTTTGATGATATTCTGTACTGGATTCTCACCCCTAATTTGCATCATTCCCAATTTTAAGACTACTGTTAAGTTTCGTTTGTGAAGCTAATTTCTTCATGCTTTTTTTTTTTTTCAATTCTTGGAAAGACAAGTTATTTATATCTACAGAGCCGCCAAACATAACTGAAACCAGCACAACAGTTGTCAGCATCTGATGTCAACTGCAAAGGCCAAAGCCTATTGAAGTTTGCATATGGCAACCTGGTCTCCAGAGGGTACTTCTGATTCCAGGGAAGAAATATGGCTGTCAGACAGCCAAGGGTGACAGCCCACACTGCTGAGAATCCACAAAAGGTTTTCCCTTTTGTCTTGCTAAAGAAAGATGATGTTTCTTATTTGAAGTCCAAATTGATATAATTAGATACAGGTAATCGAAAGTAAGAACTCTGAAATTTTAACAGCATTTTGTTTCCTGTCAAAGAAAAGGTGTGGTGAAAATACACACGTGCAACAGAAGAAATATGACCTGTCTGACAACGGATACATTTATAATACAAGTATGTTTATTGCAGAAGCTTAGAAGTGTTTTATCTCACAACTATTAACACCTTAAGGAGAACTATGACATTTTAAAATTACTATTATTTACAATTGTCCATATATTATTTAGCAATACAATAAAAAAAAATTCACTTTATCTACAATAAATGATTTCCACACAGCTAAAACCAAAATCTTCTTTTCCCTCTTGGGAAAAAGAGAAAAGAACCAGTCACAGTAACACTGAGGCAACCCTGAGTAACCGGGTGGCAAAGTTTTCTTGAATGCAAGACATAAGCAACAGGTCTTGAAACCAAAATAAACTTAAGGTTGTACTAATGAAATGAGGAAATAAAAGCAAAAACCCTGGAGGCCTCTCACCTTTAGCTCTGCTGGTGTGAATTCTGCCACGAACCCAAACCTCTTCGTCAGCCTTCTCCACCGTCAAGTCTTTTACGCGAACCAAAATTCGATCTGAATTACAGAAAAAACCACCCATTTTAAAACAGTTTTTCACTTCAAACTCCAAATACACTTTCCATCATTGCTACTGATAAAATTGATAATAAATCCAAACCACTGGGTTTTGTATCAACCGCATAACTGACTTACTGAAAACACACAAAATCCCATTTCCTTTCTCAGTGACTTGTACTTGATGCAGTAGCTTTACATTGTTCATTTCTGACTTACACAGCAGGGTCAAACTGCACTTTACCAGCAGCAAGACTCACTGCAGTTCACGGATGGCAGAACCCAGCATGACTAAACTGCTCTTGATAGGACTTCACTGTACTACCTGCACTTATTAATATGGATTTCTGCTGCCTAAGGGACGTGTGCCCTGCTGCACTGCACAGGGTCAAAGCTGCCGTGTTGAACCCAGCAAAACAAAGGCTCAGAGGGGACATGACTACCCTCCGCAGGATGAATATAACCATAAAAAAACTATTATTTAAAATTAAGAACAGAAAGAAACCTCAAATAAATGTGCATTATAAATTTAAAAATATTTATTTTTATTAAAACAACAGCATTTTGGAGCAACGAGAGTATTACTGTGCAAAATGGATAACAATCATTTTAGGAGAATCTCTCCGACAACCTGATCAAGCACTACCATCACTGTCAGAGCCAAGACTGGATCAGAAGAACCCTTCAAATCCAATGTAGCTGTAAAGCTAAATAACAACAGGAATGCATGGCTTGGAGAGGACAGATTTTGGATAGCAAAGGGGAAAAAAACTTATAAGGAAAATATTTTTAAATAAATCAAGACTTTAAAAATTGTTTACAACCGTTACATACTAACAAGATGCTGCGTGCATGCTGCTATTTCTTGCTTGATTCTTTCCTCATTTCAAAATAACATTAAATTTGCTAAGATACTAACACTGCAAACTTTTCCTGACAGAACTTTTCTAAAGTTTTGGAAAAAAAAAAAAAACAAAACTTTTGCTTGCTCCAGATTACCATCTGCTGTTCTGGACTCCATCCTTCTGTCTCTGAATACCAGTCACAGCTTGCCCCGCAAGCCTATTATTCTGCACTGGGGATTTTAGGGGATTGAAAACTTTTATTAGCTTATGTCAGGGCGATGCAGGTCTTTCTTCACAGATACATATCAAATCCAGAACAGAATGGAAGTGCACAGAGAAATGTGACAGGAAATTGACTCAAATATATTCATAAAGTGTGTATGTGTGAGTGTACGTGTGTGTGTGGGTCTGCTGGGGAAGGTAGAAATGGGAGCAAAGATGTTATCATTTGCCAGCAATTTCTGATATTCAAACTTTGTGTAGCACTATAGGAACATTCAACCCTCACAATCCACAACTTTCAGTATTTCTAAGAGTTTGATACTCAGTTAAATTTACCTCAGCCAACTTGAGACTGTATTGTTACAAAGTTAAAACATTTTCTAGGCAGAAGCATAAAGACAGAATGAGGTGTTACACCTTCCATGGATCCTTAGCGTTTCAGGAACCATCTACACTAGAGAAATATTTTTTAAAGTATTTTGGATACCTAACAGTTCATGTTTCACCAAGGGTAAACAAGACACACTTAACACAAAAACTGTTATATGGTATTAATTATTAAAAACTACTTCACCTTTCATAAAAAGGGTAATAAACAATATCCACAAGGTGACATCACAAAGCCCTTTTTTCCAACAGCAGATCACATAATCACAGAACGGCTGAGGCTGGGAGTCGTCTCTGGAAGTCATCCCACCCAATGCCATGCACAAGCAGGGCAGCATAGAGCCAGCTGTCCAAGATCATGTTCTGATGGTTTTGTAGTATTCTCAAAAAGGGAAATTTCCTGGGCAACCTGCACCAATCCCTGGTCACCCTCAGGAAAAAATGAATTCCTGATGTTCATTGTACCCATTGCCTCTGTTCCTGCCACTGTGCTCCACTGCAATGAGCTGGATGTAGCAACTATGACACCTTGCTTCCCTTCTCTAATACTTCCCAAATCCAGTCCTTTTTTCCCTTAATGTAGTCCAATCTCTTCTTTCCAACATACTAAATATCCATCTTTTTCTCTCAGAACTCCAACCTCCTCTAAACATGGAAGGAGAGGATAAAAGTCCAAAAAGCTGTGTAGGATACATAAAACAACACTTTTTCACCTCCAGACCCCATTCCCTGCCTGTCACATCAACCTGTTTATTAAGATAATTTATCTTGCATCATGGAATTTACAACATTATGATCAATATTTGTGCTTCTCTGTGTAGTGCCAGCATCTTCAAAGTACTGGAAAAATTTTAAAAAGATAAGGCAAGTTTGACATAAACCACTGAAAATCAAAAGCAATATTAGATGAAAGCAGCTTCCAGGGAGGGGACGAGATAACGGGTCTGAAGGGAGAAAAAAGGAATGGCCAAAAATGGAGTTTTACTAGCAACCATAGCATCAAGCAGGCAGGAAGGACTTAAAGACCTGACATGACAGAAGGCAAGAACATCAGATAGCCAGGGCAACCAACACAAGCAGAAGAAGGACTTAAGTGGGCCAAGAAAGAAGGTACAGGTGTGTGAGTTCAACAGAGCAAGGTGGAGAAACAAAGTTGTGAACCCGAGGAAGGTTTTAATTTCCCTGCAGAGGAACAAGAATCTATCAGCATGGCAAAAAGAACAGTAAGGTGACTCCTTGGAAAGGAAGAATAACTTGTTCAGATCACTGTAAGCTGTGTGAGTACCCTGTCCAGCCAGTGATTCCAGGACGGTGCAGCAACTGGAGTAAGCAGAACAGCACCACCCCTGCAGCCCCCTCTGAGCTGGGCTGTGCTGGCCCTGCTCACCAGACGCTCTGTGGGCTGCACACCTTGTACCACCATGGGCTACTCGACTCAGAAATGGCAGGCAGACCTCAGACACTTCACACACAGTTCAGAAACAAAACCAGTACACTTCAGATAGATGGGAACATGCCTATCTGTGCTTCTCCACCACTCCCTGTCCCAAGCAGCAGCTCTTCCAAGACACCCAAGGCAAGAAGAACACTTTGGGGAGATACTGATGACAAATAGTATCTCACCCTCCTGTGAGCCCTTTGGCAAGAGCTCTCCCTGGCAGGAATTATTGAATCTGTAAATAAAAGTGCATTAGTCCCAAGGAAGGGACTAGGCTGATCTTCAGCTTTTTTGTTATACACATTTTGTTCTTTATTGCTACCTAATTTTTGGTGTTCTGGATAACCACTTTCTAAAATTACAGAACAGCAGGAGAGCTGTAGATTGCATTTCAGGCCAAATGGAAAACTCACTCAACATTGTCCATACACTAAGAAGTTTTTTTAAACAAGGATGAAAGGTCAAGGGGACAACACAACTAAATATGACACTCAGCCTTTTGCATATAATTTCCTGTAGCTTTCACCATTTTCCTTCTCAACACAATTTTTTCTCCAGTACTTTTGAGTGTTTCTTTTGAATATGAGACAGTTGGCATTTCTCCATGAAATCAGGACTTGAGCTGCCATCTCAATCTGCCAGCTCGGGTCCCCCACACAGTTGTTTGCTCTGGGATGCAAATCCAGGAGAGGAATCACAGAGCTGGGCTGCTTCCAACGTGATTTCAACTCCAGTTCCCTTTCTCTGGCAGCTAAAATGGATTTTATTCAACAATGACTGCTAATGCAGCCTCTGCTGATTTTCTTGTCCCATTACATTCCTGATATAAAACTCCCCTTCAGTTGTTTTCAAGCTATGAGTGCTCTTGTGACTGCTTCTCTTCCCTACATTCTGCATTTCCCTTCCTAAAGGGGCATCAACCAAAACAACCACTCAAAGGAGAAAAAAAATCACCTAATCACAGATGATGTTGCTGTTTTACATTTTACTATGAAGAAGTTACAAGAGGCCAGTCTGTTACTTTCCCTCATTACCGTTTCATGCACTGAATTTAACACAAAGATTAATATTCCTTGGGATATTGGCCTGGGAGATTTTCTCTAGCCACTAAGTTTTTCTGAATCTCAATTCCCCATCAAGACAAAAACAGGATTTCCTGAATTCAGTGATATGGCTGATAAAACCCATAAATACTAATATCCAATATTAATGGATTTGGTGCCCATATACAGGAGAAATGGAAGGCTGCACAAGCAGACAGATCGTACTCAGACAGAGAGCACTGCTGTAATAAGTCACAGCAGAACTTACTCCAAACACAGAAAAAACCTGACATCTCAGGACTCAGTACATTATCATTAGCAATAATTTTAAAATTTCAAAAATAGTCTGCAGTGATGGACAGTCACAAAACTGACAAACTGTTTAAGGCATGGTGCAGGCAAGGGCAAAAACTGAGATTCCTCTCAATCCAGAACTGAGTTCCAATATTCAACCACACTCATGGCTTTTTTTTCTTCCCTGCAATCTCAGTTTCCTGTTGTGACTCTGTGTCTATGCCCTCCAGTGCAATTACCACACACCTTCAAAGCCTGCCCTTATCTCTCCCACACCCTCCCATTAAGTAGATTTAAACTGTAAGATCATCCCACTGCTTCCTGCTCTCCAGGCTGAAGAAGCCCAGCTCCCTCAGATGCTGTGCTTCAGTCCCCTGAGCAACATGGAAGCTCTCCACTGGACTGCTCCAAAATGCTAATGCCTTCCTTGCACTGGAGAGCCCAGAACTGGACATGGCTCTCCAAATGCAAGTGTCTCACAAGTGCCAAAGGTATCCCAGTGAAGGGGGAAAATGCCAGTGGAATTTGAAAGAAAAACTTTGTGAATGATTTCTCAAGGAAGTACTGAAGATATTACGTTCATAACTTATTTCCTTCTTTCCAACCCCCTCTCTTGCAAAACCTTTTTTTTTTATTTTTCAACTGACCTGGTTTCTCTTGGGATTGTATCATTGATGACACTCCATATCTTTCCTTAGCATAATCCTAGAATGGAGGTGAGAAACATATCAAAGAAGCACACACAAAAAAAGTGAACAACATCATCACACAGTTAACTGAGAGAACTCAAAATAATTAGCAATAATATTAAAAAAAATACATTTTGGACTCATAAGAGATACACAAGGGAGAGAAGACAATTGTGCCCTGGATGAAAAAAATAATTCCAGTAACAACCATGCATGACAATCATTACTTGTTACACAGAAAGTTAGTGTGATTATCTCCACAAAGAGCCTACTCCTCAAAAAATATTTGAGTCCTATGTAAATCAATGGATTTAATATTTCCTTCCCATATTCAGGCACACTGAATGTAATTGTCACAGCCCGATGGAGCTTGACTGTTTACAAAATCTGCCAGGGAACACACAGAGGAAGGCAGCATTTTCACCAAAATATCACAATTCAGGCTTCCCAACTAAGCCCATTCATTTCCAAATAAAATCCTTTGGTGTATTTATTTTATTCTGTTCAATACATGAACCAAAGTTCCTACTAAACACTTTATTTGGGGAGGGTCTTTGCTTGTCTGCTTTTGATGAATTCTGGCACATTTGTAACTTTAGGGGAGCCACCCATACTTGGAATTCCTTATGGCTGATGCAACAATAAGCACAAATTACTTTATAACAAAATGAACTGATGCTCATTAGTAGTACTTCGTTCTTCTTGAAGAAGCACCGGCCTACAGTTTTTCACCACTGCTCTGTGATCTTCACGTACAAGGCAGGAGCACCTGCCAGGCCAGCAGCAGCCTCTGCAGAAAGCTCCTGCTGGGGAGGAGCAGCCCAGGTGTTTCTGGGGGGAGCAGAGCTCTCCAGGGAATCTCAGGCTGGGCCCGGCGAAGGGAGAGTGGGGGGACAGGCAGGGTAAAGCCACAGACAGGCAAAGCCACAGGCAGCTGCGCCCCCGGGCTCGGCCAAACCCCGCCTGGGCCCAGCCCCCCACCCCGGAGAGCCTCAACAGCGCGCCCGCCGCGTTCCCTGCGGAGACCCACATCAGCCGCCGACGAGTCCTCGTTCTCCGGGCGGCGCTCCTGGCCCTGCCCGCGGCCGGCGGCGCTCGGCATCCTGCGGCGGCCGGCGCGGCCCTCACGGTCCCTCACGGTCCCTCACGGTCCCTCACCACACGGCCCCGCGCACGCCGCGCCGCT
>VZRH01005252.1:87916-185131 GCA_013397555.1 Urocynchramus pylzowi
CGGCCGAGCGTATCGCGAGAGCTGCCCCCGGCAGGCGCGGCCCGCGGCGCCCTCAGGGCGGGCTGAGGGCGGGGCTGTTCCCCTCAGAGCCGGCCCTTCGCGGGGCCGCCGCCATCCTGGCGAGTATCGGCGCTTCCAGCCCCGCGCTGGTGATGCTGAGGCGAATGCTGCTGGGCTGGGCAGGGCTGAGGCAGGGTGGGTTTGCTCCTCGCTCTCCCTCCTCCACGGTCCATCACATTGTGGCCAGAGGTAAAATCAGAGAATCACAGAATTGTTTAGGTTGAAAGGGACTTCTGGATATCACTCAGTCCAACTCCCCGCCAATGCAGGGTTACCTGCAATGTGTCCAGGTGGGTTTAGGATATCTCCAGAGAGGGAGACTCCACACACCCCCCCCGAGCAGCTCTGCCACCCTCAACGTAAAGTGCTTCCTTGTCTGGATGTGAAACTTTGTTTTTTAGTTCATGGTCAGTGCTCCTCATCCTGCTGCTGGGCACCACAAAAGAGTCTGGCACCATTCTCTTGGCACCTGCCTTGAAGATATTTATATGCATATAAATAAACATGTTGGACTGTGAGGTGGCCAGCTAATGAGTGTGGAGCCGAATCAAAATGCACTTTAGTTCTATTAGGCCAGCAGACGTGGCTTCCCAGTGCTTACCCTAGCAGCAGTTCTGAGCTCTTGTCTGTTTATAAATAGCTGTTTATTAGTTAGTTACGAGTAGGTCTGGTAGTTTTGAGAGGATGAGCAATAGTGCACATGCAGGTGTTTCCCTCCAGCTGGGTGCTTGCTTGAAGCTATGCTACAGTTCTGAGCCAGGGCTGGCTGCAGGTGCCAGCTTTGAAATGACAGAAATCAAAGCTGGATGCAGCTGGTGAATCTATAGATTGTTTATTTTGTGCAGGGCGCGAAAGAGTTAGCGGTCCTGATTTAAATTCTAGTTTTGAATTTTCACATTTGACTAACTAATCCCTTTTGCGGTATCGATTAGAGTTCTTCATTTCCTGTCCTACAGTTGTTTATTTTGCAGCATTTTGTACTGCACTGGTTCAACATCTCTTCTTGTGGGAATCCCCTTGCAAAGTTCCCCTTCTGCCTCTGTCTCAGAGAATTATCACTTCACCGTGAGACCGCACAGCTTTCACAAAATCCTTTCTTCTCATGCACTGTTGAAAAGAATTAAGATTCAGTGACAGAGAAGGCAAATCACTGTCAGTTTTCATTCCTCACCACAAGAAACGAAGTTCTGATGGTGGGGCACCGTGTTTTGTGCTTAAAAGCTAGTGTAACAGTAACAAAGCATGTGGATTTCTGTGTCAGTTGTGTCTCTTGTTACCTGTCACGTAGAACCACTGCTCGACCTGAACCTGAACTAACAGACAGATGCAAATCTTGTGCCTCACCACGGAGCAGACGGTACCACCTGCACGAAGCAGTGCTCTGTAATTCTTGGCATTTCACCGACGTTGCTGTGAAATTCAATCAAAAGAAACCAGCCCTGTAACCCTTATTTCTGTGCTGGGAGCCTTCCAATGGTGACTAGCATGAGTATTTCCTCTGGGGCAAATAACCTGAAGGTGGTTCTCAAGGAAAAACCCTTTAACTATAATGAGGGTGTTAACTGAAAACAAAATATGGCCTTTTAAAGGGCACTGTGGCTAATTATTCCATTGCCAAACTTCCAGAAAAAGCATTTTGCAGAGTTCATGCTCTCAGGTCGTTTGTCCAGGGTCCCTTTGTCTTGCAGTGTGGAAATAGGGTTTTTTTGAGCAAAAATCTTTAATACACTGAAAACAGAAAACCAGAAACATGAAATGAAGAATAATTTAGTATGTGGTTAAATAAACCCCTCAAAATTCTCCACTTAGCTTGGGTCTGCAGCAAAAATTCGTCTTCCATCTCAGTGAATTGATTACAAATCCTGTGTGAAGAACACCAACCATCACGTGCAGGCGGTGCGGCTCATCTGCCGCACCTTGTGTTTCAGCGCGCTGGCCCTGGCAGCCGTGCGGGGGGCAGTACCTGCGGGGGAACCCGGGCCGAGCCCGGCTGGGCTGGGCGGGGAGCGGCCAGCGCTGTCCCCCGGGACCTGGCCCAGGATTAGCACATGGAAATGACATCACCCACAGCCAATCGAGGGGCCCCGGGGGTGCAGCTGGATGGAGGCCATCCTCCACTTAAGTAACAAGACATGACATACCATGTGCTAATGCTAAATAATTTATCCCTCAGGCATATAGTGAATTGCAAAGCCAAGCTGAGGCCTGGTCAACAGTTTGTAGTTCAAATTAAAATTGGCTTTTCTATCTTCAAGGGAGGGGGTTGTCAACTGTTGTGATGAAAAGTGGAATGCAGAAAATATCTTTTTTTATCTTTGCTTCGCTTCTTCCTCCTGTGACAATTTGATCTTATAAAAACACTTTTCAGTGATTTTGGAGGTGTATCCCATATATCTCTATTCACAAAGAAAGGCTTAAGATGTTGTGAATAATTATTTCTGATATGTCCTTGAAACTTAGGCATTAGCACCTGTAATATCATAAACCAAAGCTATTCCAAGATTTAGTTATTTGTGTTTCGAGTTACAAATGGTATGTGAGCGTTTCCATGGCAGAGCCATAAATTAGTCTCGTTAGGAATCCAGAGGCAATTGCTGCTGCTCAGGCTGAAGCTCAGGCCCAGCCTGTGTCAGGATGCCGGAGCCAGAGCACACAGAGGTGGGTGTGATGTTAAACCACAGCTGATGCTGAAACTGAAGCCTTTCCAACTTAGCAGTGCAGCTAAGCTTGGCCAAACCTTTGACATTTGTTAAAATATTTAGCTGATTTTACTTAAATAAGCTAAACAACATTTCCATTGAAAACCACAAGGAGCTAAAAGTAGTCAGCACTTTCCATAACCTGTCCTTACACAGCATCTTACAAAAGTGGTGGCTCAAATATTCTTTAATCTTCCAGTATACTATTGGCCAGGAAATCAAAAGTTTCAATATGCCCAGTGTTGGTGGGAAGGAGATAGGAATCACCTTTAAATTGTTTTAGGAGAAGAAATTAAAACAGCCTCTGCCCTATGGAATAAAAGAGAACATATTTACCTAGTCTCTACTTGTTTGGCAAGTTAAAACCTAGAGAGCATGAAGTGATACAGAGATAAAAAGAGCATGTGGGGAAAAATACAAAACAAATTGGTAGTGTCTCTGAAAGGTCTTCAGGGAATTCAGCTTTATTGCCACAATAGCACACTATTTCGTGTGCAATTGCTTGTTGTCATGGAAATGGATTTTGAAGATTTCTCCTATTTTGGATGCTGCAAAGCATGCTTAATTTAATTAAGAGGTTGCCTTTGATTTTTTCCTTTCCATATTTGTTTACTTATCTAAGTTCTTGTATGATTGTCAGGCCAGTATCCAAATTTGCTGTAGATAACAAAAAGAAAAAAACATGCCACTGAAGAAAAAAAAGTGCAGGAGCAGCTGAGATATTAATACATTATTTATTTAGTAGGTTATATAAGTTCATAGTGTGCCTTCTATGATAGGGAAAGCTCTTCTATTAATAATTTCAACCTTGGCAAAAGTGTATTTTTGTAATTGATCATTCTCTTTTTGCTAAAACATTTGTACAATGAATAACAAAGCCTTTGCATCTATTTCCAAGTAGGAACAGAATTTGGCAAATCAAATTCCTTCCTGGATTTTCGCAGCTCTACTTCCTTTAGGAAGTTTTTAGTCAATGGGAAACAAAGGCTTATTGAAAGGATTAAAGTTGCAACTATTCTCTTTGTTTTAGAGCTTCAGTCACGGTTTTCCTCTAGTAAACAACATTGGCAATTAATAAAACTTCTAAAAAAACAGGAACTTTGGGGAAGTACGTGCTTATGATAAGCAGCAGGATTTCTTTTGACAGAACTCTATACAAAGGTGTAGTCTTTTTAAGTTCAGACAATGATAACAATTGAGTTTCTCAAAGCATTTTGGAAGTGTTCCTTCTGATAAACACAAGACAACGTGCTCTGCAGCCAGGGATGGGCAATACATTTAAACAGGAGATATCTTGTCAACAGTTTTTGTGTCACAAAATTATTTGAAATAGCTGCAGAAAGCTCACATTTCATATCATGCATAAACCCAGTAGTCATGTCTTACAGGATGAAATATCTGTGTGCACTGGACACACAGTGCTGCATATATTTATGAGCTATTATCCATAAATTGTTCATTGTTTCCTTTAATATGGTCCTTGAAACAGGCATTTGGATAGCAGTTATCCATGCATGAATAAGAACTTAATCTTTACAAGTTATTTTTTTACTCTTTTTTATGTCATGAAATATACACATTTTCATGTTTATGTCAGCTGTATTTCTCTTACTTGCTTTATGTGTTTACTCCCAAAGAATCCTCACCTGCCAGTGGGAAACTGAGGGAAGCAGGGTTTGATGATGGCCCTCCCTGGAGGGCAGTGTGGAGCTGCCAGATGAATGGGCCTGGCTGGCACAGGAGGTTTTTCATGAACAGCTCAGCTATTGTTCTCACCCAAGGGTCCAGTTCTTTTTCTGGGGTGGCTGATGTCCAAAGGGTGCTGAAAACAGCAAAGTGGAGCAGTTCTGGCTGGGCCCTTAAGTGCAAGGACATTGTTCTTTCTTACATGACATTTCTCGTTTACAGAAACCATCTGAAGCCATTGTCCTTCTGATAATTTTCACACTTTTATCTCACATGTAGGCATATTTTTTCTTCTAGATTTTGTCAGCTAAGTGTTCCATATCCTTGCTAACCTCTAACCCAGAGTCAACTTCTGATGAAGTTATAAACCTTTAGAAACAGAAAGTTGTGATGGGAATCCTGACTCAGAGTTGGTTTCAGCAGCGGGAACAGTGCTCTGCTATCAGTAGATGTGAGTCAGGCACCAGCACTAAGTCTGATCTTTGAGATTGCCCATTAAAAGTGTTCTTTGTTGCTGTCTGAAACAAACAAGAAGCAGAGACGAGTCATCTAAATTATTAAATGTGTCACAGAGGATGTTAAATGCTATTTTTGAGCCATTTTCTTACAGCAATTGTGAAGTATTTTGTAAACAAAGTGTGTTATTGGTCAAGGGTGCTCCGTCAGACATTCTGCATTTATCCATTGGCTCAGCCTGTGAAGACAGTCACACAGAAGTTTGTAGGTTGGTGGAAATGGACAGACTGATTCCTAGAGGAAATAAGCGTTAGCATGAGAACAACAGCTGAACTGAAATCCCATAAGCCAGGAAGAACAGCTACACAATTACACTAACAGGTGGTTGGTTTCAAAACAAATTTCAAGGTCTGACAGCTCAGTGCACCTGCTTTGGGCTGATTTCTTTTAAGACTTGGTTTTGGCATGAGCCATTGATAAAAACCATAATTCTTTGTGTCTGAGAAAAGTCATCATTACCATATAGTGATGATAAACTGCTAAAGCTTTCTAAAAGTTATGCTTAGCCAGAAGGTAATGTGGGTCATTCTGCACACTCTGTCATTAGAGTTCAATTCTTTGCACTGAGAGTTTTCTCTCTCAGACCTACCAGGCAAACATGACAGACCTCTCCTTCTGTAAGCTGAGATCATTTCATAGATTAGAGTGCTGTGATTTGAATTAGGTATGACTTCAGCTTTTGCATTCACAATCATAAGAAAAATAAAATTTTATTTTGACAAAGATTTTGACAAGATATTCAGCAAATTCTGAGTATCTAGTATATATTATAAAATTTACACACTGAATAATTCTGAATAATTATAAAGGTCGTACTCTTTCTTCTACATTTCTTTTAATTGCAAACATTTCATTTGGGGAGATTTTAAAATTTGCTTATATTGTTCTCAGCTTATAGAAATCTCATGAATTTTGGACAAAGGAAGGATGGTCATTTTCATTTTGGAGAAAAAATCAAAACGTTTTTATCATTCAAATGTCTGTATTGGTGGTCCTTTATGGATTGCTCCCACATATCAGCAAGAAATAGGATAAGTCTTAAATTTGGTCAGAACAGATTGATAAATGTAGCTTTTGGGATTGAAGTTGATTAGTTTCTACAGAATTGAAATGAGATTTTCAAAACCTAGAAATTCAAGTTCCTCTAATTTTCAGGCAGTGGGATTACAGAGTGACAAGTTCATCATATCTCTATAAGATCTGGGCCTTCTTTCTGAACACCTCACTTTGCAAACCTGATATGTCAGGGTTTTATGTGATACAATCCTGAGTTCTGGAAATGTGTGGGTTTTATTTTCTTCTAGAGGAAGTTAAGAAGAATATGATCCCAATTTTCAACTCTGAGCAACTAGTGTGATAAAAAGATATGCAACCTACATGCAGGCTTGCAGCCTACATACAGCCTGGTGGCAGGCTGGGGACAGCAGTGTGACCTGCACTCAGCTCAGACTGCAGCCACCCTTCACTGCTGTGCCTCCTCTCTCCTCTTGTCTGTTGAGCAAAACTTGCAGATATTTACTAACTTCATGGTGTTCCAGATTGTGGGGAGGGCATACAGAATTCCTAGTGTAGTTCTGTAGTGCTACTGTGGGCCTTTCCACTCTCCATTTTGCTGGTTTTTAAAGACCTAATATTATGATTGTATGGTTAACAGCTGGAACCAGAGAAACAGAAAAATAGTGATTAACTTGGCATCTCCCATCTCCTTTTAACGAATGAAATGGAAATCTACATAACAGGATTTTGTTTTAACTGTCCTTCATTCAGAATGACTAAATACATTATCTGACAGCAGTGTTTTATTCTGAAGATTCTGTTTCTCAGGTCTTGATAGATTACTCTTTCTACTGGATTCTAGAGTATTATTCCTGTTAATTTTCCTTGGCTGCTGTATATGATTTGACTATGTGACTGTCAAGGTCTGTCTGTTAGATTTTCAAATTTTTGTAGTTACATTCCGGATTTCATGATCTGTAGATTTGAACCCATCTAACTGGAAAATAAGATATGAAAGATACTAAGTTACACCTTGTGAAATGTACTTAAAATGCCCACCTTTGAATTTGCTCTGTCAGTTGTCCAGGTTTGCAGTGGCTTTACCTTTGTTGTAAACTCAATTGTAACTTTGTTGTTACTCAATTAACAAAGACTGGTGTGCTTTTTTTTTTTTTGGCTGTCAGCTTAAGACAGACACTAGCACAAAGCTAAAACTTCAGCTGCCTTCCTTGGCAAGTAAGAGTTAGCAAAATTGAGCAATAGATTCAAGAAGTGGGTACAAGCTTTTATCACTTGAAGGGTCAAGATACAAAGAAAACCACCAGAAGATCATGTGGATGAAGAATCTGAGGATCTCCAAATTTGCCCTCGTGAGCCATGGACAATACTTTTCTGCCACTGAGCTGGGAGGGCCTGGCTGTCCCCAGAGCTGTCTGACACGTCAGCTTCTTTGGTCACCCATATTTACACCTAAGTTCAGTGTGAAGCTACACTCTCAGACAGAGTGCCCTGTAAGGCACCACCATCTATTCCAGACAAAGTCATCATGGTCATCAAGCTCTGGTGACCTTACTTGAAACAGTGAGAAATGCTCAGGTGAACATACAGCAGAGATAAGGGTTAGTGATTTCCTCTGATAGGGGTTGCTTCCTCTGAAGTGAGCCTGATGAAGAGCTGAGGAAGAGTCAGTGGGCAGCAGCCTAGGGCACAGCTGTTTGCAAAGGCAGGTTTGTCTGTGGTGTGAATCATCCTGAGAAGATGTGCCCTTGGGTTTTCTGAGATCAGAGACTGGCACTGCTGTGATTAACACTTCCTGTACCCGGTGTGAAGGTGCTCAGAGTTGAGTTGTACTCTAATTCATCAGTAGATTTCAACCTGGTAAGAAGTGACTCTGTTTCTTTCTTAGAATGGGGCTCGAAGCTTTCCAGAAGGTCAGGGCATCTCAGGACTTAGATTTGAATGCTTTTCTCAGAGACCTGACTGTTGAAGAGTGCTCAGATTTTAAATGGAAAGATTTGACCTGTTTTGTAGAGGAAGAAGAACAAATAGAATTGGGAGTGGGAAGGTCATTGTTAATAGCACATGAAGTACTTCTCAGCAAGCTTTAAAATTGCTTTGTTTCTCCCTCTCCTAGTGCTGTAAATATGACAAGCCAAAGGAAGACCTCAGAAAACAACAGAAGGAAGCTACAGAGGCTACTGAGAAAGCAAAGAAGCCAGCTGGACCGGTTAGTGTCAAACACAACCTTTGCTAATAGCTGTGGTGGGTTGATTTCTCCACATTACTCAGCAAATACACATCACATATTCTGAACAGTACAGTGAAGCAAGTGAGGATATTCTCATACAGAAAGTTCACTTTTTTAATGCATAACAATAAGCTGCATTTTATTTGGAGTCTTCCTAAATCCCTGGTAAATAGACACCTGCTTAATCCAAGGTTGAAGAGAAGATGAAAATTTCAATACATTCTTTTTTTTTTCACTTAGAATTTAGTTACTGGACTTTCTTTTTAAAGACTAATTTTTCTTGGTTTGGGCACAATTACTAAAGCACACATTTGGCAATTAATTGAGAAATATGTGAATTTTTTTAGAAATGTCAAAATTCTGAACCTTGTGCATAGAAGACTATTGCTTAGAGGGAATGTTGCTAGTGGTTTGTGATATTTTGCATTTGAAGAATCAAGGAATGGGATAATACTGACAAGCCATATGCTAAGCTTCTCAGTGAGGATAAGTTTGTAGATAGCAACTCTCTTATCATGGAATCATCTAGCTCTTCTCAGTTTGTGATGTCTAAAAAAAGGTATTGGCACTAGGATGTATGGTTGATAAATGCAGGGGATCTATCCATGTCTGTAAGTTGAAGTAACCATCATGTATTTCCAGAGAACCTATTACCAAGGTCACTGTAAGGCCATGTGGTATCCACAATCTCCTTCCTTCCTAATTGTGGATAAATAGAAGGATGAATTGCTCAAACAACATGCAGTGGCCAGGGTGGTCTGCACAAGCATTTGCACTGTGTGCAGTGCACAGTGGGAAAAGCTGGTATTTCCTGGCTCCCTGGTTGCTTTCCTTTCCCTTCTTTCCTCCACTGGACAGACTGTCAGTCTCCACAGTGTTAAATCCTGCTTGCAGACAAACGTGGTCATTTGGTACCTGTCAAGAAATGGCAGTAGGGCAGGTGTTCTGCCTCTTGCCACTGGATTTAATTTCTCTCCCTCAGTATTTCACTGCCTCCTCTACAAAGTCTAAGAGACATCTGTGATGTAAATCAAAGGAAGTTTTCTTTTCCTGTTATGTCTCCAAGAGCCCAATTCTCCTAGCCATACACTAACTCCAATTTGTAAATAGTAACTCTTTCTCTGCGGTTGGGTAGGTTATTGAACCACATTTCTCATTCTGCCCTTCAATTTCATTTTCACAAAAGGAACCATGGCTCTTTGCATTAGGAATCAAGGGAAGGTCTTGTTGTTTTGCAAGCTGAAATATTTCTGACAGTGAAAACAAAAGTCTCATCTCTGTTAAGGGCTTAGTTACATTTACAATATAGTTTTTTCCAGAACAATTTGCTCAGTTTGAAGGGAAATTTGAATTCTGAGGTGATACTAAATGAACTTTAAGTCATATGTATGCACAGCATGAACAAAAGGAAATGGTTCTTTATGAGAGACAACAAAACTGGGCAGGTAGGAAGGAGGCGAATGCTGGTTTTGCAATACAAAAGGAAATATTTTGTGTATTCAGTTTAGCAAATAAGAATAATAATAACAGAGACATAAATGTGGCAAAGAAGAAAGGATTAAAAAAATATACTGGCTGACCTGATTGAGCTAGAATTGCCTTTCTATGATCTACTGCCATGTACTTTAAAGCACATTAACCAATAAAAATAAGAATAATGCCTAATAAACTGGTTTTGACTTTGAATGTTTGAGCTGTAAAATGTCTTTGTTTCAAGTTTTTTTTTGTTTGTGGTGATATCCACAAGTGGTGACAGGTTTCTTCCTATACAATATCTATTCATAAGGAAGGATGGGACATTCAACCTTTGTCTTTGGAGTGAGAAAATAAATTGTACATCCAAAGAGGCTGGATTGTCTGTTACTGCTGTGTTTATCTCAGTGGGTCTATATGAAGCTGTCAGTCTTTGTAAATTATAAATGTCATATAGTTTTTTCTAGAGTGGGTTGAATAACATCTTAAATTGTGGTCTAATGATAAAAGTTAAAGCTGTAAACTGAGGTTGACATAGAATTACAAAGGAAAATAATCTCATTTTAACTGGCTCTGTAGGTGGTACAGTGTCCTACAGAATCACTGAGCCATTACTTGCTCTCTAATTGTCCTTCATTTTCCTGTGCTGAGAAGCTATTAGTGCAGGATATAAATTGTGTCTGTGTTGGATTTCTGCAGCTAACTGGTAAGGAATCAAATTTTTAATTTGTCACATAGAGCTCCCCAAACAGCCCTAGAATTTCAGACAATAAAAGCTGCTAAAACCTGAGGAGTTTGGAGTCACCCATCTGAGAGACAGTGTTGATAATTTAAAGGCTTTTTGGCTGATTTCAACTCCGGGGCCCATTTTCTTTGCAGTATACTGCTTCAAGCTAATGGATTTGTAATTAGTGGGGAAGCCAAATTCATAAGGCTGCTCAGTATTTAAAGTATTACAGTTCAAGCTTAAGAGACAGTTCATTACAGCAATAATACTTCTTTGTCTTCACTGCAGTTACAAAAAGTGATTTTTACATGTTGTGCTTATTTGACTCAAGTGAAGCCATGGTCCCATCATGAACCCTGTAGCTTTCTTCTATTCTGCTTTGTTTGCCACAAGCCTCTTTCTGCTTAGGTGGCTAATTGTAGGTTTGCTTTGGAAGAGTGTTGATTCTGCCTTATGATCTCAAAAGCAGTGGCTTTAAACTGAACAGGGAATAATTGAAATCCTATTGCTTTGCAGAACCTTAAGAAGGCTCATAAAATATCACTTGAACTCTAAAGAGACAAATTGAAAGATCTGATGATAGGTGGGAAGAAAAACTTTCTGTCCAGAGCAAATTATTTATCTTCATGTCTCCATTTCCAAAACCATCTCCAAACAGGTTCAAAATCATCCCTAGCATTTGTTTTAGCTATTAAAATAACTGTTTTAGTTTGCTGTAATTTTTCATTAGATAGCAGAAAATTAATATGATGTATTTAAATTTTTTTTTCCTTCATTGTGGTCTTTTCCTAGTCTCACCTGGGTTTTTCTATCTCTCCTTACTCCTGTGTCTCTTTCTAGAAGTTCTCCCAATTTTCTGAGTTTCTTTCTCAGGAGTATTCTCAGCCAAAAGTTCTCCATGGTATGAAGTCTAATAGATTAATTTTTCTTCTTCCCTTCATAGTCTTCATATGTTTAGGCAGCTTGGAGAGGTATTGCATTTGAACTTATGCATCATTAGTGAATATCTGTGTGTGTACAACTGAAAGCAGAATTGGCTTAAAGTCTGCTCCAAAAGGAAATTGAGTAGGATCCTGCAATTCCGACTTGTTTCCCTTTCCAGCAGCAATGAGCTGAATCAGAAGGGAACTAATGAATTCTGGTCGATTTCCTTCAGTGCACCAAAGCTCTTTAAACACATACTGAAGAAGGGAAATGAAGTAGGATTAGTCCATTTCCCTTTGAAGCCAGCTGTGTGTTCACAGTGCATATACTGGAACATTATTTCACTTGCCAGTTTCTGGCCACGGGCCAAACTGTAGTGTCATCTTGAATTGATGCAGGATCCAAAAATACATAGAAAAACACATGGTCTGCCTCTGGACAATAAGTAAGAAGTTGGTGTCTGTATGGCAAATTGGCTTTTGTTTTTAACTTTAGTTCATTACTTGTTTGGCAAAGGATCATCTAATTATTTTTATTGTTATTTTTTATTAGCCTTGCCAAAGCCAGAAGCAGTTCTGGGGCCTTATTTTCCTCTTTAGACTGACTTCAAATGGGAGTGTAAATTTTTAATGTAATATTAAGACACTTTGCTGTTTCTTTACTGTTGTTGTGTTTTTGAGGGAGAAAAGTCCCATGTGTTTCACCTTATAGAGAGTGTTTGGAGAAGAGGGATGTTTGAGGAGTTTTATAATACTGAAAGCTGTGTATGTGTGATTCATGCAAGTCCTAACCATTGTTGTGTCTGCATATAGCACCTTTCTTTCCAGACGGTCTCAAAACATTTTGTAAATAATGTGGTGATTTTGTAGTGTCTGACACTCTCCGGGACTGAAGAAAGGACTCTTCTACTCCAAAAGGATGAGACTTTGCCAGTGCATTTGAGTTTACTGTTGCTGCCACACAGTTGAACAGTTCTGATTTTTTGTGTAGGAGATAAGCAAAAGATAAGCAGAGTCTTATCCACAGCACTACGCATGTTAAGTACACTGGAATGAGAAGTGTCTGTTGTCATCTCAGTACTGTGCCATTGGAAAAAATTGAAACATTTGGGCTGGAACCTTTCTTCTACAGAGCTATTGGATCTCTGTGTCTTACAGGGCCTTTTGTATGATGTGCTCAGTGACAGTGACCCTGGCTTTATCTATTATAGGGCATCTGCAATTTACATGTTTTCCCATGCCAGGATTTTGCCTGTTTAATTCCAGGACACTTCTGAAGGCACAAACGAAGCTGACAAATGTGCTACCTGGTGGCAGAAAGGAGGCTGAACCAGGCATTTACTGGTGCAGCAGTGGCAGCTGGAAGTTGTGCTTTGTCACAGTTGTGTTGACGTAGCTATGCTGGAAGAAATCTGTAGCACAGAGCTGACTCCAGGGATCAGTGGGTGAGAGTTCTTGGCTGCCCTTAAAGTAGATGTGCACTAACCAAATTAGGGATTTGTAAATTAGGACTGGGACTTCAGACTTGGTCCGAAACTGAGGGGAGGATTGGTGGAATACCCAGAGCACCAGAGCAATATTAGACTCTGTCAGGCTGAATGCAGTGCAGCTTCTCTCTGAGGTTCAGGTTTGCTTGCAGGTTGAGTGAGCTGCTGAGTTGGTACCACAACTGACAACAGACAACATAGCTTAGGCAACCTTCCTATGGAAAACATGCTAACAGGAAATTTAAGGAAGCTAGCAGTAGATGTAAGGAAACTTGCCTCTTATCTAAATGCTGGTTTTTACCTAATAATAGTACTGTCTGTAACAGACAGTGTGGAGGATTGTGAGTGCAGGGCTGAGTTCAAACCACAAAATCTGAATACGTATGGGTCTGCCTTTTGAGAAGATTAGGCAGTTCCAAAACTAAATCCATGGATAAAGCAGCGATCTTTCTTCAGGCTTTGGAAAAACCAAAGGAATTTCTTAGTTTGCTGTTCTTTGTTCCCAGGAAAGCACGGTGAAAGGAGGGGAAATAAGAAAGGCTATACTTGCATTCCCTAAAGAGGCCTTTAAAAAAACCCAAACAACCAGGCAATAAAGAGTCAGGTAGGAAAAGATGAATGGCCTTGAGAATTTACATGCAAAACTGCGCTCGTGGGAGAGCTACAGGGAAGCTTAACAGATCTCCATAAGTACTATGAACTCAGCCAAAAGCTAACAGAAAGTTGTCAGCATTCTGCAAGCTCAGGGAGCAGTCCCAAACGCATGCAGGCAGATTAGACATGCATGACTTCTGGGGGCCCTCAGATGGAAGGGGATGCACCCGATCAGGAGAGTGGGGAAAAACAAACAACAAAAAAAAAGTGCCGAGAATTCAGTACTCCCTAACCCTCAACTCTGGAGATGTTCCCTTTTGTATCCAGCACAAGAGAGGTAGAAATTAGGCCACAGCATCACTGGAGCAGACGGGCACGCTCTGTCTGCGCCGCAGCAGCATGTGCTTCTTTTCAGGGAGTTGCCTGGCAACGGAATGCTGTCCGCCCGAGTGACTGCAGGAGCCCATTGAAACCCTGCGACGGGCAGGGCAAGGGGGGAAAGGAGCAGAGGGAGGCGGAGGGGGAGAGTGAGCTCACCACTTTAGAAATGTCTGGCAGCTAAGCCAGGACACCAAGAATGAGACAGAGAAAGGGGAGAAAAACTCTTGCTATTCAAGAGTAAATCTTTCCATACAAGTCTAATTTGATTTCATGTAAGTCAGAGGGAGGGATCTAATTCCATTGATTTTATGTGATATGTGAGGATGGGCACACCCAAAGAATATATTATTTCTAATATGTAGAATATCTAAACTTCTGAGAAACAAAAGGTGCTTGTGGGAAGCTGAATGCACATTCACAACCTTGCTGCAGGTAGTGAGAGGCTCCTCCCTCGAACGCCACTCCAGGCGATGGCTCTGGGCTCCCGCGGGCCCAGGGACGGGACATGGGAGCTCTCTGATGGCGTCATTAATGCTGAGCTGGGGACCGGATCTGTTCTGGTGACCAGCAATTGCATTGCACCATTCTGCCAAATGACTGATTTCTGTTTGTGGGGGAATTAGTTAAATATCACTTCATCTGGGATTTTAAAGACCCTAAGGGAGTCAAGTGTTTAACTCTCACTGAATTTCAATTGCATATCTCTCCAGGAAAATTAATGAGCTGAGTCCTAAGGAGCCTTGCTGTTTTCTAAAGAGCTAAATGTATTGTTTGTTGTCCAAGTCTCTTTTTCTTTTCATGTATACATACTGAGTGTTCATTTTTACATGCAGAAACTTCAGAAATTTCAGTTGGTAACAGTTGGGAAATTTGGTGTCCTTGCTTTTATGAAACAAGCTTTCAGATGATTCCAGCTAAATTCTCCTGTGAGGGTTGTGAAGCAAATAGTTGTGAGGACAGACATTTTGACCACTTTAAGAATTAGCAGCTCTCTAAACTAAATGGGTAATTCTCTCAGAAGTCAAGATCAGACTCAGGAAATGAGCACCAAAACAGCCTTCACTGGAGCCTCTTGCAATATGCTTTCCCAGTGAAAACTCAAGCCCTGGAGAAAAAAAATGGAATTAGTTAAATATTCAAACAGGAAATGCTGTATTAAATCAGGCCAATATTCCATTTGATATGAAGCCAATTTTTGACAGTTACCAGAAGCACAGGAAAGTATATTAGGAATAATTTTGAAGAGGGTATGTAAAGGGTATCTCTTAAACGGTATTTTCTTTGTGGTAGGATTACTTTTAAAATTGTAAATGTTAAAGAAAATATATGTCAATATGGTTGGTCATAGTAAGAACTCTGGAAGGGTTGTAATTCCCTACAGACAAGTTTGAAATATTTTGTCAGAGTGAACCATTTCTATGGTGCATGCTGCCAGGAACTGTTGTCACGCTCCGTTGTCCAATCTTCTTTGATTTTCCTCTAGGTATACATGGGAACCCAGACAGCAATATGAATGTGCTTAATAAATTCAAAGCAATTGGACAGGTGTTATTGTATCTGTGGCTGGTGAGGTGTTAGGGATTGGATATACACTCTCTAAGAATATGCATTTGTTGTCATACTGTCCTGTTGTGTGAAGGTCACTGTCCTGCAGCAGCCAACAACTTTTGAACTTCAGGTGTGGTACTAACAGACTCAGGTAGAATCAGCATGGATCATTTCTCAATTAAATAATTGGTTTTATGGCGACAGCAGAAGAAACTCTCTTTTCAAAAAGATACACCAAGAAGTGGAAATATTTCCATTACATCTAAAAAATTATATTCTATGAAGTAACAAATCTTGTCAATTACACTTTTTTTTTCTTTTTTTTTTTTTTCTTTTGCATCACAAGGCATAAGAAGAAGCTATAATAAAGTAAAATTTCAATGAAATAATTTTGTTTCTTTTGGAAACTAGAACATAAATTACTGAGTTTTGTAGTCTTTTAATAAGCGTTGGGATCTTTTGAGGAGCAAGTTAGAATGGGAAGAATTAACTATCCAAGCAATGGGTGGTTGACAGCTACAGCTGTAGCTTATAGGATGCTGAAAGAAAGAAACCTTTTGGGATCAAACATCCTGTGTGCTCTCCCTATGACATTCATACTTTAATTCAAAAGTGCAGTCTTCTGAGATATGTTTCAGATTCTATGTTGCTGCTGTCATCAAGCATATCATTCCTATTATTCTCAGTTCACTGGGTTGTGCAAGAAACAGTTTTTCTCCCAAAGCCCAGGAAATGAGCCATGTTGATTGTTCATCAGAGAATACAACTGAAGTTTAGCTTTGTGTGGGACTGCAGGAGTATTTTCTGTAATCAAAAACTGTGTATCCATTCTGTCTCTGAAAGTAGGATCAGAAGTTCCTAGGTTTTCCAGGATATGTGATTATTTCAGCCATTCTGATACAATAAGACTGGGCTCAGTCGTTGCTTTTCCCTTATCAGATTTGCCATACTCTGCAATACAATAAACGCCCACACAAAAGCAATGTTAAAATAAGGTTAAGGTGAGGACATATACTCCCAAAGGAAGTTCTGAAATACTGTTTTCATTAAAATCTTCACTCAACAAGCAGAATGTTACGAAAGATGAAGGGTCTGTGGCTGAGGACTGAAAGTATCCTACATTTCTTACTACTGTGGTGTTGTAGTTATTGTACAAAAGGATTCTTTAGTGATCTGACCATCTTGATACTCCCATCCACTATCAAAATGCACGGAAAGTTGTTGCACTAGGTTAGTTGCAATACTTACTGCTGTATTTTTTATGCATCAGTTTTTTTCTTTGATATCCAGAGATAGCATTCAGAACTGAGAGTCTGTGTTCCATTCAGAATTTCTCTGCCTTTCAGAAGCATCCTCTGGTCACCCTGTTCTGCACCTTCAGCTCTGAAATGGCAGCTGCAGTACCTGATTTGAAACCTCAATTGCTGTCAATTGTTGTTCTTTTACAGCCCCACATGGAGCTATTTAGTCTTGTTGAGACATAGATTTCCAAGCACATTTACTCAGTTTCTCTTGGACATCACAAAAACAGCCTTTGATACAAATCTCATTCACTTTGATGAGGTTTCCACAGATTCCACAAATATGATTTGACCCCTAGATTTTTTTGTTTATTGACTTCCTCTTATACTTGTCTTCATTTTGGCATGGTATTATTCCTACATATCATTTAACATTTGCCTAGATTATTTTGAGGAATTTTGTGCTGTTTTGTCTGAGATTGCTTTGCTGGCAAGCCACAGCATATCTGAACTGCTACATCATATACCAGTGGCAAAGCATTATAAAAAGTGTAAATATTAACTTCAATACATTTAATTTCAATTATTAATTATTTTAATAATTTTCAATTATTAATTATTAATAGTATTAATTTCAATACATTAATTTCAATTATTAATTTCAATACATTTTTCCTACTGTACTTGCTATCAAGAAACAGAATTTTTCAATTAATTTAATATAACAATCCAGTAAGTATATTTTGATGATAAAATAGTCACCTGATAATAAATATACATCAAGCAAAAGCTGCAGTTTGCTAATAATGAGATTGTATGCAAGAACCTTGAGGAAACTGTAATGACTGTAGCAGCATCAAAAACTCACACCTTTTGCAAATGTTTTGTGCCCTCAGATGAACAATGAACAAAAATGTGTGATGTTCATTGAGCCAGCTGAACAGTGTAGGAGGAGCTGTGATTTTTTTTTGTTAAAGGCAAGTTGTGCCTGTCAAATATTCTGACCTTCTGCAGAGGGTTTACAGCCTTGGTGGATAAAGGCAGAACAACTGGTGTCATCTACTGAACTTGTGCAAAGCTCAGTTGGACACTGTCCCACACGGCATCCTTATCTCTGAACTGGAGAGAGCTGGATTTGATGGCTGGACCACTTGGTGGATGAGGAAGTGGCTGGCTGGTTGCACTGGAAGGGCTGCAGTCAGTGGCTGTGTCCCAGTGGAGACCAGGGATGAGTGCTGCTCCTTGGGCTGGCATCAGGACTGGTGCTGTTCAGCATGGACAGTGGGACTGAGTGCACCCTCGGCAGTTTTGCTGATGACACCAACCTGTGTGGTGTGGTGGACACAGTGGAGGGAAGGGATGGAGAAGACAAAGTTCTAGGAAGACCTTAGACCCCCTTCCACTACCTGAAGGGGCTACAAGTGAACTGGAGAGGGACTTCTTACAAGGGCATGGAGGGGTAGGTCAAGGAGGAATGGCTTTAAACTGGAAGAGGGTAGATTTTAGATTAGATATGCTGAAGAAATTTGTTCCTGTCGTGTTGGAGAGGCCCTGGCATAGGTTACCCAGAGAAGCTGTGGCTGTCCCATCCCTGGAAGTGTTGAAGGCCAGGCTGACTGGGGCCCTGGGTGATCTGGTCTGGTGGAAGGTGTCCCAGCCCATGGCAGGGTGGTTGAAATGAGACAAGCTTTGAGGTCCCTTCCAAACTAAGCCATTCTGTGATTCCAAGATTGTGTACAGGAGACAAATTATGAACTGTATTAAAACAATTATGAGATTTTCCTTGTTACTGTCCCTCTTGAATGTTTTTTATTTGGGAATAAAAATGTCCATATGGAGAGAGTTAGATTTTTGGAATTTTTTTAAAGTACATTCTACTTTGAATGTGTACTTTATCTTACTTGGATGGAGAGTTTAGGCAAGGCCTTAGCTTTTATTAACATGCTATTCCAGTATGTGCAGGTTTTTGTTGCAAGATACTATGGAAGGCTGTGGGACAAGGTAGAATATATTCAGTTTAAAAACTCTGTAGAAAAACCTGAACTTGTATGTATGTTTGTAATTCAAGATACTGCTGCCATGAGGAGATCTATATTTTTTTCTCATTTTACTATATATCTTATTTTGCTTTGTTTTGTTTTTCTGTTTCTGTCTCTTGTCTGTTCTATTTGTACTTTTTTTTTTCTGCTTGTGTCAGAAAATAAAATCAGTGAATTAACAGAAAAAACATATAAGGTAAGAAATAAACAGATTTTCAGTTACAGTGGGCATTTTAATTATCATTAATAGGGATGTGCTTCTTTAAATGAACATAAATAACTGTCAAAATATGATGGCTGTCAGATTGACAACAAATCTGATTTCATTTATTCTGTCTATAGGTACAGATCTTTTGTTGTCTAAGTTGTCATAACTGATGACTTGGTGAACTGTGATATATTACTCCAGCTGGGGAGGGAACACTGTAAGGATATTGATGGATCAGTGGTTCCAGTTTTCTTTCATTTTACATTTTCCCCCTTAGATTTTCCTTGATTTTACTCTCCTGTGTTTGCCTCTGTCTTTTTCTCAGCTGTGTAGTTATTTAGGGAACAATCATAATGCTCATAGAGGTTTTTAGTATAATAAATGTTTTCACATTTAGTTTGGTATAAAATTTACATATGTTTGGCAGTGCTGTGTCAAATGGGAGTAAATCCTGAGGAGGTGCCCCTGACTTAACCCAGTGTCTTGTGTTATCCAAAGAATAACTTCAAAGCTGATTATTTCACTGAGAGGAACCACACAGGGCAACCCTTTGATTTTCCTTCTTTTTACTGCTCACAAGCTCTGATAAAACAAATTAAAATAAAATTTCTCCAAGACTACTTCTTTATATTTTTAGTTGCCCTAATAAAAGAGATCACCTCCATGTTTTTGCTTGTGCTATAAAGTGCTTTTCTGTTGAGCCAGCATGATTACCATTTGCACATTCCTTAGTTTAAAGGAAAAAAGAAAGCTTTATAACTTGGAGCTTGTATCACACAGCCCCACATTGTGTTTAACGTGATTCAGTACTGCAGCTGTTTATTCCCTTTCTTCTTTTCTCTGACAACAATTTAAGATGTTTTTGTTTAAAGTGAAACCATGTTCCTGTTATTCACCTACGTTATAAAAATCCTGCCGTATTTGAAAGTGTCATCAGTTCAGCAAATGTTTGAAACTGTATTGAGAATTTAATAGATCTGAGCAGATGGGTCCCCAGTTTCGATCCCTGTAGTGAAAGATGTGCACTGCTGAGAACCTGCCTTTAAACAATGACTATACCATATGTTGGAAAGAAACACATTAAGGTTTGGCAAAGTGTTTAAAAAAATACTTTGCATTGCTCAATCTCTTATTTTAAGATTGCCAAAGTTATCTCAAAACATAAAACAATCATTTAAATCAAAAAGTTTAGCAGTGCTGATGAGCATTTATCCTGGTGTGTCCTAAACAACTCTGTGCATAATTGAGAAAGACTCAGAAAATGCTAGTGCTGTATCAAATACTATGTTGGCAAATCATTTAAGTGGGCTGTCCTGAAGTTTTGTTTGATGTGTGAGAACATAGCTCTCTCACACTGATTTTTTATGAATACAGGAAGTAATGGTTATTAGGGCCTGGGAATCCTGTTAATACATATACTTGAATTAACTTGTTACCACTGACAGTAGACTTATTTTGTTAGCAAAGAGCTCCAAGCATTCAAGTAAAAAATAATGTATTCAAAGGCCAGGAAAAGATGAAGTAACAACTTATCTTTTAGTGCATAGAAAGTCACCACACACTTAACATGGGATCTATTAATCTACAACAGTTGGAAACAACAAATAGGAGAACATGAAATAAGTCAAGGCCCGTATGAAGAAATAATGTCATGTAGTAGACAAATGACTTAAGTGAAATAACAGCTGGACTTTCTAGGGTATAAGGTCTTATTTATGCCTGAACTAAAGCAACAACTGACTATTTTGTTTTGTCTACTAAAAGTATTAACTATCCCTAGACAGCTTAAATCATTTATATGCACATACTGTCATAGTTGCAGATCATTGCTACTAGAAACATATTTGAGAAAACATCTTTTTTTCCCCTAGTTAGCCTCCATTCTCTTCCACAAAGTGATTCCCCTGATTTTTGGGAGGGAAGTCAGATACCCTAGAATTGCAGAGTCAGTAACAGTGCCACATACCATGCAATCCCAGTGAGAAGTGGAATGCTTGAGATACAGCTCCTTAGATCCAGCTTGTATGGAATTGTCATCAGATTCCATTCGACACGGTCCAAATTTGTGCCACAGTGATTGCTGGAGACTGCTCCCAAAGACCCTGCTGCCATCCTGTAGCTGAGCATTTCTCCTCCAAGGCTGAGCCTGTCATAACTTGATACAGTTTTAATTCACAATTTGTAGCCTTCACATGGAAATCTTCAATTGTAACTTATACTTGGTATCTTGGAGCCTGTTCTGTAGTTCTTAGTAAGTTCTTAAATTTTATCTTCTTCTAAGATAATGGTGTACTCTGGCAATCTTTTCAGACAGAGGATTGAGTCCCTCATTCAGGCTGAATGAGCAGTTGTGTTGAATCATGGAGTCCAGGGGGCCGTGCTGTCTGCACAGCTGGGCATTCTGGCTCACTCTCTAGGGGTGCTTTAGGCTCTGCCATTGCTTACTAAGATATTTAAATCATATAACTGCAGTTATTCTTTTAGAATATGCATGCAATATGCATGGCTTTTGAATGGGAGGTGAAGGTTTGCCTAAGACACAGCTGATAATTAGGTGGTGAAGGAATCACATTTAAGGATGTAATAACATTTAACATGTGGGGGGTGCAAGCACATCCATAACAGTAGTGCTGTACCTGTGGTGATCTGAGAACTCAGAAGGACAAGCAAGGCAAGGCTTCTAGGAAAAGCAAAATCTTATTTATATGAGTTTTCAGCTGGAGAAAAGAATAAGCTCTTGAGAATGCAGGACAGAAAGAGAGATGGTGTAGAAGCAGCAAATGTCAACCTGTATTCCATTTGGGAATAATTGCTTTGATCATTTAAATTACTTAATTACATTAAACAGTTGGAAAGAAAAAAGGTGGCAGCACAGGGAGAGATGGAAAAGTCATTAGTCACTGGAAGACTGAAGGATGTTGATGGAAATTTACAATAAAGGGAAATTTCAGAAACAACTATTAAAAAGAAAAAAGTTTATTGAAATAGGGAGTTTTATTATAAAAAAACCCACAACTGTGTTCTTCCAAAGTAATCCCATGAATTTTAGTAAATTCTTGTGGATTGTGTTAGAACAGAATTTCTTCACCAGCATCCTTGCCAGACTGTGATTTACTATCTGTGATGTAATTGTCTTCATGTTTGTATTTAAAGTAACTAGGTTCTTTCTTTGTTCTTTCACTTCCTTAAATTGAATGTTTTCTCTCTTTAAGTGTGAAGGCACTTGTTCTTTTATTTGGTGAGAAAATCAAAGCAGCTCAGATTGCATAGCATTGTTTCTAATCAAATGAAAGTAGATAACTCTGTAGTTTGAAAGTGAAACCCAGCAGCAGTTCCAATGAAAACAAATCTCATTAAGTGTAACTGTTTTCTCTATTTATATTGCCTTTTTTTCCATCTCCTTGCAAATTGCTGTTTCTTCCTCTTCTTTTGTAGTTCTAACAAACCAAAATGAAATTAAACATGCTCTGATTGCATTTACATCACCCAAAAATTCAGTGACTCATATCATATGGAAGGTACATGATCTAAAGACTCAAGTTATGTGAACTTGGTAGAAAGTTTGTTTGGTATTATCAATACTTCTTCTTCCAGAACAAATGTGTCTGAAATACTTTCAAAGGAAGATAACTTAAAAAATTTCAAAAGAAGACATGGTTTGAGTCCTGCTGAAGTGCTTTCTGTAACAATATGATTCTTCGAAAGTGTTGACCATTAAATATCTTTGTTAGTGTATATATTTCAATTTTAGTAATGATAAATGTAGATGCCTGCAAAGCTTTTTTTTTTTTTTTTTGCCTGTGAAGTGTTCTACCAAAATGAAATACAGTTCTACTGTGAAGCAGAGACAAGAGTTACAATTAGCGTTGGTCACTAGTTACTGCAAAATCCCTCTGAAAATCTGCTTCTAAGAAATTATAACTCACATTACTAATACTATATACTTTAATTATGAAATTGATAGAATGACAAGCCTTGGTCTGATTTGCCATATCATATATATATTATATATATGATATACACTATATATATATATATATATATAGTGTATATCATAACAAAAATCCAAATACCTAAGCTTATTTTCAGAGTGGCACTTGTGTGTAGATGCTGGTATTTGCTCTCATCATACTTGCATATGCAAACCCAGAAATTTGTATGGTGTAATCATACCTGTACCTGCAAAAGGGGTTTTCATATGTGAATATGAAAGTAGATAATTTGAAAGTACTTCTAATATCAGCAGAAGCTGAGGACAGTAAGAAATGTCTAGTGCTAATTCATTAAGTATTTCTGTGAGAAGAGTTTGTGAAAATAAAAGGATTGTTTAATTGACTCATAACATTGCATATTGTGTGCACTTTATTTACAGTAGATATTCAAGGATAGAAAGCTAAGATACTTGTGAGCATGTTTATAACACAATTTCTTCTGAACAAACTGGATTTTTCTGGATCAGGTGATGGATGAGCTACCAGTTCCTTAACAAGATCAGTTTTACAAATGGTTTAAAGTACCTACATTGTCTTATATAATATTGGGGATTAAGCACAAAATACTTATGTAGAAAAGTTTGACAGTTTGAGGAAAAAATCTGAAAATTTCTCTGCAGAAATGTTTTTTTCATCAACTGTCACTGAATAACAGCAACCTTTCAATTGATTGCTATAAGATACTTTTGAGGAGAGAAAAGCTACTGGCTTACATAGCAGGATTTGCTTTTAAAATTCATACTTGTCTCACCTCTGTCAGTGTTTGTAGGGTGTAAGTGGTTAAAGGTAACTGGTGCCTTATGATCTGAATCTCCAATCAATTAATTTTATTTTGGATAATTGCTTGCTCTGGACATCTGGTGTGATTACTTCTATCACACTGCTTTTGTCTCTATTTCCACCAGACATCTGCCCTGCAGACGTTGTTTTCATTGCCAAAAAAGTCTAGAAGACCTGAGTTAGTCTCAGCTAGAGAACAGAATATAGACAAAATCTCAGTGAACATAAGTCAGTTTGTTGGTTCTAGACATTTGAACAGCTAATTTAGCTGTAACTATAAATTGCATCAGGTACCTTAAATTTCACTCAGCTAAGAAGTGCTTGTCTTTCTTCATTCTCTATCACTTGTATATTTTGCCATGTGCAACTCATCCCTACATCATGGCTCCTGAAGATGCTGTGAAACAGCAAGAGCTTTTTCTCTAACATTGGCAAAAGGACATTGTCACAGAGATGTTTTGAGAAAATATAAATTCTGAATACTACTGATAAAGAATATTCCTTTGTTTGCTGGATCCTGACCAGCTGAAGATTACTCATATAATAATTTTATAATAGAAATAGAATATTCCTATTCTGCAGAATGCTGGTATACTAGTGAATTTGAAAGCTGTGTGAAACGGTGTTAGCTTTTTGGTTCTGTTTTGTTTAAAATTGTTGCTTTTACTATCTACTGCAAAAAAAGTCAAATGCATTACATGAATTATGAATTATATGGCATTTCAAATCCAGTTTTGAAGTTACAGAATTGGAAGTCTCTTCAGAGTTCCAAATTAGTGGCTGAAGACACTCAGACCTGAAAATTGTATATTAGCAATCTGCAGTATTCCTTCCTCAGAGTTGGCATTCAATTGCTGGAAGAAGTTGCTGAAAGGGGAAGAAAATCTCCATGTATTTTCTCATATCTAATTTACTTGACTGTGTCTAATTATATCATGGTTGACTGTCAGCAGAAAAAGTGCTTGGGTAATGTTTTCCAAGAGCATAATAAAAAAATGCAAAGAAAAAACCAGCAATAGTGGAGGGTTTTTTTTGGTCCCTATTCTGTCTGCATGATAGTGATGTTTCCCTTTTAGGCACTTTGGGTTGTTTCCATTTTTTTAAAACTTTGTGCTAAAATACTTCTCCATTTTGCTGTACCCTCTAAGAGTTTCCCATGCCAAACTCCTCTTACTGGGACAATCACGTGACAGTTCCTAATCTTAAAAAAACCCAAAAAATAACAACCTTTATAGAATTTTGAAAGAATATACTTATAGTCTGATCCTGAAATCTTGTGGCTTCTTCTACTGTGTCATATAAGATTCTTAAAATACAGCCCACTTTTTTCACTATATTTACTTGAATCTGTGTAGTCCACAGCTGTTGCCTTCGTAGTAGACCTTCCAAATAAAATAGCTGCATACATCATCTAGAAGCCACAGATTGTCTTCTCTTATATATCAGAGAAAGGTGTTTTACAGTACTTATTTTCTATTATCAAAAGAAGAAAGGAGGCTAGGGAGCCATCTTGGACTTTGATTTCATTGAATGTTTTTATTATCCAATTCAAGCTCAGGATGATTATGACCATAATAATACCATGTCTCAAAGGGTTAATTTACTTTTTTCTCTTAGTCTTAATTTATTTGCACATTGTAATCCATTCCATAGGAAATGTCATCACTTTGTTGCAGCCCAGTGTCACTGTTTGTACAGGATTGTGCAGTCCAATCTTTCTGTTACCTTGAGGGCCTCTTGCAGTGGCCACTGCTCATATTAACTTATTTTCTGTCCTTATATCTTGGTAGCTAGCAAGTAAAATGTTTTAGAAATGCTACAGTCTCTTTGCACTTATTAACCCTTTAAGACTCACAGTCAATATATCACAGTCTCCTCTTGAAGTGCAAGCCATGATGTACATTAAGCAACCCATCTTGATTTTATTTCTGACAGATCTTATGTGCCTGAAATCAATTCCAAATGTAGGATCTGTTCTTCAAGAGGTTGAGGCTTATTCTTTCATGTCACAGAAGCTACTTAACTTGGGGAATGATTCCTTCCCTTGAAAATTTTAATTCCAAGAATGTAAATATGACTTTGAGCTGTGCACCTCAAGTGAACATGATGAACACAAAGCCTCTAGGAGTCAAATTTTTCATTACATACTGGAAAAACCCACAAAGCAAGGGAATTTCTGTTATCTTCAGTCACTGTCTAAGTCATCAGTTGTGTACAAATCTCTTGGTTCTGGTGTTTAGACACAAGGTCTGTCCTGAAAGTTTCTCAAATCTTCAGCTCTGCCTGATGGTCATTTGAAAGATAAAGCACAATGCAAACAATGTGATTACAATAAGCTAGGGCTGAACAAAGCTGATCTCTTCCTGAATTTGTTCCAGCTCTTAGAGAAGGCATGTGAATCCTTGTCTCCCTTTTGTATAAAATCTTGCTGTATTAAAAAATTATGGTGACCAGAAAAATGTGACAATTTCCTTAGAAATTCTAAATACATTGTCTTTGAATTCTTTCACTAATCTTACCTGTGATTAGGCATCACAGTTTTGCCTCTTAAATGCAAAATAGATAATAAATTACATGCTTTCCTTTTGCATCTGTATGACAACATTTTCAGTTTTCACACTTACAAGCATAGCTGGCTGTTTCTGACACTTTGATCACAAACTTCAAGGAGCACCTCATCTCTGTAAGTTTATTTGTAGGAAGAACTATGAGAGTAATTACAAATTGTCAAATGATGCTGAAGTAAAATATTTTGAAGTAAGGGTAATGTACTTGTTGTCTGACTGAAGTCCTTTTTCTCTTGGAGTAAACTGTATTCTGTCAGTGTATTCTGTGCTTAGCAGTGCTCTTAATATTCTTTGTTTTCATCTTCAGGACCAAAATATCAGAATTTACCTTCTCACACCATTTTTTTCATACTGGGCTCCCCTTCTTGTTGAAGTCTCCCTGTCATGATCCCTATGGTGTTATGGACACTGCTGCTGCAGTTTTAGTCTCAGCTGTGATAAGTCTTGAGTTAACTCAGCTGTAATTGAGGTTTTTGCATGTTCCTAAACAATTGAGAATACGTTTTCAGAAATGGCTGGTGACTGAGGGTGCATAGGTGGACATTTCTGTAAGAGTGCTGAAATTATTGGTGCTGAAAGTGGGACATGGTTACTGAATCTGGACAGTCCAAGTGAATCCAACTAAAAACCCTGACTCCTATTATCCCATGTAGGAGGGCAACAATCATGCCACAGTCTCATTCCAGGAATGTGGTTCTGCCATCAGCCTCAGCCTCATTAGCTTTCTGACTAGTGCCAGAATTGTCTTCCTGCTTTCTGTGCTTTCTCATGAAACTGCTTCATCCTCTCTCACAGAATTCATAAGCCCAGTCCCTCCACTACTAACTTTTTTAAAGCTGCTAAAAAAAAAAAGGGAAGGAAGTCTCTTTCTTTTATTTAGTAGCATTTTCTCTGAATTGTTCCTACAAAAAGCTGGGTATTCAGACCTGCATTGTATGAGAATTCAGACACCCAACTGATTTCAGTAGGACTTCTCAAATCCCAAAAACTGAATATAAGAACAACTTCTTTTGGTCAGACTAAAGGTTTGTCTTGTCTTGGCACTGCCCAGCATCAGAGCACAGGAAAGGATATGAGAAGGCAGTAAGTATACAGTGCTATTTCCCCAAAATGCTCTGCCAGCCTCCAGTAGTTTTCAGAGCAGGAACCTCTAAAGCCAGATATGGCCTCTTTGCATTTAATTGTCTAGACTGAATTTTCTTCCACTAGTTCTATGACACCATTTTTTTGTCCCTATGAACTTTTAGCATCTTTTAGTTCTCCGCCCCCTCATTTTTGTGTCAGCCTGGTTTTACACACTCTTAGCTATTTATCTACTGTGTAATTCAATAGTTGATTGCTCTATCTACAGCTATAGACTCCTGTGTATGTTTCTTGTCCTCATACAGAACCTGTTCTATACCTGTGGTGCACATAAACATACATGAGTAATGAAAAGGAGTCATGGTGTTGGCACCTTGCCAGACAGAATGGCAAAATTAATTTAATTTATTAAATTGATTATTCCCAGTAAATATTTTATATTCCTGGATTTCAAGCTAATACTCTCTTGGTATTTGAATCCTTAAACTTCTGGTCATGGTTCTTTAATTTGCAAAATGTGAATTACATGCAATTTATCACTTCAGAGTTCAATGTCCAACAGATATATTGAGATAGAAATCAGATGGGCTGTCAAGATAATAGATTTCTGCATTAATATTTACGTAGTTATATATATTTATAAAATTTATTAATATTTTCTTATCTCTGAACTTTTCAGTCTGTCTATCTACCTGACTGGCGTTACTCACCACTTACTACTCTTTTATCCTAATAATTCAGCCCTTCACATCCCTTCTCTTATCCTTCAAGTTAGCTCTTTTAACCTAACAATGTTCAGTTTCTTGATTAGGAGCTTGTTAAGATACCATTCTTTTATCTTCATAAGCTGGTTTTGTGACTGTATGTGCATCAATGTAGAGGAATTGTTACTAATTGTGTAAGATGGAAGCTGTCTCAAATTTATGTTTATTACATTACACAAGACAATTCATGCAGGGGGAGAGAAATGCAGTCCTTTGAGGGCTCTGTGGAGAGGAAAATTCCTTTGTCAGGTAGAGTGCAGCAGAGTGAGCACAGAGGTGCTGTCAGGTGCCTGCAGGAGGATGTGAGCTGCCTGACACATTCAGTTCCTGACCAGTCACTGGATGGCAGTGAGCTGCAGCAAAGCCCCTGGGAGACAAATACCTTGTCTTTGTGATGGAGAATCAAATACTGCAGCAAAACATCCCCCAGAGGAAAACATGAAACTAGGAGAAAGAAAAAAGAGAGAATTACAGAAAGGTATTAATTGGAATAAGTTTTTGCCTTGGTTCTCTTCTAAAGGACTTCACTTTTTGGAGACATGTGGCAGAATGTTTTTAGACAATTCTAACATATTTTATTCTCCCCTCATCTCTTTGCTGTTCATTCCTTTTTAATGCATTTCTGTTTTCACCTTTTCCTTTCTGCCTTACTTTTTATTCTCATCAATCACCCTTTGATAGCTTTATATTTACCTGCCTTTGTTTGGATCAGTTATTGAAAGTAAGCAACTACTTTTGATGTCTCATTAGCACTTTTTGAAGCTTTCTTCTTGCCTCCCAGTTTCTGGTTACAGAAGCGTAACAGTTGTCATGAAACCAATATCATAAATAATGGAATCTGTATGTTTGTGTATCTGATGAATATGTAATACTCAGTTCCCATAATTAAGGCAACTGAAAAGGTTTTAGCATATAAATAAAAAAGCACTGTCTGCATTTTAAACTTAGGGAGTTGCACACAGGCAGCTTCAGAGCAGCCACGAGCAGAGGTGCCAACAACAGAACCAGATAGCACTGCTGGGAAAAAAATACATTCCTGAGTTTGACATCTGGGTCCTGCAGCTGGAGTGACTGGAAGAAGAAAGGGAAACTGTACAGACTGTCATCAAAAGGAGATACTGGTGCCAAGTGGAAATTGCATACAGATGCCACTTTTTTACTTAAGACAAATAGCTCAACTATACAACAGCAACAACATCCAAAGATGTGCTTAGAAGTGCCTGATGGGTAAATGAGCATTGCTTTTTGTAAGGAGAACTGGCTTTTAACTGGAGATGTGAGATTTTGAAGTTGAATTTAAAGTTGGCTACATTTTAATGTTTGAATAAATAAGCTCCAATGAATTTTTATGTATAAAAAGGCAAAGAACAAACATGGTGTACTCCAGCTATTTTCTGAGTAACTCATTGTTTTAGCTTTCCTGCCCAATCCTTCACTTTGCAATATATCACTCTTGCTCAGCACATCAGTTAACCACACAGGGCCCACTGTAATCACTCTGCTGAAAAGCCCCAAGTATTTGAAGCAAAAGTTAGTCAGAATTACTTTGACAACTTTCCTAGAACCGTGTGACTCAAGCATCTCAACAGAGAAATAATGTGTATTCACAAATAAAATGGCAAAAGTAATCTAGACTTTTAGGAGTTGCTTGGCTGATCAATATGGTCTTCTGGGGAAGACAGATAATCAGGTGTGTGCTGTGTAATGCCTGCTGTGAATACAAAAGGGTTGTGTGCCCTCTTTGTTGAGGAAACTCTGCAATAAGAACAAGGATAAAGCAGGAAACACAGCAGCATAAAATACCAGTAGGGATGCTCTGCCTAGAGAAGGTACCATCACCAGCCCTGATGAGACTGTGACTGGAGAAGAGACTGGATAAAGAAATAAAGACAAAGGAGGAGGTAGACTTAGATTTTATATTTATTTAGACTATGAATTAATGGTCTGAATCTATAGTACAATGAAAAGATGTCCATGTACTGGAATCACTTCTACCCTGTTGATGACTTCAGCAGGAAAGCTGGATAATCCATGGGTCCTAAGGATTTTCCTTTGCTTATAGAGGTAGTCCCAGGAAAGTTGTAACATCTTCAGTATTGCAGATTTTCTGTAAATGTTTAGAGGTTGTTCAAATTTCAGGAGCACCAAACCAGGCATTTTCTACAGCATAAATCCACCTTAATTAATAAAACTGTTACATTACCATGGTATCTGATTTTAGAGATTGAGTATTTAAGGCTTCTCTTTCTATCACCACATCTTCAGCATCCGCAAGTGTATTCCAGGCTACTTTACTAAGAAGAGCAAGTGGGAATGCTTATTTGGGGAGTAAGCAACTGGTGGTTTTGAAATTCTGTCTACTGAAATACTTGAGGAAAAATAATGTTGTTTGGCAGCTAAATAACTTCTTCACTGAAGGACACTTTACATAATATACTGCAAATTGAAAGGAAAAAAGCTTGAACCCGAATCAGTCCTATACAAGCAAGACTCCTTCTTGTTTAGCTTCTATTATAACTTGCTGTCTTGGTGCTATCTGAAGCAGCATCAATGGGTCTTGCTACCATTTGGGAAACCTGTGTGTGTTTCAGTCACACATTGTTCTTGCAGGATTTCCTTAGGCTAAGCCACAGAAGTGAAAGAGCTCCATTTAAGAGAGTCTGTGAATAACTAGGAAATGAGCATCAAACTCGGCATTATCTGAAGATGTTTGTTAACATGCAGGATGTTCCTTAAGGCTTCTATCTTGAATGAGAAGAGTTTTTATTCAGGATTGCTTTTTGAAAAAGCAAGAGTTCTTTTGCATGCATGTCACTGTGGGCCCTACTCAGGCAAAGAACGCTGTTTGATGCTCTTGGACAGTTTCCTTGGATATAGCTGCTATAGGCAGCCTTATTTAGAAAAAGATTATAACTTTTCAGTGGTGAGAATGGGCACAACCTTGCATAGTTGCCTATAAATTGCAAAGTTGTAACAGAAATCATAAAACCCCCTGGTTCTCTACTGAGGGAACTCTAGAAGAAAAACATTGTTATGGAGAGAAGGCTCTGCACTTTCATCAGAAGATCAACTGTGACCCTTGCCTTATTTTATAAAAAATACTACATTTTTTATCTAGATGAGAAAAAGGAAATACCTTTGTACAGGCAGTAGTCTCTGCTTCCTAAGGAATGTTAGTTGAAATTATTTGTTATTATATAGTATAACAACACAGCTGGAAAAGCAAGTTTTAAATGGGTGCCAGCTCAAAAGTACAGCCATGGAGATAAATAAACTTGAAGTTTCCTATCAGAATAAGAGATTATGACCCAAAGTATAATCAGTTGGGCTTGCGGGTGTGTATCTGTGTGCTTGCATGGGTGTATTAAGAAGACAAACATCTGTTTCCACAAGTATGTTCTTACTTGAGGCCTTGCCTACAAAATTTACACTAGTGAAAAAAATCTAGGAAGTTGTACTGGTGTAGTTTTCTGTAATATTGGCAGAGTCTCAGAAACACCTTCAGAGAAGAGAAAAGTATTAACCTTTAGACTGTGAAATCCTTAAAGTGTGAAAGCCATCAGCTAGAAAGTTAAGAAAGCATAAAGCAGAACCTTGTTAATACAAAGAAAAAAGGGATCCACTCATACATTCACTCTTGTTTGCTTTGTATAAGCACCATCCTCATCTCTAGGGAAGCAAGGGCTTAGAAGAATACAAATGCTGTATTCATGTTTATCTAATTAATTTATAGAGAGATTCCTAACTCAGCAGACAGTTTTTTATTTATCAAAGTCAAAGGTCCTAACATATGTCAGCCTTCTTACACAGATGTTATACATTTGATATCTAATAAATAATTAAACATTAAATTCGGCAAAGCTACACAAAATATAGATTTGGCCTGTTTAATATTTGGAAATTTGAAAACCAAAAATAATATAGATACCACAATGATGTTAATAAGGCAAAGTGAGGTTGTTGACAAGATTTGCTTTGGAGGCTATGTCAATTTATGTTAATTCAGTGCAAAATCAGGCTGGGATATTGAATACATTACCATTTTCCACTTTGTGCCCACTGACTTGTAAATCTTGAATTATTAGCTTTTATGTCTGATGGTTTTATCAATTGCCTATTTTAGATTGATCTTTTTAAAAAGTCAGAACAGCATAAGTTTTCTGTTTACACCATCTTTTCAGCTACTTTAAATTAGCAATGAAGCTACTATGTAGTGTATATGAAGATACCTGCACTTCAGAAACAATAAGAGTGTGGCTGAAGTATGGCTACACCAGCAGATGTGAACTAATTTTTCATCCTTTCCAAGTCATAAACAATTAACTGTTTCTTTTCCAGAAACTCAGACTATCTATTGTAATATAATGGAACAAATACAAAGCATCTGGAAAGAGAATAATTATAATTAAATTAGTCTTTCCAATTAGAGAAAATGGTGAGCCCTTCCCTTGATTTGGAGTTATAATAATCATTTGTAATCTGATTTAAAAGGGGCTTATGGTTGCATTCATAAAACTGGGAGACATTAGGATTGACATGACCTCTTAGGTATCTAGAGAAATTATAGGTCTACAGAGGTAAGAATATATCATTAAGTCCTGAGCTGACAGCAATTTTTTATTTGTACTGACCTTTGGTTGGATTAAGTCCAGTCATCAGAAAATAATTCCATTTCAAGCAGCTGAGCATTATTATCGGGTTTCGCTGATTCAGGATTAAGTGTACCTCAGTGGCTGTACCTCATTGGGATGAGCTGTCCGTTCACTGGTGCAGTTTGTGAAAAGATTGAGGAGGAAAACACGATGGAGCTGTTTCTGTCTGGTGTGTGAATATCCTCTACAGCTCCGTTTTTAGGTGGTACAGAGTTTGTAGCGATCGAGACTCCTCTTACTGACAGCTAGACTACCACACATTTCTACAAATGGTATTGACACTTAAATGCAGCCATAAACCCTAAAAAGCTTTTGTGGGTTCCTGGTAGATCTGATAGCCAGACATCTCTTGCTGCTAATGCACAGAACCGTTTCAGACTGGGTAGTGCCCATGGACAAGTAGATCTGCCTAACCCGGGCCAGAAGTCATAAACAAAGCACTTCTCAGCTTTTTCCGAGGACAGTGCTTACTCCCATAGGTGCTATTTTAATCCTACACAAAACACTGAAGAGCAGGAGGAGGAGCCCTTTTTCAAAAACAATGTCCCTTGTCAAGGGATATCGGGGCAAAAGCTCGGGTTTTCTTGCAGTCTGAGAGCCACTGTCTCTCGGGAGGTGCTTAATCACCATGCTGTTGTATTTGATGGGGTGCTTTTGTCTTGGGAGTCCTTTTGAAAATGTTGAACTTTGCATAAATAAATATTCACCAAGTCGGAGAGAGACTAATTCTATAGCCCAATGGTCAGGACAGCCGGGATGGATAAAGGGACAGGTAATCACAGCTGCTTCCCTGGCTGCATTGATATTACCTCGGCTAATATCACCCAACGGCACAAGTGGGCTCAGTCAGTGTCACCTCAGCAGTTCAGTCCCATGTTCTAGTTCAGGCAGATTCACCTTCCATTTCCTCTCAGGACATGCCTTGTAGAGGGTACAATGGGCCCCAGTTTGGATGGCAACTGAAAGAGAATATGTAAAGTGTATGCTACTAAGAACAGAAGATTTTAAAATGGATTCTGAAGAGATACAAAAATCTTTGTTCTCCTTATTTAATTGTTACTGAAACTGGTGAATGAATTAATGAGATCTCTTTCAAACACCTGGGTAGCAGAGTCATCTTAAATATCACAGACAAAGGATCTTGTATCCTTCATCTGTTACAGTTTTTATTACAGAGTCCCCATAAAGTGCTTAATGAGGGGGCAAAGTTTCTTAATACTACCTCCACATTAGCTGGTAGGAAGAAAGCAGGAGTAAGTAGATTCAAGGATTCATGTCTCTGTTGACTGTTTATTCTCTGGGCTGAAGTATGATTAAACTGTTGGACTGGTGAATACACTACACTGAATATTCATGCAGATGCCATGCTCTCCCCTTTATTGCAGAATATTAAGAGAGCCATATAGCTCCATACATTCAAACTGTACAATCTGACAATCTGAGCATATTTAGTCTGACTTCAACATGGCTGGGCTGACTACATTTCAACTTAGTGAAATTAAGTTTGCCTTTGAAGCAGGAATCTAATGTTTTTTCCTAAGCAGTTGTCATACCAAGAGGCAGCTGCTTTCCTTAGTTGATAGGTTGAGGAGAGAATCATAGCATAAAAACTAAGTACTTTGTTGTGGTTTTTTGGGTTTGTTGGTTTTTGGGGTTTTTTTNTTTTTGTTTTTTGTTTTTGTTTTTGTTTTGGTGATTATTAAATTGAAAAATACCTGCTCTCTGCTTTTCAAGTATTCTGCTTTTAAAAATTGCACTAACATCCACCTCATTCAAAAAGTCCTGTGGACTCTGTATATGAATGTAGAATTGCACTGTGTCTTAACCAATAGCTGCATTAAATCTGATGAGCAATATGGTCAAGAAGACGATTGATCATTGAGATGTATTACAGATCTCTTCAGTTCAAAACACTGTTATTCAGGACCTCTTTCTTGAGCTTTGTTTCAGGGAAAGGTGCTCTGCAGGACCATGATTATGTAGTCAACAGGTAATGATATTTTACCTCAGGAGCAAATAGGGCTCAATTCCCTTAATGAGGGGCATCTGTTCTCTTCATATTTTTTCAACCTCTTGCCCCCTACCTGAGAACTCGTGTGTTTGTTTAACAGTCTGGCTGTTTACTTGAGGAAGTTTTGATAAGATAGCTAAACTGGTCTAACAGCTTGCTGGTCCCAAAAGCCAGGGTCCCACTTCTTTGCTCCCCTGACAGCTCCCAGGTGCATGAATCTGCTCTCAGTCTTGCAGTTACTCTGATTTCTGACTTCTTAGTGAGATGATTCGATTCACTGTGCTGGCTGAGATCCATTCACTTCCTTCTGTTCATTTTCTGTGGCTGGTGGGCTTTACAAAACAGGAGTCAAACTAAGAGCTTATTGCTGCTGAAAGAAAAAGTGAAAAAAGTTTCTTTCTTTGCTTAGCCATGTATCTGATTACTTTTTCTTTTAATCTTGAGCATAGTCAGCCCTGTTTCTGAGCTAACTTCTTTAAAATGGTATAAAATACTTCATTTAAAAAAATATATATACTGTCTATTTAATTAATTAATTCTGTTCAAAATAAAGTGTGACTTATTCAATAGATAATGCACAGCAAGTGACAGGGCCACAGGATTTAGAATCAGAGTATTGAAGATATCAAATGAAAGGATTAGAAGAGGCAGGGAGGGAGACTGAAGCTGGCTTCCCAACAGAGGAAGTCAGCTTCAAATTCCTGTGAAACTCCAATCTTCAAGAGCTGAACTGATTTGCCAGGGAGTCACATGAGCAGAGGCTGAGGGATCTGCCTAGGTAAGAGTAAAGGAGAGAAGGAAGAGGACTGTGAGGTGGGAGACTCCTTTTGATCCTGTTGATTAGCAGATGAGCTCAGTTACCTTGTGTCAGTGCCCAGTTATTAGTGCCCAGTTCCGTGTGCGAAAGCTCTGTTAGGGGATCACCTCAATGGAGATGGAGAGAAAGAGAGCAAGAAAAGCAGGGTGGGGGCATGACCTGAAAGGCCTTGGAAAGGAAGGTGGTGAACACAGAGGGGCAGGGGAGGACAGGAACTCTACATTTCCTTTGCTGTCAAATTAAATCTAACGTGAACCTTGCCCTTGTAAAATAATCCCTTTTCTCCTTGTATTCTTGTTAGACTCTCACTTCTCTTATCAATGCATTCCTGTACTGAGTTCCAGCAGTGACCTTAACACTTTTATGAGATGTAATTCCTCCCACAAAGAGCAGGAATAGCAGATTTCAGATTTGCAATGAACCTAATCTTGACAAGACACATCTATTGCTATGACAATAAAACATGTCTGTAAAAACACCAGAATTGTTCTCTTGCTTCCCACAGATTTTAGAGATGGAATTGATCTGTGGACACTGAGGCCCCTGTTTCATCTTCTACTAACAAGCATACCAACATTTCTCTCTTTGGTGAACTCATGTTCAGGCTTGGCAGAATCAGTGTTTTTAAACACATTTTAAATACTACATATTTTCCCCAAGGACTAAAACCCCAAAGACATTCACCTAAGAAAGGACAGCATTGAAGTGGAGCAACCATAAGAAAGATGACAAGGAGTTGTGAGAAGAAAGTTAAGGAAAGATGTTCTACTTGAACTTCTCAAGTTTATTTTGTGTTATTCTGTTGAAGAGTGTCACAAATTAGGATTATCACCAATGATAATTATTGCTGTCTAGTCTCATTGTACCTTGCAGAGTGCTGAATTCCTGGGCAGCTCATGTTCTTGAAGCTGTGCTGGTATCAGTGGTGACACTGGCAGGCAGCTGAGGGGCCCCCTCAGCCTTTCTTATTCAGATCCCTCTCTGGAAGATCTGCCCCCATTACCAAGTGCTGCATAGGAAAGAACCAAGGAAGTAAACAAATGTGTGCTGGGATTGCACTTTAAAAAACTTGAGAGTAAAGCCAACCTTTCAGTTTAAATGTTTCATACAGTATACAAGTAATTTATCCTTCAGCTAAAGAAAAGCAGATGTTGGAATGGAAATACACATGAGAAGACATAGAAACAGTTGTGAAAGCTGTAACTTTTATTTGAAAAGTTTCTTTTTACTTTTTCTTGTTTGTTTTGGGCATTTTGTGTAGTCTTAACAGAACAATGCCATTAAAAAATCTATAAAGATATATTTTTAAAGGAAAAGTTAAGTAGAATAGAAGTTGTGAAAAGAGGGTAGTAGGAATAAAAGCCAGCATCAACAGCATAAAAATCCAAGTCAATACCAAACCAGAACAGAAGCCAAAGAACTCTTTGCAGTGTTACCCTTCAAAAATCCCGCATAATTATTAATTACTCTGACATGTTTGCGTGGTGAGAATCTGTTCCTATTGTGAATTCCAAAGGACAAGGGTATTTTAAATGTTGACCTATTTCTTTCAAACACTGAGCCACTGAAGACAAATGACTGTGAGACCATTGATAGCTGGGTATGCAAAGCTTGCAAGCCTTCGGTAAGAGAGAACCATTTTGCTGAAAATTTGTTTCTGTTATGTTCAGCAGAACAGTCCCACCTGCTCCATACTGAAAGATTTAGCTTCATGTACATCTCTGACTGCAAGTCAAATCAGCAACTTGTAATCTTCATTTGTAATTGATTTGGGCTGTAAAGTATTACACTTTAGGAAGCATATTTCTTTAGGTACCCTGCTGTCTCCAAATTCATTGGAGTTTGTCACTGAAGCCATCTGTCCTTCCAAGAAAATAGCAGTTTTAATCAATACCTGCTACATGTGTAATGAACCCTGACTCCTCTGAAGTCAGTGGTAGCTGTGCTAGAGCCTGGATCACTTGTATCAGCAACTGAAAATGGTGCTTGGTAATCTACATCATTATATACCTGTAGATATAGTTATGTTACATATTTATAAATAAGCAAACACAAAGTACATTTATAATCAGCTTCTAGTAAAATATGTTTTCAAAAACAATAGTATAGCATTGTTTTATTGTATCCTGATAGAATTAGAATGGTGGGAAGATAGTAAGAGAATTGTTATTAAAACAAATTCTCTTTAAACTTCACCCTGTGGAAGATGAATGATTTTCAGAGAAAATTAAAAGAATGACAGAAAAATTGTTACCCAAAGAGAAAGGATTTTAAGAAATCTGTGCCTTCTTTATAAGCAATAATCCCAGTGCTCGTGTAATTTCAATTGGCATGTGATTTATGGCTGTGAAAAGGAGTCTGTGTAGCGCTTTCAAAACATAAAGTGAGGGAGTGGCATCCTTTGAGCAAAAACCTCTGGGGCTCTATCTGCTCAAGTGTTTCCTAAGTTTCAGCACTATGAGAATATGAGAATACTCCATTGTTAGGGGATTTTGGAGGCATGCCTGGATCAAGGAAGTACTTCCTCGTCATGCTGTTTCCTTTCCCAAACAATGTAAAAAATGGCCTTTTCAACCAAACATCTAGAGGTGGTCACTTTGTACATTGTCCAACTAGAGCACAACCACCGCAAGATAAACCATTCACTTGCATGAATGGCTCCATGTTATTACTGTGACTTCCTTTTTATTTTCATGGTGATTTTGTTGTGATTTATGTATATGCATAGAAGTTCAAGCCCCTGTGTAATGATTGTGTCATAAAACTGGCCAAGAAAGCAGCAAGTGACTCCCCCTGCTCACTGCCCTCATTGTACATTTGCTGGGGCAGCCTCATTACACCCCTCACCATTTCACATGCTCCTCTAATGTGGGCTTGGTACCCCTCGATCAGACAGAGTAAAAACACACCTGCAAATAATGAACTACCACACAAATAATGGGTTACAGTGGCATTTTACCCCACTGCTTCAAGTGTTCTGACTTTACATCCAAACAACATTTCAGAGGAAGCAAAAGTAAGTTTGCATACATGTTCCATTCTTGGTTTAGCCTTGCATGATCCAAAGGATTTCTAACAAATCTCAGGCACTCAAAATGTGAGCATTAGAGTATTAGCTGAATATCCAAGTTTTAGTCCAGCATTGCTGTTGGCACATTGCAAAAATCATAGCAAAATACTTAGTACCTGAATTCAGTGGGAAAAGTCTTTGTAAATACATTATAAATCTTTTAAACTACCACATAACATTTTCAAATGGTGTGTAATTGTAATACTCAATTATTTGTAACCAAACTCACATTTGTTCTCTGTTCTGTGTCTTGAGTTGCATATTTAGAATTACTTGGACACAGCTATTATTTTATCACTTCAAGAAAGTGCTGAGACTATGCATTGTGTATATCTTGAAGAATGTCATGATTATTCTGTATGCTAGAGAGGAGTAATTTGGAAAAAGACTTGGAAAGTCCCTTTGAAAACTTTGGCAAATTCTTGGTCTGTGTGGACTTGTCCAGTGTATAAATCACAAAATTAGGTTCATTCGCCTTTGTCGCCAAATTTACACTTTGAGAAATGCATTTACCAGGACCACTTTTGCTTCACAAAGATCTAAAAAGTCACAGCCTCAGCAAAAAATCAGCCTAAAGGTGATTTTGTTTTGAAATGGAGTAAATTAATATTTTTTACTAACATCGTATATTTGAAATAGCTCAGTGGATTTGAGAGAAATTTGCCTTATTTTCTCTGACTTACTCATAGGTAAAAAGAGAGAACTGGATTCACAATTTCTTGCTATGTTTCCTCATGACAACTTCATCCAATTTGCAAATACATGCTCTGTAAACAGTACAAATATATACTATATTTATAGATATATAAAGCTATTTAGAAATAAATACATGTGGCTTTTGACTCATTTTTCTTGCTGAAGCAAAACCCCAAAGAACTTGCCACTCCTTTTCAAGACAGTCTTCTGTCCATAGGTTCATTAATTCTACTGAGAACAATGGCAGTTTTATAAAAATCATCCCTCTGGGCCATGGGTTTAAGGTTTTTTTTTAATTTTGCTAATTAATTTTCTACCCAAATTCTTTCTGTTGTTTGTTTAGTGTCCTTTTAGTGGTCTTTGGCAGTAACATGACTGCTGAGTTTATTCTCTCTTGCACCCTCTTTCCTGTTAACTCTGCTTGAGGTAGCAGTTGGTTGACTGAAGCATAATGGGAATAATCTAAGTTAATGCTGGGGGCTCTAAACGTTTCCTCAACAAATAAGCAGCAACGTGTTGATAGCCTGTAAGTATTTTATAAGTGCAATTAAATCACAGTGATTGATTGGGCTGGGGTGAAAATCAGAATCATTTAGAACAGCAAATTCTTCACAGGGAAGCTCTCACTAAATTAAGAAAACACACAAAGGAACAACAAAAATAAACCATTTAAAGAGTTCTGCTCCTATACCATGTTTTCCTCATTTCTCAGCCCTGTTTAGGAGGAACAACTTGATCAAAGTGAGACCTTTTGTTTCTTGAAAATGCATCTTTTCTGCTGTTAATTTATGTTGAGTGAAAACACATATTAGGTTTAACTAATGTAAAAGTTTAGTTGATAAAAGTGGGGGAGGAAATCTGTGTCCTTTTCATTTTATCTCACTTTTCCCTCCCTTTGCCCGGCTCCAGGTTACAATATCTTGCACTTTTGTAGTACTTGTTGGATTCCTCATAGAACGCTTTCAATTCATTAAATTGCTGGAAAATTACCTATTTTCTGCCAGGTTTTGTGCTTGTTCAGCACTGAATCAGCTCAGCACAGAATCAGATGATTACCACTGTCATTGCAAGGGAAGGAGTACAGGATGCAGCCAAGGTTGCAGCCTCCTCACTGGAGAGAAGGGAAGTTGAAAACAGAAAGGTCATGTATTTATGAAAATATCTAATATGAAATATGGAATTTAATGAATAGTTTAGCATAGTGGTACTGGCTCCACAAAATCACTAGGGTGCTGTGCCTGTGAAAAATTTGGTAATATTCCTGCAATATCTATGTTGCCTGTTTCAGTTGTCTGAGTAGTAGATATTAAATTTTTTTTAGCTTTTTTAGACTTCTAGGTTGTTTTTCATGTTTTTTACACGTAAGTAACAGTTTTGTTTGTTAATGTAAGTACAATTACTCTCAATGGCTGTGTTCTCTTGGGTATCCATTACTTCTGAATGCACTCTACTAATCTGAAGACATGACTAACTAGACAATCAAGATTTCAACACTAATTATTATCTGGCTGATTCCGACTAAAAATATTTACAAGAACTGGCACACATTCTGTATTTTTAAAAGGAATGTGAAGATTTTAATATTAGTTTAAGAAAATCTGGATGTAGACAGGATAGGGAAAGCTCCATAGAGGAAAACCACTTACCTTCCTCAGAGCAGATGCACTTCAATAGAATAACTTTATTTCTAGTTAAAAATGGCTTTGATTCAGCTACATTTGATTAGTATTAACTTGTGAAACTAAATTTAGAACCACAGCAAAGGCAGAAGAAGTGTAGAATTGACTTTGTACACATGGCATAAAGGTTAGGCACCTGCAGTTATTTGAGTTTGACTCCTGAGGCTGTAAACTTTAGCAGTTGCTTAAACACATTGGTTTTCATTTGTAGATATTTTGCCTCAAAAAGTTTTCTAAGTGGCAGTTTAAGTAATTCTAAACATAATGTTAACTGGAGCAAATGTATTCCAGTGAAAAAAACACATGACATGGAAATCAGAGGTGTCAACTGAATAATCAGTATGCACTGAAAATAATTTTCCTGCTTTTCAGAAGACATGTAATTTCCTAAGACATTATTGTGTTAGAATTGTAAATAAAAGCACTGAGAAAAATTCAACCAGAAATGAAAATACCACTCAAAATAACTTTTTTTCCATATACTTTTATTTTACCTTGAACAGAAAATTTTGCAAACCATCAATTACTGAGAATGGAGGGAAAAACCTTAGCATGTAACAGAGGAGGCTTTGGTTATAAGTGCCATTTCTACAGCAGAGTTAAGCTATTGTAAACCAAACATCTTGTAGTAAGGTAAAAAATATCCAGGCAAACTTTTAAGAATAACAGCAACACCAAAAACATTTACATATAAACAACAGAGAAATATTTTCTAAACTTTTAACAGTCACTTTGCTACAATCCAAAGCGTTTAGTTCACATATCTATACATACAGTCACTAAAACTTTTGTGAACCAACCACTTGTCCACAGGACCTGCCTAGACAGCTTGTCATCAATACGAAAGGATTTTTTATATAAATAAGTCAATTAAACTTCACAGAGACTAAAAGAAACAATATAAAATTCATTCCAGCTGTAAATAAATCTGTACATTATGGTCAGTCTTATTTGTCTGAAATCTTGCGCAGCTTTAAAGTGTCTCTTTATAAAATGATGGCAAGGAGCAGCGTTAGCTGGAATGGAAACTCGAAGACTCCGACTCTGTAGAAACAGAAGAATGTCCTGCACGTTTGCCTTTTGAAAGAATCTTGAGGCTTGATCCTCTGCTAACTGATGTCAAGGCATTTTGAGCTGATGTTTTGAACTTGGCACCCAAGAAGGCATACAGAATTGGATTCAGGCAGCAGTGGAAGAATGCCAGGGCTTCCGTAATGGAGATCCATTTGTGCACTATGGTCTCCAAGCTGCAGCGGTGCCTGATGACTCCCAGCAAGATGAAGGTGTCGATGCTGATGCCGATATAATATGGCAGCCAGCAGGCAAAGAAGGCGAGGATCAGGATAACCGTGGTCTTCAAGGCTTTGCGCTTCTGGTGGCCTTTGGAGTGTGACAGCTTGGATATGATAATACAGTAGCAAGTCAGAATTATTAGACCAGGCAAGACCAGTCCTACCAAGATATGCTGGAATCGGAACGAGATCAGCCAGTTTTCATGAGGATACATGCGATCGCAGAGATACTTTCCTTCTACTTCACTGGTACCGGCGAAGATTATGTCGGGCACTGTCAGAAGCAAAGCTGGCAGCCACACGCCGACGTACACCACCTTCTCAGCCAGCAGCTTTCGGGGGCGCTGGCTGTTGGTGGCGTGGACTATTGCCAGGTAACGATCTAAACTTATGAAGGCCAAAATCAAGACACTGCTATAGAGGTTAACCGTGTAAATGACATGAACTGCCTTGCACAGAACATTCCCGAAGTACCAGCTTATGGCTGCATCCACAGACCAGAATGGCAAGGTGATGACAAAAAGGAGATCAGCCACAGAGAGGTGCAGCCTGTATTTATCAGTCATGCTTCTTTGCTTCTTCTGGTAGCCCATAACAATAATAACCAATCCATTCCCAATTATTCCAGTTAGGAAGATGATGGAGTAGATTGTTGGCAAGAAGATCCGGTTGAAATCGGCATTCTCATGTTGATAGCATGGCTCTTCGTAGTCTCCATAGTCACCAGAACCAATCTCATCTGTGCCATTTTCAGAAAGTTCAATTAATAGCCCAGAAGACAGCTGAAAAAAAAAAGGAAGAATATTAAATTAGATGTTAGCTCCTCTGTAACAATTTATTCTATATGACAATATGCGAAGGGTTGCTGCTTTAACAGTCTCTGCCGTCACAAATGGGCAAATGTTTTGAAACCCACATGGGAAAATACAATGTTTACATATACATATATAAAATAACACAGCAAATTTTAAAGTTTAAACAAGTTAAAAATAAGTTTTAGATAAGAATAATAAGTTTAAAAACTTCCTTTGTCTTTCTTCGAGGAGTAAAATATTGCTAAGGGCAGGGCATGAAGAAGCAAAGAAAGATAATGGCTAGTCCCAGAAAAATCGTTGGTTCTGGACACTTCAGTGCTCTTATCAGATGACGCTACAAATGGGAGAGCCCAGAAGGTGCCAGATGCGAGAGGTCTGTCCGCACGGAGCATGACCTATCACATTTAACTTCTACAATAGAGGGATATTAAAAAAATTACTTAGAAATGCTCCTGCTCCAAAGTCCCTTCTCATTGAGAGGATGGGGTCAAGGAGAAATAGAGAAGGTACCCTCGGCTGATGTAATAAAGGATAAATAATAGCAAGAATTCCCTGCTGAGAAGCAATTGACAGCTCCACACACTCAGACAAGGAAAAAAACCCCAAAGCCCATAAAGAAAGAAAGAGAGGTGACCTTAATCAGGGGAACTCAAAGCCCGTGAAGGGTCACCACGATGGGCCACGTTCCCTCCCTTTGTTCCCCACCCTCTGCGGTTGCGGGGCCGGGGCTGAGCGCGGCCGGCGCGGGACTGCAGCCAGACGGACCAAGCGAGGATAGCGGTGGAAAAAGGAAGCGAAATTTGGTGAGGGCATGAAAGCGCGTCAGGAAACCACCAACGGTTTTGGCCACGGCGCTAAAAGCAAAGCTGGCGGGAGAGTGCCATCTGGCTATGTTCAATTCCTCAGCTTTTCAGATTTTTTGCTGTCATGTCCTGTGTCCCACGGACCCCCGAGCTCCGCGCAGGGCGCGCCCGAGAGACCCGCAGCGCTTCACACGCGGAGGCACCGGCTCCACGCGGGCATTAACTGCGGCCCTAAAGTTAGAACTTGTCATAGATCTCCCTTTTGCTCCAAACTGCTCTCCACACCGAGGCAGAGGAGCTGCCCCCGGAAGAGTGCGTTGCCGCCTCGTTTCGCTCGGGGAGCGGGCGGGACGGCCGGGCGCTGCCGCCGCTCCCAGTCCCGCCGGCAGCCCGAGGTCTGGGCGCGCACCGGGGCAAAGGGATACCATGCCCTGGAGTCAGACCGCTCCAAACTTCCTCGCCTCTTCCCCTCTCATAACTCCCGTAGCGCTAATTGCTCTGCCGGCGTTTTTCAGTCCACAAAGGTACCACATGTCACTTGAACTGACGGCCGAGCAGCAAAGCCCCAGAGAAGGAGCGGAGTAGTCCTGCAGCTAGAATTTGCAGTGGCTGCAGCTGTGCCAAGGTCCGAAGCGCTGCAGGCAGAGGCAGCAGCGGCCGGGGCTCAGAGGGGGCTCAGAGGGGAGCCCTGCCCGTTCGCGCCCCGCAGACCCCTCCGCTGTCCCGACCCCGCCGCCCGCAGCCTCCGCCGAGGGCACCTTTGTTTGCAAACAGCGCGCACATGGGCAGCCGGCCGCGCTCCCGGCACTTACATCCAGGCTGTCGAGGCTGCTGTCCATGCTCAGAGCCATCGGACGGCTCCGCTCTCTCAGGCTGTTGCCGCTGTCGCAGCCGCGCCTCTCGCAGTCACACCGCTCGCCGCTGCTCCAAACACGCCCCGGCTCCTGTGGCGGGACGCGCCTCTTTATAGGGTCCCGGGCTGCCCCCCCGCCCCCGGGGCAGCCGCGTCTGGCTCCTCCCCGGCGGTGTCGCCGCGCTCTCGGGCTCCGGGCGGGCGCCTCGGGCCGCTCTTTGTCTACCGCCCCGGGCATGGGAATTGCACTTGCCCGGCGCGCCCGCGGGGGCCACGCTCCTCACGGGGGCATTTGCCCCCTTCTGATTGATGTGTTCATACAAGCGGGCTTTTGAATTTCCCCTCAAGAACATTCTTTGAAGTGTGTTGTAGAGCCCTGGGTTGCCATGGGTACCCCAGGCGGGCTCCGAATGAAGTCACTGGTCCAGGAGTCGTGTGGAGGAGGAAGAGCGGGACTTCTATATGCCACTCAAACTACTGGCAACTGTCCTCAGAGTTGTCTCTTCCCCCCTGCTGAGAGAGGCAGGAAGCAAGGGCTGGTCCCTGTTGAGGGATGAGAGGTTCTGCAAACCTTTCAAGGGCTGCAGCGTGAGTGGGCTGCAGGTCGCCTTCTGAACTCCTCTGGCACCTGTGGGTTTGGGTGAGAAGTCGGTTGAGGATCCGTTTTGTGTAGCTGGATAATATTTAAAAAACCCAACAAACAAACAAACAAACTCCCGAAAAACAAACCAACCAACCAACCAAAACCTCAACAACAAATCCCCCCCCCCAAAAAAAACCCCCATGAAACCAAACCGAACAGCCTCCCACACACATACATAAAACAACCAAAACCCAAAAAACTGAAAAACCACAACAAATAAACCCCCAAACCCTGAAATTATATATGTCGAATATACATAGCTGTCATAGGATAGGTTTGCAAGAGAAAATCAACCCAAATATATAGACAAACAAAACAGAATAATTTATTTCCTTTACAGTTATCTCTGGGGTCTCAGTACTGTTAATATTCATGCAGGCAAATTAATTTGCAGAAAAGATTTTGATTACCATAGTGTGTCATGTTTGTGTCCCGTCTCAATTTAATATCTAATAACAAAAAGTTATAATGAGTAACTGTATTGGGAATAATTCATTCAGTTACGTAGATTTACTCTTTACACTTGATTTTTGTAGTGGAAAGAAGAAGGGAGAGAATATTCTTTATGTAATAACAATGTTCTCAAATTGCCCTAGTAGCCTCAAGGGATGATAAAAGTGAAAGTTTGACCAAAGTTTTGTTCTGAAATGCCCCTATGACCAGTTTACATGAGAGTTAGTTAAAACACCAGTTTCAAATGCAAATATTATCTTCAAGTATTTGAAAAGAGTTACTATCTTGCTCTTCCTCTAACAGCTCTAGAACTCTTTCTCACACCCTACAGTGAGTATGAATTTGGTTATGATTAATAATCAAATAATGTTTATCTTTAAAAACATGGAATGGAAGGTATGACCTATAATGTGACCATGTACTTTCACTGCACTGTAGTTTGATAGCAATTCATATTTTGTTAGCAGGTCTGGAATGTCACATATAAGTTGCATTAAAAGCAAACTGTAATTGCCTATGATTCAGGAATTACCAGTCTTCAGAAAATTCAGTATCTACTTTGTGTTCATATCCAGAAAAATGTGAGGGATACCATGCTAGAATTCTATAGAAATAAAAGATCTTCTCCTGAGTCTCCATAATTAGATACTAACCCTAAGCTTATGATACCATAAATCTTCTTTAAGAACAAATATGACAAAATTGTAATTATTGCTATTAATTCCTTATTTTCCATAAAATCTGTGATACGTTCACTACTTTTTAGACACACAAATAGGAAAACACATTCCCCAAGTCATCACAGAACGTGCAGCACAACATTAGATGACCAGGCAGATAAATGAGCAGATGAGGGATTTTTGTATACAAATGAGTAGGATCATGTCTAAATATTCATCTTTCACTCTTTCAGTTACAGGGGGTGTCCAGCTCATAGCACCATCAATTGCCATGCAGTTTTCAGCAGGGATATGGTGCTGGAAAGGCTCTCCAGCCTGCTAAACATGCAAACCTGTGAACCAGATTTTCAGAAATATGCCTATTGAACAGGTTCTAAAAAACTAATCAGGACACAGAACTGCACACAGGGGAGGTGAGCTTTAAGGAAAGATTGGTTTCTACCTTTCCAGAAATTCATGTGGCTGACTGATGTGTTTTTTGGAGAAGTATTCTCATCTTGGAGAGGCATATATGATTAAGCATTTCTCATAGTGCAGGTGAGTTGTGGCAATGGCTAAATATGAGCAAAAGATATATAATGATATTATAATATAATATAACATAGTATAATATAACATAGTATAAGTATGTGAGGTCTAGAGCTGTTTGAGAAGTTTGAGAGTTGCTCTTCATTGGGGTGGATAGCATGGAGTGCATTGACATGTGGGGAGGGATGCACAGAACTGTGAGTGTAGTTACAGCCCAAGCAGACAAATGTTCCTACTGCTCCATTTTACTGTATGGATAGACTATAACAGCAAAATATAAGATGTAGAAATTGATTATGTTAATTAGTGAGATATGGGACAATCACTCAGTTATTTGTGCTCATAGATAACCTAAGAAATTTGGAACTGAGGAATGGTTCATTTCATTAGCCCTGAAGCATGGTAGTGGTGAGTGAAAGGAAATTTGGGGATGATACCAATCTGATGAGATGTTACTGAGGATTGTTTGGATGAAGGCCCTCTAAAACTGTCATTCACACTGCAGCTTTGTTATCTATGATCTCTTTTGTTTCCCCTATCAGAAAATCCACGTGAAAACTTCCTTTGTTGCAGGGAGGACCATCCAGGGCAAGTTAATGATTTCCAAAGTGATAAAAGAGGGGAGCTGTTTCTGCGGAGCATGTAATTCTGAGTCAGCTACAAATCTTCTTGAGACAGAGCTAGCAAATGGCAATTTCCAAGCTTATGTTTTGCATTACATGTTTTCCTGGTCACAGAATTACTGTGAAAATCAGACCCTTCCTAACCATGTAATACATGTTTTTATTACTGAAAGCACGCCTTCTAAGAGTCAAAATCCTACGTGTTCTTACACTGTTAGAGTACAATTCCTTAGGTTGTTAATCATTAACTATTTTCTTCTAAAAAGAGACATAAGTGATGATCATGTAAGAGAAAAGGAGTTACTAACAAACCTTTCTAAAGGTAAAAATACGTCCACAGAAGTAGAAAAATAAATTGCATTTTATTTAACCACAGCCCTGTGTTAAAGGATTTACTTAGTCTGGAGGCTTCACAAATGCCTTTAACAAAGTAAACTTTTAGCTAACAAAACTCTGATGGACCATTTCCTGTGGGCAACACCTAATACAAATGAGGTAAAATCCTTGGATTAAGGAATATATGAATACCGCCAGGTATTACAGTGGTGGATTAATAAATTGTTTGTTATTTTAAAATGTTTGTTATTTTTGTAGCATTAATGGACTATACTATAGTTCAAGAAGTGAATATATTTCCAATATTCACTGATTTTCTCTGTGCATGTCAATTCCTGTACTGGAAGGCTTCTGACAGTAGAGTGTCATCTGAAAAATTAACAGAAAATGTACTCAAGAGTTGCAAGACATCAACTTTGAGTAGTGGATTTTTCTATTCTGAAAAGTATTCCAGGGAACCGATGCTGTGGATTTGCCGCTAGATGAAAAGCAGTTTCCTGATAAAACTCAGAAGTTTATTACAATACACTGGATTGACTTAATGACAAATGGGTCTTCAAGTGGCCTGAAGTTGTATACATAGAGAGGAAAAGGATATACTCTCCCTTTTCCATCTGATCTCTCTGTTGAAGTGGGAAAGGTATCAATCTTACGCCTGTTAGAATGGTTACAAGCGGTTTGCTGGGGTTGGGTTTCAGCTAATGGCTTTCTTTGCTCTTGGTTCTCAAAGCTCCCTTTCTCCATTTCTTCCTGCCTGTGCTGCAGTGGAAAAAGCCTACCAACTGTTACCCTGATCCTGGAAGGAAAGTGCCCCATTTATGGGCAGGGTGCACCTACACTTACTAATTTGAAAGCACAAAGACTAAATAAAACCTGTGGAGGAGCAGGACATATCTTTCAATTAGTAGCATGTTACATTGCCACAGAAATAAGTCCCTGTATGAAATGAATGATACTTGAATATGAGAACAAAATTATACGAAAACCCTTAACATCAGTATAAGGCAACGAAAGTGTTATCAGCACAAACCCCAGATTCCTCTCTGTTCCCTTGTTTTTAACAAGGACAATTTATATTGTTTCCTTTAAGTATTACCACAAGGCCAATATGTCTAAAGTCAGCACAGAAAAGTCAGCAGAAAAAAGAAAGAAGTGCTATCCTCTAAAAAGAATCATAGTGACTCTTGTGTTTTAATCCCACCTCCATCTGTGGCCTGCAGCAAATCACTTAACCCTCTGACTGTGTTCAGCCAACTGTAAAATGGGGATAACAATACCTACTTACCTACCTCAGAGGAGACTTGTAGGGATTAATTGGTTGATGTTTGCAAGGCACTTTGAAGACAGAAAGTGCTTAATTTAGAGCCTGTTGAAATTATTGGTGACACTGATCAGCTAGAATTCAAAGGGGACCAAACTCATTAAGGTTCTGATCTTCCTCCATTTGGCTGTGTTTATGGGTTAGCAAATCTCACTGCATGCGGACAATTTATTGTTTGTTTGGAAGCAGAGTAGACTAAAAAGATGCTTTGAACAACTTTGTTAATCCTTTTAAAAAACATGTCATCATTTGCATATCACTGGAGCTGAAGGGTTTATCTTTGATGATTCTGTAGCAGAACCCTTCTGGAGACATGTTGAAGTGGCTTTTTTTCCAGAACTGTGGTCAGATGAAAATTATGAAAACAAAGTAAAGCCTCCCTAATTATGTATAAGTAGCTTCTTTCCTATAACCAGACAGGATTTTAGCTTTCAGAGCTAAATCAGTTTAGATAGATTTCTGTTTAGCTATGAGATGTGTTTCTTATAATGTTCTTTTATGCTGTAAATTTCCATTAGGAACTTGCTCCAGTTCAGTTTGGATTACTAAGGATAGGTTTTGTTCCTGGAGATCCATGCTAAGAGCATATTATATCTTAAGAGCATATGGATAAATTAGAAAATGTGTCCAGCTATTCATGCTTACATGAATATTTGCCAAATCTCATGATTTCTTGTAGATAGCTTCAGAAACACAGTTGTATCTGGGTCTGGCCATTGCTGCTCCTGCCTGTGGAAACAGAACTCAGCTACTTGGAAACTAATAGAGTGAACAGGGCCCTGAGCATCCTGGTCTGGCTTGGAATCCACAGGTTCCTTCCAACCTGAATTATTCTATGATTGAAAATGCCTCCATCAGACCATGTCCTCATGCCTCTGCTGCTAGCAGTGCCCAGAGTTATCTGGATCAAAACAAATCCCTTTATGTTTAATTACATTAAACCCATTTGCTCTGCACAATGGAAATGGCATTTTGATGTTGAGTTTCCGCCCTGACAGTTTTTGATCAATCTTTTGTTGAAATGGTGTCTGTGGAATTGTGTGCTTGGGATGTAGTAAAATATGCTAGCATGTGCCATGTTTTCTTTATCATTTTCACACATTTCTTCTACTTCTTTTCTTTGGATGCCATAGTAGGCATTTATTTTCCACACGTTGTGAGCTTCTGAGCTTGTTGAAATAATTTACTTACCTCATTTGCCCACTTGTCTACAGAGTGGCACTGAAAGCAGAGCAGGAGCAACCACTCTTCCTGTTTAGCTCAGTTTGGCATCTGAAGCTCACAAATGTTTTAGTTTTATTGCATCAGCTTTGAAGTGAAGTCTGTATCTGTGGGTGCTGAATGTCAGCTCAGATGTTTGTTTTGGAATCCAGGATTTCTCCTGGTTCAACAAGTAGGACGGTTGCCCAAATTTAGTGATGAGCATTCCCATAGTTTCTTTCTTTTGGATCTCTCCTCCCACTGTTTCCCTGAAAATTCACTTTGGAATTCCAATATTGCAAACATTTTTTTATCTTAGTGTTAGAAACCAGGTTTGCCATATGCAATTGAGATATGTGCAAGAGTGAGACTGAGCTTACGTTTTTGAGTCAGTCCTTCCTCCTTAGGAAGGACTGACTCCCAGCTCAGTAACTGGGATGTCTGTTGAAACATGACCAAATGTTTCTAAAACAATCAAAAAATCTCCATTAGATGATGACAAATTTTTGGTCCTGCTGCCAAGCCCTCTATATACAGTACTTGGCAAAATACCATCAGTAAATACCCATATACAGCCTGTTCTATCCATTTATTTATAGCCAAAAACAAGGATGTAGGTGGAGAGCTGTAGGAATATTTATGGCATGAACATTCCTTTCTCTGTTCATTAATTGCCAGTGAAATGAGCATGATATTACACATTCCTTATTTTGAGCTGATTTATCATGGATAGGGATATTTACTCTTGCTGGTATAAAAGCAAGAGTAGATTTTATAGGTAGGATGAGAGGCCTAAACTTTTTAAATAATCACTAAAATCACATAGTAGGATTTCTCCTCAATCATTAGGTGACCAACCTTTTGAAAGGAAGAGAACTGCTTGAAGAAATTATTGGCACGTTGAACCGCTTTTTCTGGTTTAATGGGGAGGTAAATCCAGTTTTCAGGGTATCTCTTACCACATAGAGTCACATGACACAAAGAGCTTGTCTTGTGGATGCCACACTTATCTCTTACAACTGAACTTGCTAAACTTTCATCTTGATGGTTTAGATTAATTTTTAGGAAGTGGAACAGGCAATTTTAGACAAACTTTGTGCTGAACCAGGCATCATCCACATGATTTCCATAATAGCTAGAACAAAGCCTGTACAAACATCATGGTATGTGCTCTGGCTGATTCTACAGAAAAGTGACAGCATGCTAGTGCCTGATCCAGGTCAGATCCATAGGGAATTGGAAATTCAGCAACAAAATGAGGAACTGTGGGGCCCTCACCTCTACAGGAGAGTCAAGGCAGAATCCTTAAGGAGCATGAAGAATAGAAGATGAGCACCCTAGAAAATAAAGGGCGTGAAAAAATCTCTTCCTGACTTTTCTTTTTGCACAAGGAGAACTGCATTTGGCTTGTACATGGACCTTAAGGTGAAATTGCTCTGTTGCTCCCTGCCAAGGAGAGGAGAAGTCTCCATCTGAACCCAGATCAGTTCTTTTTCCACTGTCTCACCTGACTATTGCACACATCACAGAAGCATCTAGAAGCTGACTTGTGATGAATATATTTGGTCATGTGTGCACAGTTGTTCACGCTTCAATATGCCTAGTTATGCATCAGGCTACATAGAAAAAACCATCTTCCCCAAACCTGCATATAAACAGAGAACAGGTGAGTGTCAGTGGAGAAACAGTGGAGTGGAGAAACAGAGAACAGTGGAGTGTCAGTGTCATCCAAACAAACTGTTTCTGTGTTTAGGTTTTTCATCACCCCCAAGGTAAACCTGAACACAAGAACTAGGGAGTGTAGGAACTCCAATACTTAAAAGTGATGGTTCCAATTTAGCTTAATTTACACTTCAAACCTTTTCCATTTAAAACTGTAGTCTACAATCCTGTTCCTTCATTCATGAGTGCAGTACAACTGAACATGGGAAGGAAAATTTTTGCCCTGAATACTCAATTTATAGATGAATTTGCTATTATAGGAATTTGCCATTATTTTAAGCAACGGTTCTATATTTCTGAGGTTATTTTTCAGTAGTGAGTTAATATTGTGAAAAACATACAAGAGGGGAATTCTAAAAATACTCCCAGGTTACAGTCTGTGTTCAGGACTGTCTGTACCAAATTATATTCGATCTGGTTTTTTTTTTTTTAAACGTATAAAAACAGGAAGAAGCCTTGCTTCTTCTGAGGACCCTGACAAATGTTTCTACCTGGCTCTTTCTAGAAAGATCTCTTCAAGTGCCAAGCAGGGGTCACTGTAACCATGGATACTTGTAACATGGATACACTGTAACATGGATACTATACTCCATTTTCCCCTGGTTTTCTGTGAAAAACTTGGTAGGATGCCCAGTTTAAACCACATTTTGAGTTAGGTAATCATAGGCTCAGTCTGTTCTAAGGCATTGTGGTTTTAAGTTTTCAACGGTTTTTCTGTGGTCTGAAAGCTCTGTTTTTTATTCCCTCTTCTTTTCTAAGCAAAGAAGATGTTAAAGCAAAGTTGCTTGATAACACTTATTCCACCAAAATAATATCTTTTGGGAAGGTTTGATTGCTGTGTGGTTTAAAACTGAAAACCACGCAGAAAACACTTAAGCATCATATTCAATGCAAAATATCTAACATTTTACTGCATCTGGAAAGAGACTGTTCAATTTCTGGAACTTGTCAACGTGCACCTAGGAATTAAGAAAGACTTGATCCGTTTTCAGCATGCGTCTTACAAGTCAGTCATAGAAAGATTTCTAAATGCATTTTAATGAAAAGTAGAATACTTAGGATGTAGCCTGTCAATGCTTCTTTGCTGCTTTGGTAAAGACCCACAAAGGATCTGAGGGTGGTAGAAGTGGTGTAATCCAGCTGAGGGGAGAAACTAATTATAGATTTTTATCACCTTTTGAAAACATTAGAGGTGCTGAATATGTGGACAAAGGCAAAGATTCCCAATATGAATGAGAATGAAGGAGTATATGGAAATGGAAACAACTCTGCTGGATGTGGAAGCAAAGAAGATCAGATCTTCTCAAGAATAACCGTATCAGCTCCATCAAATTCTGAAAGGACTGTGTTAAGCTTTGAAATAGTTAGTTTTTAATAAATCTGTTAAAACCAGGACAAAGTTATATGACTACTGACTGCAAATGCACAGCCTACATCTCAAAAGAGTAACATGGGTTGCTATTGCTTTAGTTATCTTACTGGAGTGCAAAGCTTTAGAACAATGTCTGGTGGGAAGAATATTTTAAAATGTGGACATAAATTGAAACTAGAGCAAAAAGAAAGTTGAGTTTATAAAGGTATATTGTAGTAGGACTACTTAATAGCTTTTATTGATAATTACTTCTCTAGGCAAATGACATACAGTAGGTTCCACTTGCCTGGACCTCAGTAAAGCATTTCTTAGGATGCTCTTTAAGTACTGACAATTCATTGAGCTAGACTCTGAGAATTAATACAATGTATCTAATATGAAGGAAGACATTTATAAAGGAAAATAACAGTGATGACACTGAAGGGAGCCAGAAGGCTGCTGGAAGGCAACTGGGCAAACTCTTCAAGGTTCATGTGTGGAACAATGGTTACTCTGTTTTGAGTTCTAAGCTTTGGAACAAAGAGTAGTTAACTCCTGAAATTCACTGCTAGTGGAAAATGAGGTGTCACTGCTGAAATTGGGATATTCTCAGACCTGGCAGAAGTGGGAACACACAAAGAGAAGAGCCAGTTGCAGGATGAGTCTGAATTTCTCCTGTGCATCTGGAAAGCTGCATTGCTGATTGAATGCATCAAATAGGGTACACTGAAGGGAGAAAAAAGTACTGAGGGGAGAAAGTGCTGTTGCTGCCAAACAGAGCATTGAAAAGGTGTCTTCTGAAATACTTTTTACAATTCTTAACAAGATAAATGAATTCAAATGGAATAGGTGCAGAGAAGGGTGATTGGGGTGAAATGTAAAATGGAGAGCTGCTCCTACAAGAACAGGCTGAAAAAGCTTCTTTTCATCAGTTCACAAAAGGGATGTTGAAAGGGACAATGAAGCAAGACAGTAGACATCTGGGAAATAAAAGAAATACTGGGACCAGTATTGGCACACAGATGACTGGATGCAATACCGTGGTGAATACACACTGTAAAAGTATGAACAAGTTGTTATCTGTCAGAGGAATTAGCTTTAGGAACAGTTCCTCCATAAAAGAGGATTTTAACCAATTGCCTGCTTTGACAGATTTGTTGGGATTGTTGACCCTAGAATCAGTCCCATTATCCTAAGTTCTGATCAGAAATTCTGTTCATTTCATGGCTACAATGTCTGTGAAACTTAAAATATCACCTACCTATATGATGATCACAGAATAGAAGCATTTGTGTAACTTTTATACTATGCATTTTTGTTAAATTCAAAACTTCCTGTCTTCTTTTTTTTGGGTCTCAGGAGCTATTAGGGTAGCAAGGTCAGTTTTACATGTGATGCAAAGAGCTGCTGAGGAAGTACCCTTCTGGCCCCTAAAGACAAAGTAGTGTTGAATAGTTCCTAAAATCCTAATCTTGTTCTAAGGGAGAAGCAATTTTCAGCCAGAAATGTCAGATTTTAGTGTCCAAGCTATGCCAAAGTTGGTGAACAAATCTCTGTTGACCAATACAATAACAACTGTTCATGTTAAGTGTATTTGTATCTTGAAAATATGTATCTAAGAGTAAAATCAGTCATGTTCTGTACTGCTGCTTATCACAAGAACTCAACCAGAATCATTGATTCAGTAATTTCTGATTGATTGTGTGAAAACTTCCATGGTAGAGAAGATTCCAGAAAGGCAAATATTAGTCTTTGAATAAAAGTCAAACTCAAACAATTCAAATCTTACAAACAAAGAGACACAAGAGCCTTTCCATCATCTGTCTTACTGCCAGTGGAAGGTGCTTTCCTCTAGGAGAGGTAGAAATCAAAGGCAAGAAAAGGCAAGTAAAAGCAAAATGTAAACATGCAGAGCCAGAATCTCGGGGTCAGGAGGAGGCCAGTGCCTGACATGGTAAAAGCAAGGTTTAATTGTGTTCTTAGACTGTGATTTTTAAATTAGTACCCCACTCAGGGAAAGGCTGTACTCTAAACAGCAAATACTTTGGGTGCATTGTGTTAGATATTAGGAAGTACAACCACAATCACTAATCATTGTAAAGTTGGTTTTGTTAATTATTGTAGCTTGGATGCTACCAGAATGTATCTTTAAATTTTAAATACTCTGTAGAATTTGAATGCTCATTTGTGTCTGTTCTTATAAATTGGATGTACATAATGAAATAGAAGTAATGTAATATAGAACAACAGCTTGTCTCTACTTCTAGATAATATCCAGTTGAATGCTAAACAAAACTTGTGCAGCTTCTTACACCCCAGTCAGGGACAGATGGACAAGAAATGGCGGTGAGTGTTTAACTGGCCTCATGCCCAGTCTTTGATGTAAAGTCCCTGAAAAGGCTCTTAGTTCTGGGTAACAAAACACTGGCAAGTCTGCCTGTGATTCTTTGTAGTATTCATGACATGGAAACCACTTCCCATCCAGGTCAATTCCATCTCAGAGAGATAACTTGTGAGCAGGGACCACAGAATAAAAACTAAAAGACAGTAAACTTCATGGTAAGAGATAGAAGGAAAACATGTGAAAATAATATTGTATATACAATGTAATACATGTACACTCATCCCAGAACAGCTTGTCCAACACAAAATATCATCCATGAAGTAAGAGAAGGAGGAATATCAGCTCAATCATTTACTTGCAAGTGCTGGTGCCAGAGGTGTAATCTCCCTAGGAGCCAGACTGACTTCTGCATCAGCTTTTCACAACAGTGGTGTGGTCAGCTGGGGAAGGAGTGTGGAGCCAGGCACAGCCTGGATCCTGCTGTTGTTCCCAAGGTGGAGAAATCACCTTGATGGCAACAGCTTTTTATTGTAAAATGGGGACTGCTTCAGGTTAAACAGTGCAGAGAGTGAGGACAGCAAAGAGGAAAGATGAAGAATAAGTTCAGAAGAAGCAAATAAATAGGAACAGAGGCAGTGGGGTCACTGAGGGACAAGAACATGAAAAGATGGTGACAGATGAAGTTGATAGTCCCTCTTTTTTATTTCCAGTTGTCACAAAACCATAGAAAAGCAACCTTATCCTGGTGCATGAGAAGAGGTGAAGATCTCTCAGTCAAGGAGCAGGTCTGTTTGAATTGCTGCAGGCTGAGCAGAATAACAAATGAAAATGGAGACAAAAATGGGGGCCTTAGGGGAAATTTGTCCTAGCTCAGTACAGACAGGGGTAGTACCAGAGTCGCACAGACTTATTTATCATCCAAGGAAAAAAAACAAGAGAAACTAGAGAAAATAATGGACTTACTTATACTTTATTTTTGTGAGAAATACTTTAAATACAAATAGGCAGACACAAAGTTCTTTAATAATACATGTTGGTGCCTTTGTGCTTGTGTTTATTCTAATGTGTGTGACAGTGTAATATTGGCAGTTTTCAAGACAAGTAAACCTGTCCTATTCCTAGTGCCAGGAGACTACAACCAGTAGAAGTAAAATATGGATGATGTTATCATTTCCATCTCTTGCTGTTAAATAGCAAATCTCTTTATCTGTTGTCAACCATGTTATTATTCAAACATTTAAAAATCTATTTTTATATCTAACAAATAGCAATTTTCTTTCTACTACTATTAAGCAGGAAACCTTTGTGAGTTATTCCTGTGATTTCTTGCTTGATATGGAAGAACACGTACACACATTCTCTGCCCTTTGCACTGTGCAATGGCGTGGAGGGGACAAGTCTCCTTTTAACTGTAACAGGGGACAACTTGTAGTGTATTTCCCTCTGAACCACATGACAAAGGACCAAAATAATCACCACAACAACTCACAAAATAGCATTTTATCTGTTCTGATTGCAGGATTTCCATACATGGAGGACTTTATTTTTTGTAGATCAGAGCTATAATAGCCCCGAGAGTCCCACCAGTTTCAGTGCTAACCATGAGGACCTACCTACAGAATAAAAAGAGTTTATTTAGTTCTTTCCTTGCAGTAGTCAATGGAGTGTCACTCAGGTCGAAGTGTAAGATGGGGCCACTTGTCCATTAGGAAGTGGAATGAAACCACTAATTCATTTTATGTAGACTACAAACCAGCTGCCAGACAGTAATAATTTTCAGTCAGAGCTGACCTGGGGTAGATTTAACAAGTGACCTAGAAATGAAAAGCTGGGTAGGCAACTGCAAATCCCCTGAGTTGTTTGAAAAGGCATGCCTCTAAAAGATTTAGAAATGTATAATTTAGTAAGGGACAGACAGTGTGTTTTAATTAATATGCTTGTATTTTTCTGGGTTGGATTTTCTTTTCCAGTTTACTTGATACTATAATTGATGTCAGTAAAGAATGGGTGTAAAATATCTTTTCCTAAGAATAGTTACATTTTGTATCGACTTTACATGTAATTAAATTAACCCATGAACAGGAAAGTAATACAGAATGAAATTCCTGCAGGGAAAATCTGCATTTGTGAAAATGAATGACAATGCTGTGAGTAAATGCAGTGCATTTTGAAATCATTAAAATATTTCTTTAGTTGTGCCTGTCAGGGGAGGTACCCAGGAATGAGTAATGAGACTCTTCAGAGCAGGGGCCTTGGCAAAAAAAGCTGACACTGTTGATTCTGAACAAACATGAATAACAGGGGGGCAAATTATAAAATAATGAATGGCCTAGAGAAAACAGAGGAGGAGCTTATTGTCTTCTAATTTTACAAGACTAAAATAAGGGGACAGTCAATGAACTTAATATAGATGTGACCTATTGCTCTTTGGCTGAGGAAGTCACACAGCTGGGGTGCCTGAGAGCCAGTGGCAGAGGGAGGTCACTGCCCTGGCGTGTTGGGAGCACTGCTGTGATTTTCAGATTGCTGAACCTGAAAGTGGACAGGGATTCCAGAAAGGAGATGCTTGTTGGAATATTGTATATATCCAGAGCTGCTCCAATCTTTAATACCTGCTCCCACAGTAATAAGTTTCAGGCAGAAAAAGGATAGGTGACTATTCACTTTTTTTTTTCCTGGTTGGGTTAATCTTGTGCATTTTAGTTCCCTAAGTTGGTTCATTGTGGAATTGGAGCCCATACAAGGGAAATGGTGGGATTATATTGCTAGGATCAAGACTGACATTAGTGGGGCAAGCCATTAGATCTTCTTACCACTAATGTAAAAATGCATTTTGGGAGATCCATAGAAAATATAATGGCTGGCATGAGGGCAAAAAGCAAAACATTTATCAGCTGGATGTGTGTGGGGGTGGTTGCATTTTCTCCTGCTGGCCACTGACAAATGAAGGTACTATGTGCTAGGGCCTAATGCGGTGTAGAAATTCCCATATTTCTATTGACATAAACCACAACATTTTAATTTACCTAGGGAGAAGCTACACTCCAGTCCTTGCTACATGGAACTTGTCAGCTGAGGCTCCAGGGTTTTGATAATGGCTCTACTTTTCATGTGCTGGATGACTCCAGGCAAACCATTTCCCTGCCACTGCTGCAGCTTAATGCTTTTTGAAAAGAAGATAACACATTGTGTACTGGACTCCAAGAAAACCTTGAATGCTAGATGATCTCATAGCACGTTGGCTGAGTTAGGAAACATGCAGGATAAGTTAATGCTTCCTAAGTTAGTTAGGCTGTTGGGTGTTTTTAGGAGGAAGAAAACCCAAAAGCAACAAAAAAACCAACCAAATATGGGTTTGATCAGTTGATAAAGGTGACCTCAAATTACCTTACATTGACTGTGGCAATCCTGTGCCTAAGAAGAGGGGACACTACAGGTGTGGCCTGCCTGTCCCAGTCACAAAATCATCTTATGGCACCTCAGTTTACTGCAAGGCATTACTCCTCAAAGGCTGACCACGCACACCTTTCACCTCTGCCAAATCAAGGTGATCTGTTGTCTTATTCTATGTCTGTCAGGGTACTATTCTACTAATTTTCTGAAACTGCAAGATCTACAAAGTATTTTTCTTTTACTTCCAGCCATCAAGAAACTTTTGGTCATATTTTGGTCTGTTTGATAGAAATATTGAGCTTTACAGTTTTTCCCATAGATGGTGAGGTTGCTGACCTCTATTGAAAGAGTTTGTGGGATAGATGCTGAGCCATTTTTGTCTCTGCACACCTAAATTTTGCTCTTGATGTTGACAGTTTCATAGTTCCAGTAGGATAGAGCTGTCATCAAGGGAAGTTGAGATCACACAGCATGAAATGGTCCCTCATTTAAATGACACTGAAGGAGAGTTTGGACGTGGAGAACAAATAATTTAACCTAACTGAATGTCCTGATGAAAGGAATGGGGAGGACTGAACACGCAGATGATGATGGACTTCCAGCGGTTTGCCCTGGTTTGAAGGTTTACTGAAATATCCTTCTAAACATTGATTATACCTGCAGACACAGAAAATTGGACTCCTCAGCCATTAGTCTATGAATATCTATTGTAAATTTCCAAAGAATTGATGAAGAGCAGTTCTTTTTCTGATCGAGGTAGAAAAGGTTTTACTGACTAGGACAAACCTCACATTTCACTTCTATTATGGTTTTATCTCTGCAATCCAAATAGAAATATCTGTATTTGAGGTTAGAAGAAATGTTTGCCTGGAATAAGTTATCAAGCCAGGAGGCAAATAAATCTGTGGCTTAGGCAGAAATTCCCTGTTTTGTAGTAGACATCCAAACTGAATGATTTCAGAGTTAATAGTGCATATTTGTGGTTGTCTGCAAAGGGAGTTGCCTATAGCTGATTAGGGAAACATTCTGAGGTTTCGCATGAAAAAGAAACATGGGTATTTCCTCAAAAATACAAATGAATTACAAAATAATGAGGGCCAACAAACAGAGGCGATCTAACATGAAAAGCAATGAATTCGGAATACAGTTCAATGAACTGGACCCTGGATTAGCATCTCTTCTCTTAAGCCTTGAAAATTAAGCAACATCAAAACAACGACTTCTGATAACCCCCTCAAATAAGGCTTAAATTCCTGCAGTGATTCCTTTGCTGAAGGAGCTGCTTTGTGTAACAATGAGCCCTATACAAAGGCTCCCTGGGGCAGGAAGATAGGCAGGATGCAGGCTTGAAACTTTGCTGGCCCAGTCAAGAGTTTTTATAGCCTTGGGCTACACAGCACCAATTAATTTGGGGAACTGTTTAACTGACTTTTAGTTATACAATGTTCCTCTCTCTGTGTTTAACTGAAAGCTCTTGGTTACACCAGTTGGCATCATTGTAGTGTTTCTAAAATAACTAGAAAGCTGAAATCAGTGAATTAGTGTTGCAGATACAAGAGTGGGTGAAGAGAATGAAAACAAAGAAGTGAAATCGAGTTTTTGAGTAATTTTCCTTTTCCTTTTGCTGCAGTTGGCATGATTTCTTTTTAAAGCAATGGCCACTGCCACTGACTACTCAACTGCAGCTCCACAATAAAAGCCCCCGTTCCTCCCCTTGTTCCTCTCCCTCAGCCCTCCACCCTCAAAAGTCCCCTCCTGAACTTCATTCTGAAAGCAGAAGGAGCTACACACATTCTGAACATCCAGTAATTACTAAATACATCTCTGTTGTCAAATTAATTTTTGTGTAGAACTGAGGCCCACTGAAGTTTTCTTTTGTTTGTGATGTTGCTATATTTATATATCTCTTAGAGGTCTGTAAGAACATGATAAACTATAATTTATAAGCATCTTTCATTACTTCATTGGAACCATTTTCTGAACTTTCTGCAGCTAAGGATGCAGTACATGACCACTCAGGAGGGATGGCTCAGTTCTTAGGTTTCTAACTTAAGAGGCTGCAACTCAAACTGAAAATGAGAGAGCAGAGTTAAAATGGAAAAAAAATTGGCAACATTTTCCAAGAACATAGACAATAAATTGGATTTTTTTACGTATTAACAGTATCTCCGATCTTAAGCAAAATTTTATTCTGTTGCTAAAAGTAGGTCTGTTGTATTTTTGAGAGTAGAAATTTGAAAGGGAAAGAAAGCTTCACTGATCAGGTTCTACTTCCCTTCCCTTGATTGCAGACCCACCTAAAAATAAAGCCTTAGCATGGTGTCACATGAGAGGAGAAAATGCCATCAACCTGCCACAGATGGCATCCTGGTTTCTGTGGTTCATGGTGAGCATCTTCTGTTCATTGACATAACCAAAAGGCAGTTGGTGACATCAATTGATCTGAAACCTCCTGCACACTGGCACTTTTTCTACTTCTTACCTCAAGGCTTTTCTGTGTTTGGTTTCAGCTGTAAGTGAAAACTGGTTTGGACTTATTCCTTGAGCTGAATATTTCTTGGTGTAATTTATATTAAAAACTTTTTCCCTTTTTGAACAGTAGTAGAAACAAATATAGTACAATCAATTTTCTGTCAGAGAAATGTTTGTTATAATAATATTTTCTTTTCAGAAATCTGTTATTTTTTTGTTTTACCTGTGTTTTTCCAATGCAGAAGAGGCATCTAGTAAAAACCAAACTGTTTCCTTATGGGAACACATTCAACTCAGTTTTCTCATCATCTGTGAGATACTTCCCCAGAAATCCTAATATCATACATAAGTGGAGGCAGTGAGAACAAAAACACAGCAGTTCAAGAAATTTTTGTGCGTGGTGCCCTCCTCTGAGTGACTACACAGATTAGAAGGAAGTAACTCAGTTTTAGAGAGCTTGAATTACATGTCCATGCACACTTCAAAACAGATTTGGTGAGACTACTTGCACAGTAAAGTGTGCAACCAATACAAAACTTTTTTTTCCTCTCAAATAATGATGCATTAACAAAGAATGAAATGTATTTCTTTTGTATCAAGAAAATTTTAAATACTTAAGTGTAGAGCTGTTTGAGCTGCAGGCAGCACAAGGAAAGGTGACCAATAATTATGGAAGCAGGTAAGAGATTTTAGATCTTGCAGGCCTAATGTGTCAGAACTCTGAATAAGAACCTACATTCCAACAACATTTCCTATTGCAAGATTTCCAAGATTTTGATGAGAGCTCAGAACAAAAGCTGCTCTGTTCCTCCTGGGGTTTGTGTCAACCAGTTGTCTTATTATTCCTGATACTTTGCCAATTATATTGTACGCTTGGAGAAAGGGATGAAAAAGCAGCTTTTCTCCTTTAAAGAGATTTAAACTTCAAAATCTTTTTACTGTGACTCTGAGCTGCAGAAGGCTGGCTGAAATGCCAGCTATGGAGTACAGCAGAGGCACTGCTGGCAACATTTTTACATGGTTCCACATAATGGCATTTCTGTGTGATGACCTTAAGGTTATAGATGTTTCCATAAATTATAGATTTAAATTTTTTTATAGGTAGGAATTGTAGTACAATAGATGGGATTAGAAACAAATCCAGCATGACAAGCAATCTTTATTTTCTATATTTCTTCCATTGTCTATCATTTTGATTACTTGGATTTACAAATTTATAATTATTTTAAACATATCTTTAATGCAAATATATTTAATTTGGTTGTCTCTACTGCCTTAAACATTAAAGGACATAGAATGGCACAGTCTTCTATGCCTTAACTGTGTCTTAAGGAAATGTGCTTTTATTCTTGGATTTTTGGAATAGCTTTGTCTTAGTAGAAATACATTATTTGTATTTGCATTGTATTGTGTGTACAGATAACCTTTAACACAGATTTTGCAGTGCCACAGAATAATTTAGGTTTTAAACCTGCTTACAGCTCTTAATCTGCATTTTAAAATTTTATTTCTAGTATTTTTTGTAAGATTATTTTTTCAGTCATTAACCAACTTCCACTTAATCAAGCATTCTATTTTAAAAGTCTCAGGGCATAAAACCCCACTGATTTCTTCAATTTTTAAAATCAATGTTTTAAGCCCCTTCTAATAGCTTTACTAAGACAAAATTGCCACTGAACGTGCTCAATACAAAGTGAGTAATTTTGGATTCAGCTGTATTTCCTTAACTAAAACTATCAGAATTGCATTTATTATTAATGCTTATAACACCTATATTGTCTTATAAGAAAACAATCTGCAACAAAAAATGGTATTTCAAAAGTTCAAATCCATGCATATCATAGTCTGAACCATAGCACCAACTGGAGAAATTTTGAGTAATTTGGCTCTGATGTGAGAAAGTCATTCTCAAATTTTCTTCATGTGGGCATTTAGAATTGTTAATATTAGTAATACAGTACCTGAAATATTTTTTCAGTGAGAAAGCTATCAAATACAACAAAAGAACTTTCAGTCAGCTTATGAGAATTTTAAATATTTTGTTGCTAATACTGTCCAGAATCAGAAATGAAACTGAAAGCTGAGTGATGGGAGAAACAGTCATGTGGAGTCAGATCTCTTTTTCCCAGGACTTAAACTAAAACCACACCAAAGTATGGAGCTGTGAAGAAAAGTCCTTTGCACCAAGAAAAGTCCTGTGGGTAGCAGGAAGTTGAACAGTAGCAGGAGGGAGGTGCACTAACAGAACTGCAAATACAGCCCTGGTCAAAGATACCTTTGAATCTGCTTGTTATTTTAGGACAATTTTTTCAATAGCACATATTCTCTCTTGATATTTAAATTTATAGTTATAGTTAGTTATAGTTATACCTATCTGCAGCTTCTTTTTCAGTAGAAACTTTTTCCAGTGTTCTTTTATAGTCCAGATTTTCTATGCAACAGCAAGATCACTCTTAATTAAGGAGACAGATTCTGACAACTGTACAAATGATTATTTTACTATCTGCTATACCAAATACCCATAAGGATCAACAAAAATGAAACAAATCCTAGTGGGGTGCCCCACCAGTAGTCACAAGGCTGGTGGCAAAATCACATATGTGAGACCATAGAAGTATTAGAAGAATTTTAAGGATAGCTGAAGTTTTGATATGCTTTTCAAATTTTTACACTGTTGTATAAAATAGTAGAAGGAAGCAAAGAAATTGGTTTACTGCTGCAATAAATTAACCTAAAAGAAAGACTTAGAGGCCATGGGTCTGAATCATGATGTTGGTATTAATGACACGGGAAGGCAGCGTTCCTTGTGTAGCTCTGCAAGTTTATAAAATTGAAGTGTCATGCTTGTGCTGTATTTCATAAATGGGAGATAAATGGGACTACGTGGCATGAAATATGGGGGACTAACAGAATCTGGTACAAGCACTTTGTGAAATTACAAAGGTTAAAAAATGTTATCATAGTAGAGAATCTCCATCATCAAATCTAGGGAAAATGAGGTCTTTGCAGAGTTAATTTCATTACATTGGCCTTTTTTTCATACACTACTTAAAATGTGTTGTTGAGGACAAGCAGAGGGCATGCTGCAGAAAGAAGATCAAGGGGAAGGGTTTGTCTTTGAGACCTTAATCAGTGGAGAAAGAGTATGTTGATAGTATTGAACAGTATTACAATGCAGCATTTTATTTGTAGATACCCAAATGCTCTGACTCAGAAAACCATTATCTCTGTTTCACAGATGGTGAGATGGGGGCACAGAGAGTTATCTACCAGGGCCATACTGAAGGTTATGAAGTCAGGAGCAGAACTGACTAGGTCTCTTTAACTCTATCTCAGGACAGCACAACAGGTATGGATTTGTATATTCTTAAGTAGCTCCACTCACTATCATACATGACTCGTTCAAACACGAGTTCAGCTATCTCTTAATTGCACAGCAATGCTCCTTTTCTGCTGTAAATTTTGATAGCATTAATTATATTGGTGCAATTTACTACAGACAATTTTGCTGAAGCAATAAGCCAGGTTACCATTCCATCAAGTCTAATAGGAGTCTTTAGGGGAATGCTGGTATGGGGTCAAGTAAGCCTCCTCCTTCTCCTCCTCCTCTTTTTGTTATTATTATAGTTACTCCTTGTTTGGGTAGTGTCTGCAATGTTCTGGGCAATTTCCCAACATAAAAGAAGGCAATATTTCCTTCCCTAAGAGGTTACATGATAAAAAAACAGACAAAAAGATAAAGAGTAGAAAAGGTCAGAATAGAAACCATTAGTGGTTTAGCATCTTGTCACGTTTAGTGAGTTTACTTGAGTCACTGAATAATCTCCAAGAATCCCTGTCTGGCCATGATCAACCTAAAAGAAGGCTCTTCCCATTTTTACTAATTTAACCTGTTTTTGTGTAGATGACTGTTGCCCATTCTCAAGAAAGTAATCTTTTTGGCCCCAGCTGTTGATTTGGGTGGGCACCATGAAAAACCTAATGTTTAAATAGAGTTTAGGCATAGAGCTCCTACTGATTGTGAACCACTCTGCACAGAACTTCTATAATCTGTACATGCTGGCTGATTTTTTAGTGTGTGAATGGGGGCTATTGTATTAAAAATACAAATCAGTGCACAGGGGCAAAGCTGCACACACAAGTAATTGGTAATAATCCAGCTCATAATAACATTACAAAAGAAGAACACATTAAGAAGCCAAATGTTACAGAGTACAGAAATAGGACAGATTGTCTAAGGCTTTTAAGTCCTCAATTCAAATCAAGTTTAGGTCTGTATCTACCAAATGTTACTCTTTGATTGTCTTTCAAAGGCCTATAATAAAGACATTTACCTGTCTTAATTTGTGTGCTTACAGCATGAAAATTATGACTGCAATAAAAATCTTGTTTTAGCAGACTTCATAGATGCCCTTAATTTACTTTTGACAGTGTGGGGACACTTGGAAACTCGTACTAAGTCCTTTCTGAGAATTCCACCTGCATAGAGACCTCAGCAGATGGGTTACTATCCTTACAAGGACTATGTTTAAGTTTAAAAAATGTGTGCTTATAAAATGCAAGCATCACAGGGCTGAAAACAGTGATTACACTTCTGAGCTTGATGGTTTTCAAAATTCAGAACTTGACAATTATTTTGCTATTATTAATGTATAGAGTTTTATCTAGGATGATGTTATTTATCCATATTGCCTGTCTAATGTACACATTAAACCACTTGACAATGGTATAAGTAACTTAATAAGAGCAACCTATTCTTCCCACATTATTCTATTGCTGTATCTTTAGCTGCCATAAAAGATGCTATTTCTCATCTTGCAACACACATTAGAAGATAGATTAAAAACAGAAACAGCATAAAATGAACCTCAGAAAGGAACAGGATGTTTATCATCACAATAATGCCCAGATAAAATCTAACAAACAAGAAAGATGGGAACAGGGGGAAAAAAGATCTTCCTAATTGCGTTATAAGCAGAGTTAGCAAAAGATACCTGAAAAATATACAAATTAAAATCTCCAATTCCAGGTTAAAAATACATAATGTTTTAAAACAATCAGATAAGAAAAGTGCCAAAGAAAAGTTAAGAGGAGAGTGACAACATTTTTTCCTCGGATTATATTTCTCATGTGGACTAAGTATTTGTAGACTTGAAATACATCTTGTAAAATTAGTGTTTTGCTAAAATTTGTTTCGTTCTAACTGTTGTTTCTTATACATTAGCATCTGTGAAGACTGGGGATTTCTGAACGGAAAAAAATTGTTCTTTTAAAATATTATAGTTGCTTGCAACAGACTGCCAAGTTTTTGTAGTGTCTTACTTGTTACTCAGTTATTGATAAATTCTTTTTTTGGGGCTTATGTCCAATGGTGAGGATTCACAAACAATTTTTGCAAGGGTAACTGTAGATTGTCACACAAAGGGGTGTTTTCAACTCTTTGGAAACTGGCTGAAAACTAAGTATTTTCAGTGTTAGTTTTCAGTAGGATCAGTGAGCTGATCTTGTTTATCCTTTGGCTGTATGATCTCTAGAGCCCACACAAGGGAAGTGGTGGGAACACGCAGCTGGAGATAAAAGGAAGTTGGATTGCCCTGCTCAGGAGCCGTGCACTCTTAGATCAGCTTAAATTGACTGTGAAATCTCACTTTTAGTAGAGAGGGAATTTTGCTGATTTACAGAGCAAGGACATTGGCACTGATGTCTGATTTCTGTCTTACATGGGTTTAAATTAACAGTAACTTTATTCAAGTGAGTCACCTTAAAATAGTAAGGAAGTGCTAGGAATATTTTTTAAATTAGGAAAATTGTTATACACATCAAAAGAAACAAGTTCATTTCTTCAGTGATATATAAAAAAGCTTTTTATATATTCCATTTGAGCCTTTACAGGCTTCCCATTTATGCACAGGTTCTAATGGGACTATGGGATCTGCCCAGGCTGACTTCTGCCTTAATAAATTTACTTTAAAAAGTAAAAGAACTAAACATGGAAATGTGTGTAGCAGCTTTCCCAGTGCCAGGCTGTGGCTCTATCAAAATAGATCTTCTCTTATGCTGGGTGCCTCTTTGCCTTGGAAATTGGTTGTTGGAGGTGAACATTTCTGTATTTTTGTTTCAATGGGTAGGATTTACTGACTTGCTGCCAGGGCACTGAGAGCCCTGAGGTGCCTTATGGCCACCCCACCCATGGCACAGGACCCCATTTCAGCCCCCAGTGCCATCAGCCCTTGCAGCAGTGAGATGCCACAGCCCTGCCCAGCCGTGGGCAGCACGGGGCCAGGGCTGCTCATGTCCCTGCCAGACCCTGATCCTCGCCTCTGTCACATTTGTGCCCTGGGGTGTCCCCAGCTGTCCCAGCCTGCCCCACTCCCTCGCAGGGGTGCTGACACAGGCCCTGGCTGGTGCTGTTATGCAGCTGTGCTAAAGCAAGCAGTGGTTTCAGCTCTTCCACTGCATCATAGATCAATATCCATCACAGAAAAAAAATGGATCTTCTGCTGGCTGTCCCTTGTTTTTTTAATTCTGCCATCTCATGCTTCTTCTGGGGAGATTTGTTTTATGGTAATTTTGCACAGAGCTAAATATATATTTATTACATTCATTACATGAATTATTACTGGCCAGTCAATTACTATCTGATACAATTATTTTCTAGCAGAAAAGAAATTAAACTGATAAGTGGGCAATCTCTGTGGTCAGTAAGATTTAATATTTAATGACATTATTGAAATGTTATTACTGTGGTATTGGTTTTCTTATTAAAAGTTACAATTGCATAATTTATGCTATTTTGATTGGCTTTCTCTTTAAACCAGAAATATATTTTTCTATTTTATCTTAGAAAAGATTTTGCACAACCTTGATATTTCTGGCTGTCTGGCTCGAGTAGTCTGAGATTTCTTTTTGTTGTTAAGTGGGGGAAAGTTCTTTGTCTGTCACTCATCTTTGAAACAGAAGCAACACTTGAGTGAGAGCTTCCCTGTCACCTTCTCGTGTCTCCTTTTGTTTATCTGACACTGTTGTGAGACATTTGGAACCCTCCAGCTCAATATAAAACATTTGTTTGGCAGGTTGGGCCTCCTCATCCTTTGATGGGTACAGCACATGTGAAGAAGAGTTGTTGGACACATCTGATCTTGTTCTATGTGCCTGAATCTATAAATTCTTCTGATTTAATAACTCAGAAAAACTCTCCTTCCTGTCCTTGAAAAAGATCAGCTCCAAACTCTGTCTACTGAAAATATTTCAGCTTCAGATCAGAGAAAAATAACATATTGCTGCTGTTTAAGCACTGCTGTTAAATACCTACTACTTCACATTTCTGCTCATTTTTTGAGTGGTCTTTGCTGGGATTTGAAGCTAGCTGAGAAATGTGCTTTGTGCTGAGTATATGCCCAGGCAGTCCATTCCATTTTAGATACCACAGCAGAAGCAAGACTTTTTGCTGTTTTCTGTAGTTAATAGAGATTAGTTTTGAATTTATACCAAATTTATACCAAACTTCGTAATCTGGAAGGATACAGAGAGAAATAAAGTAAGAAAGAGCATTTGAGATCGAAAAATTCCACAGTGCATATGTGAACTTGGATATTTATTTGTTTTATGTGAGGAAAATGTCACATAAAGCTGCTCAACTAAATAAAAATGTCACGAGATTTTATTTTCAATAAAATTTATTTAGATGCACACCTACAAGTTGAACTACTATTGTTCAGTGCATGGGAAAGTGCCTATGCCCATTGTTTTGAGCAGGGAAGTCTAAGCTGGCCTCTTGCAAACCACTTTTTTTCTGCTCTAAGGATTTGCACTTTGCCTGTGCCTGTTTTTCAGGCTGCTTCAGCAGAGCTGCTGTGTCCTAGGCCATACAGAGCAGCATTTTGAGATTCTGGGGGGACACACCAGTAAATGCTCTGAGAGCTTGTTTGCACATCTGCTAGTTATTGAAGCGATCCATTTGGCCAAGTGATGGACAGGCATGTTTTTATAGTTTGAAGATGTTGGGTTCAAATCAAGCTGCCTTGGGGAAAAAGAGATATGTGATTTTCCTTGAGAATGGCAAAAGGGGGTGTGTTCCCTGTTAGCACAGTCCTGCTGTGCCACAGGAGTGCCACTGCACCAGGACTCAGATATGAGCTTTCTTACATGAGTTTGTAAAAAAGGACAGCAGGGTGTGGGTGTTGAGGTAGGAAAACTCAGGGGATGGTGAAGTTTTCTTGCCACTGAGTGGCCCAAGGCCTGCAGTGAGAAGCCCCTGTGAGTGGCCTGAGAGAGTTGTCTGCTGCACATACTGAATTTGCTGTGAAATGGGATTTGTTTTGACAGTTTGCACATTAGAGAGAGCAAAATAATATTCACTGTATTTTTGAGATGGCACAGAAGCTGACAGCCATCAGTGGTCTACAGTAAGTGTGTGCAAACACTCATGCATGCATAGGGATACACAACAACCACACTGTACGTGCCTGCTTGAGGACAGATGATAAATCATAGTGCATGTGGTATCTGAGTGTGTTTGTGTATGTGCAAAGGGCTGCCCTCAACTATGCAATAATATTGAATTACAGCGAAGCCACTCTGCTTCTTTGTGAGAGGAAATCAAACATTTATATTCAAATAGGATACTCTGTGCAACAACCTAAGATACTTTTAATTACAAATAGATCTGGAATCTACTCTCTGTGTACCTGTCAGTATTGCACTAAGACTCTGCAGTGTAATGTTGGTACCACATTCACCTTTCAGTTACATGTTCTGTGCACTTGATGCATACAGATCTTTAGTATTAGAAAATCTTGGTTAGAAAATGCTGTAAATGTCTAGGAAAAAGCTTTTTTCTCCTCCATGAAGTGATTGTTAGTAACCTCTCATCACAATTAAACACAGAGGATAATAATTATTTTCTCTTCCTAAACACTTCTAATCTCTTTATGCCAAACCAGGTGAGGCACAGAACATCCTCTATTAATTCTCACTGATCCAATCTGGACACAGATAAGACATATTTGACTGATTCTGTTAACCTTTGCTATGAAGAGGGAAGATGAGTCTCAGGAGAAGAATGAGCAAATTGAAATTGCAAATTCAGGAAATGGTATTGCAACTTCAATTACTTGAGTGAGGAAACAAATTGAAGCTCTGTCACAACTTCAGTTGCAAAATGTAAAAACAGCAGGCATAAGTAAAACAAAACCTGTCATTAAATCCATTTATCCATTTTGATAATGCTTTTCATGTTTTTGCCCCCGAGATTGTAGACTTCTTTATCTTAGGGGGAAATTGTGTGCAAGAAAGGTTTAAAGCACTGTGAATATATCAGAGAAGTTTTACAGAAACTGCAGTAACTCTATTAATTGCATTTATTGAAAAATACAAAGCTAGAATTTAATTGGGATAAACTGAGTTTCTCTGAATAGTTACTGAGATATTTTCCAACATATTCATTTGCCTTAATATGGTCTTCAATTTGTTTCACATTTCAAGCTCAGCCTGAGCCCTTGTAGCTTTAAAATGATTTCCAGCCCTTGAATATCCAGCTTAAAATGTTGTGTTTGGTTTTCAGAGATTAACACATCTGTATTTTCACCACAGACCAATGTACATGCAGGTACCAGTTTATCCCACACTCCTGCCTTGTGTTTCTTTCCATGCTATTGCATCACCAAACCCAGGTCAGTGTTGTCATAGCAAATTTAATAGTAAATAGTGGCAGTAAAGTTTCATTTGAAGAATGGGTCTATCTAATCTCAAAATTAGTATATAAATTTTCAGAATGGAAAATGCTACATTATCTTCAAAGCGTAGACCCAAGCCTGTGGGTCTGCACTTTGTGCTTTGCACTGGCATTTTATTTTGCATTTACAAAATATTGCTGACAAAGGAAACTTCAGTTGTTATTGTTGTAGTTTTTGCCTTCCTTGAAGAGATTTGATATCTCTTGTGAATAAAATAGTTACTAGTAATGGTGGCATGTGCTAATGACCTCTGTGTAAGCAATAGCTATTAACAGAAATAAAGCTTTTGAAAAGCTTCTGAATTCATGAGGCTTGCACTCTTGCCAGGTGAGTTACCAGCATTTTACTTGAGTTTCAAATGTTAAATTTTTTTTATACAGAAATTGCCCAGCCTATTATGAAAACATGTACTCAGTAAAAAGGAAGCTTTTTAAATTCCTGTCTTTTATTTCAGTCCTTTCTGTTTCAGTTTTCCTTTTGCCATGTGTTGCAATTTAAAAGAATTTATCTACATGATCAAACAGCAGTTTATTCTACAAGACATGCATGTGCTGAAGCCCCTTGGCTAGGGGATGGCTAAGCCCAGCAGTGACTTGATTGCCACTCTTTTACCAGGGGATAATCTTTTTTGAGATTCATTGTAATAAAGAAGTCAAGGGAATAAACACAAGAAGTTGGAAAGAAAAAATGAACCAGATTAAAAAGGAACTTCAGAGAAAAAGTCATCTGAGCAAGGTTTGTGGAAAATACCAATGTTGTTTGTCTGGTGAAGTGTTAGATCAGCTGTGAGCTCTTGCAGATGTTTGACAATGCAGAGTTTACTTTCTGTGTCTGCAGGCTCCAGCCCCTGAGTTCTGCAGAGAAGTATCTTCTGTAGGATATATGGGGTGCAGTTGTATCAGTCCTTCCTTCTCTATAGACATAATGGGGAGGATGGTTATTCTCAGAGAGGCAGAAATTACCTTTGGAGTTTTTGAGCTCAAGGCTGTGGGACAGATGGTAGCAAAGGGAGGTTGGTTACAGAACACAAGGATGCAGAGGAGCCCTGAAGCTGGAACACACAGCAGGTGATTAGACAGATTACCTAGTCAGGAGTCTAGGGATGAATTATAGTTCCAGATAAATTAAATGTACATGAAATTAAATTTAAAACGTCCATTGTCTCCTGCAGAGTGGAATTAGGAAGATTTGAATGTAACTGCTGCAGCCCTGGTATGGAATAAAATTCCTGTTTTCAGGGATCAGTGTAGATCTACATTAGGGCTCCAGCAACCACCAGTTGCTCAGATGTAAATATCTCCATTTGCTTCAGCAGTGTTATCCCTGACTTGCAGAGCAGCAGCCCTGTTAGGTGTCAGACTTTCCTTTGCACTGGAAAGTCCCCAAAATGAGCACTTGGCTCTGCTGTAGGCACGTACACTTGTCTCTGCAGTGTTTGTGTAGAGATGTGGTCTCAGGAGGTAACAGCAGCAGAGCGAGTGTAGCTGCTGGGGAGATCGCTGGGGAGCTGTGATGCAAACAGGATGTGATGTGTTTCTGGATGTGGGCTGTCAAGGCTTTGTGTGAACCTGTGGAACACTCTAGAGCTCAGAAGTGCTGAGAGGCTGGTCCCTAGTGAAGTAAAACTTGCTTTACAATAGAGTGTCAGAGGAGCACAAGAAAAGTGCCTAACAGAGCAGGGACTCCAGCAGTATTCTGGGAGCTGAGAGGGAATTAATCAAGGTTTAGGAAACCAAAGAATAGATATCAAAACCCAGGGCTTTTGAATGGCCTAGTTAAGAGAACCTGAGGGAGCTAGGCATCCTGTCAGTGTTCAGTTTATAGTGGACATATAGTGTTTATGAAAATGTATGCAGATAGATTAGCTCTTTGGAACACTGTTGGAAAATTGTCAACAATTCTTTGCTCTGTTTTTCTATAAACATTTATATTATACGTTCTTTTATATTTTATGCTTCACAATGACATTTGGCTTTGCCAAATGTATCTCAGAGGAACTTCATTATTTTTGTATTGTTTGTGGTATGAGCATGAACTTTGACTTCCTGCCTTCCAATTTAGTTTGGTGTCTAGCTTTTTTCTGTCTGGGTCACTCATGTTACAGCTGGAGTTTCCTGTTTTCAAACCCATATCAGCCAACCATGTAAACCTGAGGGTCAGCTCGTTTAGAAATGATGCATGATTCCAGTCACTTGTTTACTGAAATAAATTAGATTTACGTAATGAAAGCTGTCAGGTGCTGTATCAATCTTCTGCACTAGTCAAAGTACTTCCTTATTTACAATTCTTGTTTCTTGATGTGCAACTCAGCCACTCAAAAATGCCTTATTTTACTTGGAGGACAAGGGAAAACTTCTTTCAGACAAATCTATTATTGAATTTTGTGAGCCTATATATAGGCTCACAAAATATACAAAGTCATTATTAGTGAAAGTTAACACTATTCTGTGTGTAAAATCTTGGGTGAAATAGTAATCATTTTGGGTCTAATATCATACTCTGTATCTGCAAGTAGAAATGTCCATCTGTGTATGTGTATTATCCCCTCTATCTGGCAGAGGAAGGGAGAGTGGAGGGACATCCTTGTGTACACATGATCCTGAAATCTAACACTTCCTAGAGAGAGTGTTTTTAGGAAATAGGAAATGCTGTTTCCTGACTCTAAAAAGAAACCCCACCGTTTCTGTAAGGATGACTGTGGTGGGTCAGTGCGAGCTCCCCAGATCCATCTCTCCAGGAGTATAAATGCCAGTCATTTTAGAGAAAGGGTTCTCACAGGGGGCCATCTGGAGATTTGTTCTCTTTGGGCAGTTCTGAGGGTTTTGGGAGGCAAGGGACTTTGCCTCTCTCTCAGCTGTGAGTGCTAGATTTTCTCAAAGTCTCTTTCTGATGCCATCATTTCTGAAATATCAGCAGCATTGCCAACCACAAGTATAAGCCTCTCCTCCCTTGCCCATCAACGAGCCTCCAAAGCATCATGAGATTTGCTTAAGTCATGAGAATTTGAAGCTGCCATACTTATGAAGTTCTTTTTATTTGACTTCTTGTTTTTGTGTCTTGAGGATACACCCAAGTCACACTGGCCAGTGTTCCTCCTAGAGGTCACATGGTGGCCCACAATTACATCAGCTGAGGCCTGAACCAAAACACGAAGGTGTTATGTGCAATAAAATCCAAACACTGTGGCAGATGGAGTGCAGTCAAAACTGGCTTGCTCTTCCTTTTCTGATTCAGCATGAATTCAGAATAACTTTTATTAAATCTGAAAAGTGTTTATTCTGCAGCAAAAGAAGGTACATATTCATCTGGTTTGTGTGGCTTGATTAACTATGTCCCCATAAGTGATGACTACTCATTTAAAAATAAAAAGCATTTAGAACATTTAGGTGTTGCTTTTATTTGCAATTAAGGAATCTTTGCAGAGCTCTAACAATATAAAATGGCCCTTGAGGACATTGAAATTGCATTTAAGCTGCAGCAAGATAACAAGAATAATTTCAACTTCTTTTCCTGTCCATTTTGGGATTCTGATCACAGCTAAGGATCTGTCTGTGTTTGATGAACAGGCCAACAAGTTTGCCTGAGCAAAACAGGTATAGCTTCTTCATATCTGAGATAATCATTGCCAGTAGAAAGTGTATTCTAATCAGTGTACTGGTCTCTCTTGTATTTTTAAAAATCAGTTTGTTGGATAGATGATAATATGCTGTGAGTTTCACCTCAGACAAATTCAGATTGTCAAAGCAAATGTCACACTAAGGGTGTGAGTAGTACTAATGGAAATAACTGGGTCACAGACAACCGTGAGAGGAATCAGAATATTAACATTTTCTTTTACTTGACATTCATAATAGATGATTGAGAGCTTTGTGCATATTTGACCACGCCATTGTCAGCCTCAAATCTGAGTTTTATATTTTTATATTCACAGCTTTTAAGTCCCAGCAATTTTCCTATGAGTCAATTTTGCTTGTGTGAACTTACAAGGAATTATCAAGTTGAACTTTATCTTGTAACTTTTAAAAGAAAGTGTGCTGGCAGCAGCTGGGGGCTATGGCCATGTTAACATCCTCCATGAGTGGAAGTGGTGGTGGTTTGTTCCAGGCAGACTCAGGTATTGTGCTCATCCCTGGAGGCCCTTCCCACTGTACACTGAGCCAGATGCTTGGCGTGCTCCTTGGGAGCAAGCGTGCACACAGTGCATTCATCTGTCAAGCTTTTAATATGCAAATTTATACATATATACACGCACATGCACAGAGGAACACAAAGAGAGGTGCAGGCACACATTGGTATGCACAGTGATCTTTCTTTGTTTTAGAGAAAATAAGGTCAGACAAGTGCAACATGGAGAAGAAAGCACATTCTCCTTCTCGAGGGAATTCCTTCTGTAGGCCTGTGTCAGCAATGCAGAATATTCCTGCTCTTGGATGGATGAGTGAGTGTCACCATTATGAACCAGTTCTGAAGGTTCTAAGCAAGAAACTGTCAAAAACAGCCTTTATCCTAAAGGTGTATAAAATAATTTGTACATCTTGCCAGCAAACTTGTAAGCACCATATGATTAAAATAAATGGTCTCAAACTTTATTCATCATTCTGGTGGATGACAAGGTAGGACATGTTTAATACATTCATGACAGTCCATGTTTCAGGGGACATGCATTGCTGTAATTTGAATTGTTGGCATTTCCTGAGGGTCAGCACCTTCACACTCATGTTCTGCATTGTTATGATCTAGTGAGTAGGTGAGAAAGAGCAGCCTCTCGGGTGTGAGCGTCCTCGAGCTGGATCACGTGGGTGTATCTATTTTTAGGGCATCTTTTAAGCTGTGAGGTTTCTGTGTCTGTACCTCAGTGGTGCAGTTTAGTCTCTGCAACACCAGGGTGCAGGAATCAGTTTTGTGACCGACGGAATCCAAGCACTATGCAGAGAGCAATACTTAGGATGTGGATACTAGGTGCCTCCTCCAGAGGAATGTGCATCTTTGAGGATGATCTCCCACCAGTTTGCTTTCTGCATGTGAGATTTTGCTGGTAACAGGAACTTCACAGTGGTGATAGGACTGAGGAATTCAGGGACAGTTACTGTCCAACTTATAGATAGATGCTGAAGTGCTCCTAGGCCTTTACCTTTGGAGGCCTTTTACAGAGAATTTGGTAAATGTTTGTTGGGATCAAAGGGGAAGGTCTGACAGAGTCAGGGTGGTAAGAGCTGAACGGGCCAAAATGTCAATTCTTAGTGGATGGGACTTGGTGAGGCTGTAAGTAACAGGTCTGTTGTATGCCAGAACAGTAAAGAGTGATAGAACTGGGACCAGTGTCGCATTCAAATGGTTACTTAGGCTGACATTACTGATGAACAAACCAGGAGTCCCTCATCTGTTTGTTTGTGACATACATAGCTTTCTTCAAAGGTATTCAGCAGCATTCCTACTGGAAATAGTGTTTAATTTAAATTAACCCTATAACTGATTAATTACATAAAGTGTACCTTGGTTTTCTAGGCTGTTGCAGAACATGCAGTGATGGTAGAACAGCATCAGATTCCCAGTCTTCCCTTTAAGTTTGGTATTATAGTGGTCTCCCATGCAAGATAAGTTTCAGCCCTTACCTAATTAAAGCTCAAATTTATTAACTCAGACAAGATGTTAAAAAAATTGAGAGCTTCAAGCTGCAGTGATAATTCCTAATGCTCCTACCTTACACCAGTAGAAATTATATGTACTCTTAAATTCCCCTTCAGGTATTCTCAGTAACCTGTAAGAGCTCTCTAATTCTGCCCTGAAGATTAATTTGTATCTGTGGTGAATATTTGAAACACTGACTCTTGCTTGTAATTCATCTAGATTAGGCTTTTCCTCTGCTGCGATTTTACCTAATAGTGATGCAGCTTCTCCATCTACCAAATGAATAAAAGCATAAACTCAGCAGCTGCAGGAAATGTTCTGTGGTGAAATATTTTCTTTTTGTTTATTTCTGTCTTCAGAGATTACATGTGATAACAAAATTTAAAAAAAACCCCTTTCCCTATTTCTTGGATAAGACAGATATTTGAAGGGGATAAGCAATGGAAAATACAGTACCAGGTAGCACACAGTTCTGGGTATTGATTTATTCCCACCTTAAATCCAGCATTTCACTACAGACAGCCTACTGCTGGATGATTTTCTGCTTTAGACAGATTCTCTACAAACTTCCTCATACTCTGTTCATGTGAGGAGGGAAAACAGCTGGAGCTGGTGTGGTTTACTGAGTAGGCAAGTCCCGTGCACTGGAGCCAGAGACTGTCCTGGTTTAATCTGGGCTCAAGGCTCTGACTCATTATGTGATCCCGAGTAAATCATTTGACCTTCTTGATCTTCTGCCAGCTCAGACGGAAAATTAGGTAAAAAGCAAAGACTGCAGTGGAAACTTGGTCCTGGTACTGAACTGAATAGATGAAATGAGTAAATGTACAGGTGTTTCCCTGCGTTTACACCACTGGTACCAATGGGAGCCACGGCAGGATTTAAACAAAAGACAGAAAATAGCACATTTGGCATTTTTTTCTGGCTGAACAGTCTTTCATAATATGTGGCATTTCACTGGAAACAACCCATTACAAATATGTTAAAACAAAGCTGTTCAGTGTGCTGTTATTACCAAGGTGCCATCCACAAGGAATGTGAATTTGATAGCCACAGTAATTTTTTCTGCTCTTATGTTTCCCCTTGGCTTTGGCATGGCATTTGATAGCCCTCACTTCCACTCGTCCTGCCTTGAATAGAAGAGCTCCAGAAGTTCAGAAACCACTTTGAAAGATTCTACTCCATGGGTGGAAAGGGTTCCCACTCTCAGAATCTCAGGGTCTTGTTCCTACTTCTCCCACTCTCTCACACTGAACCTCTGTTTTCATCTTCCTATCTCTAAAGTATTTGCATTGAAATGTTCTCTAATATACTGAAATTAGCAGTACTTGAAAATTCAAGGATCAAATACTCAATTAAAATATTGGTTTGCTTTGAAAAAAAAATTAGTTACTTATGAAAGTGTGATGAAAGCAATGGCTGTGATAATGTTGAAGTTTTAGTGCCTCTAGGAGGAAAGGTACAATTAGCAAGGGAAAGGAATAAAGTTCATTATATAGTCTGAGCAGGAACTGAAACAGATAAAAAGAAAAGTTTTACATTTTATTCCTTCTCCACCCATATTACTAAAGCTCCTTTAAAAACTGAAATTCTGGAAAAGATTGTTACAGTTGTGGTTGTATCATAGGCCACTTGATCAAGCTTGTTATGATGTCACCAGAGCTGCAAAATTATTTCAAGCCTTACTGCTGACATTGCTTTTATAATTTTTCTTTGTATATCACTGTTATATTAGAAACTGTTAACACCAGCTGTGAGTTTGCTTGACATTCCACTAAGAATTCAAGAGCAACTGTCTTAGTCCTAGATGTTGTTTTATTGCATTGTGTTATTTTTATTACCATGCCATGGAAAACATGTTCATATTACTGAAATCCATCTGAGAGAGATCTTATTACCTGAAAAAAATGGGGATTTTGATCTTCATACATCAAAGGTATTCCTTTTCCACTCCACAACTGGTTTAGGACCAGCCACATGAGTGCCACTAATGTGTTTTCTGAGAATATCAGAAACCTCCCTGTTCCTTAATGCCTTTAGTTTACATGGTTTTTATTTTTCTATCTAAAAATGTATAACTATATATTAATTATATTTCTTTTTTCCTCTGGTGCAAAGCAGACCCCAGCCATAGATGCCTTAAAGCATTGACTTGGACTAAGGAAATTTTATTTCCACTGTTATTAAATCTGGGACATTTTCCCTATTTAAGAATTATTTTCTCAAGTAGTATTTTCAGTTACTATGTGAGCCTAAAATTATTTTGAGTTTTTTGGCTCTGAACATCTATTGCCTCTGCTGGACTTCAGCCTGGTGCAAGCTACCAAGCCAAGATAAAATCTGAACTTTGAACTAATCCCATCCTGCAGAAACTCCTGTCTTTGAAATAGAAGTAAAACTTTCATCTGAGCTTCTGGGAGGAGTGACTGAAAACACAACTGAGACCTGAATTTCACGGCCTGATCCCGTCTTGTTGATTGGAATTGTCCTATAGTTACACTGAAGTTATTTTGATTAGGGTAGTAAAGGAAACTGTTTCTGATTCAGTCTGATTCACCATGCCCGGACTTCTTTCTCATGACTGATTAAACAAAACACCATCTATTGTGTGTGTAGGTTACCATGGTGACAAGAAACACTGAACATCAATGAAACTGATTAGAAATTGTGATTCTTTATCTTCAGAAACTTATCTTTTGTGTGGAGACTTTCTTCTAAGTTAGGATTCACGAGTTAGCTTTGGGAAAGAAGTCTCTAAATTTGCTCCCACAAACATGTTTGGTCATAGGCACGCACTAGGAACTTGTATGTGCAAATTAGCATTTTCAGAAGCAAGCAAAGGCAAATCATTTGTTTAAGATGTGGATCTGGGAAGCCTGAGTTCTTCCCCAGATTCAAACACAAACATCTCGTTTGGCCTTGGACCTTGTCACATAAAGACTTTTTTTTAAAGGCCTGTTCTTTCGAGCACTTGGATTTTCAGGCACAGAAGGTACTTTAAGCTTGTTTTATTTCAGATATTCTGTGTATCTGTGATTTTAGTTGTCATCTGTGAGAAATTTTACCTTTTTCCCCACTCTAAAATGCACGTCCTAAAGCAAGGCAATACAGCGTAAATATTTTGTTTTCATATAGTAGCCCACTGTGCGGAACATCTTTTCACTTCCCTTTTCTGGACTATTGATGAGATCTTCTTAAAGTAAGAATGATGTTTTTTTCTTCTACCAATAGGTTCCAATTGCTGGCTTTGTTTGGTGCTCTCTTTCTCAAACAAGTAACACGTACTAATCAGGCCATTTTCATGAATGAATGAAGATTATACATAACAAAGATTATAGCAGGATGAACCTAACTTCAAAAATTAATCTAGCTTGGCCAGAATCAATTGTGTGGAAAAGAAGCAGCTTTGATCTTGTCCCATGTAACAGAATTCAGTGGATTTTACAGTTCCTGTAAGTGCACCTGCTTAGACCTTGGAAAATATATTCCTGTATATGTTTAGCATTCCTCCTTGGAAGAGGATGCTAAACATATACAGGAATTATCTTTGCATTTACTCTTGTATCTGTAAAAGACTATCTCCTGGATAGTTACTCATGTTTGGAGTGAGATTCTATTATTTTTCCCTGTTTACTGGAATGCTTTGGGGACAGGCATCAGCTGCTAATGCCTTAGCCCTTATAATGTCCTGGCAGACAATTTCAGAGATCTTCAATATGAAAGCAGGACTGGGGGGTAGAGGAGCTTAGCATTGCCAAAGTGTGAAACATTAATGTGGTGGGTTCAGTGTGAGGGATCTGAGGTTTTCTTTTTCTCCACAAAAAGATCCAAAACAAGCTAGCATGAAGAATGAATTTATGCACTCCCTACAGAATATGATTTGTCCTGGCCATGGAAGGGTCACTGGTAGGGCAGTGTAGGTAGGATTAGACATACAGACTTGGCTTGATGATTTATTTTTGGTTTGAAACTAATATCTTTTCTCTTATACTGCTCAGTTGCAGTCCATGACAGATGGGAAGAATCCACAGCCATTTGAACTGCTTATAATATTTCAGCATTTACCACTGAAACCCTCTAGTTCATTGTGTGTTATTTTAGAGAGAAGTGATTAAAACAAAAAATAACATAAATCAAATTTTCTTTCTCTCTTTATTTCTTCTCTCTCTGCCCCCTCTTCTGTCTCCCCTTCTTTTCTTCTTTGGAAGGGCTCCAAGAGATACATTAGGAAATCTAATGCCAAATGCCAACAAAGACTCAACCAGTATCAGGATAAGACTTTAAAATCTTTTTTTTTTGTTAGTACATAAAAAGGCCTGCAAACGAAAGACTCCTTTATTTTACTGAATTACAGATAAAATACTGAATAGCAGTCATCTCATTTAGACATGAAGCTTTTGGAAAAAATCCATTTGACTTTAATAATTGTGTAACAGCTTTTACTCCAAAGCTTTGTTTAAAATAAAGCTTGGGAGTTTGACACCAAGACATGTTTGTTCCAATCAGCTAATAGCAGAAGTGTTTAGTACTTCTTGGCTGCAGATGCCCATGAACTTTAAAGGGTGATGAAGGATTGTTCAACACATAGGGAGACTCAAGAAAAAGATTTTATTTGATTTTATTTTATTTGAGAATATTAACAAAAATATGTCAGAGGAACTGATGGCAGAATTCAGGATTCTTGACTCTGTTCAGCACCACAACTTTGCCAGATGCTGCTTCATTACTCCTGTGCTCCGTGGGAATATTAACTTCAGCAACAACTTTTGCAAGAGTAAACTTGTGTTTGCCAACATTCCTTTGCTAGTGATATGGATGGATAAGAGCATTAGCAAGTTACAGACTATTCTTAATCATTTTCTTGTGGTTAAATCTTGGCCAGAGGATGATGAAAGGTGGAAGGACTGACAGATAACAGCATGGCACCTGTTTGATTGTCTAGGAAGTGGTATCCTATGTAGGACAAATTCCTATATTCCTCTAATAAACACAAACTACAGTGTGGTGAATGAGATATTGCAGTGCTAAAACGCATTAAAATGTCCAGGGAGGAGGGTTCAAGTCTGTCACGGAATGGGCACTTCTGTGGCCTTCTTGGAGTTGAAGCAACATTATATCCCACACAATGGAAAGATTAGGAGGGGAAAGGTTAGGTAGGAAAATGTCTTGATTTTGATGAACCAGAAGCAATAATCACACAAGAATGAAAGTGGAGTGATAGCTTCAGACCCTGCCCAAAGTTGCTGACTCTTTTGTGAAATTACATAGCAGACCAGCTAAGATTATAAGACTTAATTAATGTATGGTAGGTATGGGTGGAAACCTGAGACACTTCCTTAGGAGCAAGGGATGTGCCAATGCACGTCACAATCCTCACAGTGGGAATCCTGCAATCCACTGAACACAGAGGGAATGAATGGTGCCACTAATGTGGCTAATTTCTGCTAATGCCACTAATAGTTTCCTTGTGGGCTAACTATTCTCCCCATGCCTTTCTCCACTTTAGTGCACTGAGCTTAAGCTCCCACATTCCTTGGGGGATGCTGGAGGCAATACTCAGCTGACTGCACTGACAATACGGGATGTTGCTGCCAAAGATACAGCAGAGGGGGTTATCCTGTAAAACAAATTCTGCCTATTTCATATGAAAATCTTCCTCTGACAAACAAACGGTTGTATACACTCCAAAGCTAATCAGTGCTGCAAAACAAGTGGTCTTTAGTAGACAGCAATTAAGGAATTAGGGGGATTCTCTAAAAGGGAAAGTCCTTTGCAGTAAAATAGGTGCCATGAAAGTGACAAAGTCATTATGTGTCTTCTTTGGTGTGGAAGGGAAATGTCCCGTCACACTGGCTCCAAGACCCAGCAGGTGGGTTCCCCACCTGAATGGTGCCGGGAACATGTGGCTGCACCTCGGAACAAAAGGAACATGAACAGTTTGGGGTGGGCTCACAGGCAGAGCCTGAGCCAGGAGATAAGATCTTGAAAGAAAGGAACAGGACTCAAATTCACTTTCCATTCTAAGGAGGAAGATGTTTTGGACTAGGATGAAAAAAAAAGAAAAACTGAGAGTTGTCAAAAAGGACTGTAAATAAAAGCAAATTAGGACAATTTAAAGATTCAGTGTTCACTGTCTGATCATTTATTTCTTGAAAGAGACCAGTTCTTAAGTTGCTGTGGACTAACTGATCAGTACAATGAGAATTCATCAGCAGAAACACAAACCTTTCCTGTTATTATTGCTAACCCATTTTTGGTAACCTGTTGTTCCCTATGCTCTGGGGACAGTTACAGGATCTAAGTCAATCGGTGGCAGAAGGGAGAGAACTTTATAAGAATGGGGACAGAAGGCAGGTGTGTGATGCACAACTACATCCCCATTGTTATAAATAATCTCATTTATTTTGTCTTTTTCTGGTCACTTTAATTCTATTCGCTTTTGTTCATATTAATTTAGTTTTCCTCTTTTCGTTTCCTGTGTTCTAGCTAAGACAAAGAATGATAATTGGCCTGAATATCTGGACTGCTTTATGCTCTGGTTTTGCCTGCCTCATTTGATTATCTTTATATCTGCTTTTCTATTTCCCACCTCTGTATTTTCTTCCAATTTTTTTTTTTTTTTTTTGTTTCTCTCCTTTGTTACCCCTCTCCTTACAGTGGTGATTTCTGTACAATGGACACACGTTCACCAGGAATTAGTTTCACCCGTACAATTTACTTCTCAGTTGCCCATTTGTGGTGACTTTCAGTCACTGGAGGCCTGGATCCTATTGGTACATCTCTGACCTGAGCTCAAGGTTCTGTAGTGGGCTCTGATTAGCTGCTAACAGGGCCTGGGAGGAGAAACTACAAACTCCTCTATTGTGAAATGGTCTGACCTTCCATTTGCTGAAATCGGTGATACCCAGGGAATCAGGATTGGGTCCAAAGTCTTGGAAGAAGCTTAAGCTGTTTAAATTTTCATGTGTAGCAACAGAAATGGCATTCTTGGCTCTCTAAAGTACAGCTCTCACAAGGCCAGTGCTGCTGTTTATTCTCTCTTGCCATACTATCTCAGTTATGAATTCATCATGTTTGAGACCCTAAAATACAGAGTCAAACAAAGCCACTTGCAATGATCCAGAGTCCCCATTACTGCCCCTCCCCAGCTATGTGTAGCTAGCCTTGCATACATCACCCCAGCAATATTTACCCAAACCTATGAAAACTGCTGAAATTGTGCTTTGCCCCTGCTAGACAAAGTGCACTTGTTAATAGGCATGGGTTGAAAGCAAATTGACTTTTTAAAGGGAAACAGGCTGCTCCTCAAAAACTATTAGAGATTCTGTCATCTGGAATATCCCTGTCATGTTGACCTTATTTACAGATTTCATGAAAAATACAGCATCATAACATTGATGTATAGACCCTCTAGCATCCAATTTCTTTAAAGGATGCCTCCATATGAAATAAAGATGCTAGTCGTGAATCCATGCATGCTGAGGCAATACTAATGAGAGTAAGCACTGTGGAATATATTGCACACAAAGGCTTTCTTTAAATGTAGTCATACACTTTGGAAATAAAGCAATTTGGCATCTTACCATGGCTACAAATGAGGTGGTGCTATGGGAGGGGGAGTCAGGCAATAAAAGTGACAGTGGTGGGGTGTTATTGACAGCTCTTTTCGTAATTACAAACCGCGTATGCATCTATCCACATTACCAAGCTCTGGTCTTCTTTAGGAGTAAAACACAGCCATAGGATGGCAACATTTCATTCGGTCTGTTGGAATAACACTTTATCATTAGCAATTAAAATATCTTTTATTATTTTTATGCTTTTTATTGTTACAATCATGCTCACGAACATAATTTAAATGCTCCAAGGACCATACCAGACAAGTAGGTAAAATAAACACAAATCAGGTGTTTTACAGTCCAAATTTACAGTGAAGAAGTCAGGATTCCTTCGGGATTCAGAGTGAATCTAAGGAGGATTCGGGAGAGCTGAAAACAAGGCAAGTGATAATGTGCTCCTTTGTCTAGAACTGCAAATGGCAGCTGCGCTGGGGAGCCTTTTGGAGAGAATAGACTTGAAACAAACAGGCTTAGGATTCCTGGGCTTCTTGCTGATAAGGGCTGGTAAATTGAGAAGCTGTAGTCCAAAAGATCGACCAAACGAAAGTCTACTGGTGGTTGGGCTAATGTGAAGGACATCGGGAAAGGGAGTGTCCAGTTGACGGCTTTCTATCAGACTTGTGACTTCTTCAGTTGTTTTTAGTGTCTCATCTTTCTATCAGACTTGTGACTTCTTCAGTTGTTTTTAGTGTCTCATCTTCTCTCTTATTTAAACAGATTTAGCAAGAAAGCCTGGAAGTGTTTATTCTGCTAATCTTTCCTGTAATTCCAGGGAATTCTTTACTTGTCTGGAGTGCTTTAATACTATCCATGATTTCTGGGTCACAATACAATGGGAGTCGTTGTAAAAATGATTGTATTTATGAAAATGAATGTATGGTCATTTTTACCATTTATATATATGATTAACAAAATGACAGCAAAATACTAAAGATATTATCTAATTATTTTTCAGAATATTTTCAGTCTTTTTTTGTCTTTTAAGTTGAAAGCGAAGTGCTTTTTTTATTTGAATAGGTATCAGCCTGTGAAAGCTATGCTACATCTTGCAAAGAAAACAATTAATCAGAGCGACATAAGTCCTCATAATTCAGCATTCAGGAGTACAAGCATCTCACATACAAATACATTCAGAAGTACTTTCTAATAAAATAAAAATAAAATAAAATAAAATAAAATAAAATAAAATAAAATAAAATAAAATAAAATAAAATAAAATAAAATAAAATAAAATAAAATAAAATAAAATAAAATAAAATAAAATAAAATAAAATAAAATAAAATAAAATAAAATAAAATAAAATAAAATAAAATAAAATAAAATAAAATAAAATAAAATAAAATAATAAAATAGTGTTTATGTCATAGAAAATTGTCTTTTGCCTGGAGGCTAAAGTTATCAAGAGCAAAGATCTTTAGGCTGAAACAAGGATGTCTGTTTGGCTTTCATACCTTGGCTAGCAGTGCATTTTGAGTCTGGTTTAGAAATTTATAGCAAGTGTTGCACACACTTTTAGCCTGCATATTTTGTGTGATCAATAGATCAGAATTGAATGATATCTGTACCTTAGAGTCAGCAATTCAATTTAATAGACAACTTATTAAATTATGCAGAACCTCATAGGTCTTTAAAACAATGTTAAAACTCAATTTCATGTTTGGCAAACACTCAGCGTCGCTCTGTCGATGCCAGTGAACACTGAGGTCATACAACAGCAAATTCTGCTCTCGGGTGCTCATGTAATGAACAAATAACCCCATTAAAATCAGTGGGGTGACTGGCTTTACTGTGGTGGGTACTGGGGCACGATGGGACTTTTATGGGAAGAGTCTCTTCCCGCTGTGTCTGAACAGTGAGGAGCAGATGTAGATTACTGACATAAATGGAGTTTAGATTTTTCACTGGCAGGTGGGAGCCTTTGCTGACAAACCTCAGCATATCCATAGGTCAATGCACTTTGGTTATACATATTGACATATTGAGTTAGTTCAGAAGTAATCATTCTTCCAATAAATGATAAAAGTATGTTCTATGCAACATTGCTTACTGGAAATTTCACCCCCGACTCTCATATGTCTCCTCAAATTGTGTACAACAATGCAAATGTTCATACACATGGGTGCTCTGTGCAGCACAAACATACTTTTTTGAGCAAAAGTAAAAACAAGTTCATCTTGTTTTCTGTATTCCATTTTCTGTAAGCCTTGTGCTGACATATAATGGTTGGTATACTTTCAGCAGGTAAAATTAGCTCCTTTTCCAATCATGAAAATTTGTTTCTGCCCTTAATAATGTGGGTTCTTTTCTATGCACATCAATAGAGTCAGCTCCTTAGGTGGTCATGTTTTAACCTGAGTTAAAACGAGTGTTGTTTTTCTGAGATAAGTAACCTTTGGATATGACTGCCTGCCATTCTCAACTTGTGCCACCAGAGAAGTTCCTACGTTTGGAAGGCTTGAGGATTTCCAGCTCTTTGTTTTCACCTGTAAGAATTTAAACAATTAGTGGATGGAAACTTCAAGGCTGTAACTGACGAGTGTCCTTTCTTTGAAAAGAAATTAGTTTAACTTATGGCTTATGGCAATTACAGCACATCATATGAAATGATATTTATGGGACCTCATCCATCTTAATCAGTTGTGACAGAAGGCACTTTGTGGGGAGGATTGAGCAGGACTTCAGAACAACTCATTTCACCTTCAGTTGCTTAAAGGGGAAAACTGAGGAAGTTCCACATTTCTGGTTTAGTTTTTGCTGAGGCTGAAAACGAAATTATTTTTATTACTGATTCTATTAGAGCACTTTTATAGATTTTTGGTTTATGTCATCAAGGGCCTGCTTCCATTTCGTGGAAGGTGATGCTGAGGGTGATCCCTGTGGTAGCTGTGCCCTCACTGATCCTGGCACAGTCCTTCAGGGTCTGGCCATGGTGTCAGACAGGGACAGGAGCTGATGACAGGGTCCATCGACAGCCCCAGACAAGGCAAGGGATGAACCAGGTCCAGGATCCTTCCAAGGAGCCCAGTCAGGGGTAAAAGGAGACAGGGCCAGGGGTGAGACTGGAGACAAAGCCACAGGTGGGTTCAAAATCCAGCGGGGGGATGAGTTTGGAGCTGATTGTAACACACATCTGCAGTGTGGATGCAGCCAGCAGGCTGCCGAGGTCCATCGGGAGACAGGCCTGGAGACAAACATGCCTACAGAACAGCTCAGGCAAGGATTGAAAGCCTGGAATGAAATGGAGCCCTGAGGGCAGACCCCAGGGGCAAGAGAGTGGGTCCCAGGTGAGGCAGAAGAGGGCCATTAAGACCTATTAGTACCCGCAAATCCCAGCATTTTAGAAAAGAGAATCCTTTCACAGGAGATCTTTGTCTACCAGTGGAAAATACACAGAGTTAAAGGAATTGTGCAACTCAGTTTCTCAATGTGTCTTAGTACCAGGTTATTTCTGTGTTTGCAGAGACAAAATAATAATCTAACTGGTATTTTAAACATCTTTCATAGAAGGAACTGCAATGTAACTGGAGTTAAGAGAATAACTGGGAAGCCTGTTTTAAAATTTTGTACCTTTAATATGTCATCACTACCAAAGCTCTGACAATAGATGACAGAATTTGAAACCATTTTACAGTAATTTTGACTATTGTGTTTTAACTTCTGTGTTATTTGGCCATTAGATACATTAACCCAGTGTTTGTCTAAAAGGCAGTGGAGAGGAAGAAGCAGGAAAAATAAATTATTTCTGAGCGGTGCCTTATCTCGATCCCACACTCAAGAGCTGTGAGAGACAATGGTTGAGCCATTGGTTTTGAGAGCTTTGTCTTAATCTCCTGCTGAGTTTACAGTACTGGCTTTATCTAAGAAGGGCAAACCCTGAGAATACAGAGGAATAACCCCCTTGTGACTGGGTAGTCAAATGAGGCTCTCCCTCAGTAGAGAGGCCACTGAGTTCTGGGGGGAGACGGGCTGGAGTGTGCAGTGTTTGAAAGAGCAAGGTCTGCCCGTCCCAATGGCTGACAGAGTGAACCTTTCACAAAGATAAACCAGAAACGTCTCCAGCACGTCAGTCTCGTTTCAAAGTGACTGATTTGATCCTACAGTTAAATAGTGAATGTTTTTTACTTTTGGGAGCTGTTTTGTCAATGCCTGATGCCTGTCAGTATGTCTGAAGTGGAACTAAACACTTGCCTGTTAAACTATTCCTGATAAACTGAAAGTGTCTGACTAATCAATTCAAAGTATTAGTTTTACATTTATTTTTGTTTAGAAAACCAGGGCTGGGTAAAGACACATAGTAGCTAAGAACAATGAACTTTAACAGTAATGGAGGAATTACTAGTGTCTTGTACCTCACAGATCGACTTCCAAGTATATCCTTCCATATAAACTTACTTCTTTTTTTGGTTGGTGTACTCCAAGTTGAATAGCATAATGCATCCTCCAACACGTCCTTTCTGGTTTTTATATTGCAGACATCTGAAGTGAGAAGAACTCAAGAAATTTTTTAATACTAAACACTTTTTACCACTTGTGGGACCCCTTTAATTTATGGACTACCATGACAAATTTTGCAAAGCTGCGAAATTGAATGAAACAGAAGCAGCTGTTTACTTGGTAATTACTTACCATATAATTTCCATACCCCAATGGTGGTACTACACTGCAATTAACTGATCAACAGTGATTATGAGTGCCAGGACCACTCATATTAAATTGTGGCCAGCAAATAAGCTGTTACCAAATGCAACGAGCTAAACTGCACTGGAAATGCTGAAGGTACCAACCCATGCCTGGCTACATGCTCAATTCTCTCTATAAATGCACAAAGATAACACTTCTATGTCACTTACCAGAAGTGCAGTGAGAGCCTGGATGCTGAGAGCCCATACAATGTATGTCATAGATAGATCAGTTCAAAAGAGAATCAGACTGTTTATATTCCCTGCAAATTCAGCTTTGTAACTCACTAGGAAAAGAAGTCCTTGTTTCAAAAGTTATTCACTGAGAAACAATAAAACAGTGAGCTTATTTGTCATAAAGGAGTCGAGTACAGGAGTCAAGGGCCTCTTGTCTCTTTTTGTAGAGAATCATCCTCTGCTTGGCTCTAGAACATGGGGAGCACTGATACTCCTGCTCTCCTCACAAGGAGAGATGGATGAGGGTGGCAGAAGGTGTTACAGCTTTGTTCTTGTGCAGCTGGTGAACAGTCGAGGGTAAAAGTGGATTTTCTCATTCAGTGTCCTTCTGGTTGTTGGATTCAGCCTTCATCCATTTACACCGTTTCCATCAGTTCTTCCTGTGGAAATGTGGCAGGTATGGTGATGAAATGTCAGCAGACTTTTCCCAAAACTTCCCATGAATTAAAACATGGAAAAGATTCCTCCTGGAAGGAAGGACAAAGATGTTAGTGTGCCAGCCAAGTGAATTGTAGCATGAGATGTTATACTCAGAGTTTTCCTATTAAACTTTAATTGGAGCCTTTTAAAGAAATCTGTTGCTTTGTAGAATGGGGAGGCCAATGAAATATTTCTCCTGGCTAAAAACTGGATATTTGGAATGAAGAGAATGGTAGCTTAGAAGGAGAAATTCCATGGCTTTCAAACTATACATCAATGAGTTACTTGCAGTTTCTTCTCGTTGTTTGGTCAACTGGTATTTTCAAATACCAGTTGATTTTTGGCACTCTCTTTGTTGATTTTTGGCACTGAAATATGAGTAGGGGCATGACAATAGAAAGTGGAAAGGCACATTCCCAAGTTTTTGGGTACATTATTCCATGAATCTATTTAGTCGTTGCACATGACCAATTGACCTTTGAAGCTGTGTCAGAAATAACTTCGCATCTTGATGGATGACACTGACCTTAATAACAATAACAAAAAGAGAGTAAAAAATGGGGTCCCTTTTCTTTGTAATCACCATGGACTGCTGGCTGTCAGACTCAGACTTTCCTTATTGTTCTTCTCATTTACAAGCCAGACAGCATTACAATGGTTTTTACTTACTGGCTACTGCAAGAGCTAAAGTGGGGCTGGGTAGTGCAAGTGCAGCAGCCAGAATTCCATGGTAGGACAGAAAGGGAAAGGAGTGGGAGCTGACTTCAAATGTATGGCAGAGGCTTTGAGGCAAGAGTGTCACAGCCTGTTGGGGCACACTGAGACTTGCTGGTGTTTTTCCAGCTTATTTCTCCTGTAAAGAAAAGGCTTTCAAACACTGCAGTGATAAACACGGTGTTTGCACCTAGCAGCATGCACAGATGAAGACATTTCTGGCTCCTGATAACACACAATATATGTGTTATTGTGTGTGTATTGCATTAAGAAACAGACGTGGATTAGATTCTTGTGGACAGATTATGGAATGTTTCCTTTGTATTCATGGTTGAAACGGACTAATAGGATTTACTTGATTCAGAGATCAGATCAGGCCTTGTTTAAAGGAACAGGCAAACCAAGAATGGGAGCAGCAACTTTCCATATCAGTACAAACAGGGAAAAATAAAGAAATAGAATGGCTGCAACTTCTCTAATCTTTTAAACTTCTCTTTTATCCTGGTGTGGCATGATACAACCTACTTATTATTATTTAAAAAAAAAAAATCTTTTATGCAGCCATTCAGTTGAAAATGTTGTAATTTTAAAATGTTGATATAAAAGAGGTAGGAAATAATACAATATCTGGAGTTAATGGGAAAATTCTGTATTGATCTGGTACACCTTTTGTGCCTCTAAGTTTAGGAAGCAGAGAGTACTCACAGTACACAATTTGGTAAACTTGTCTAAAGAAGTGAATCCGGTATGGTGAGCCTTTACCCTCATGCTTTAAAATAGGCCTTTGTGAACCTATTCTGATTGGGTACTTTTCCAGATTTCATGCCCATTAAAGCATCAATTACCTCTGACATTTCTATCAGTCTCCTATTAAGTTTGCACGTACTAAATTTCCAGAAATCCTGAGCAAATTAATCCAGGCATTAATCAGACTGCAGAGGGAATAACTTAAAAAAGGAGGAAAAAGAGACTGGTATAATTTATGGTAATAGATTTTGAAATAAATTGCTTCCTTGAGTTAATAACGTGTTCTCTTGTGACTACATACTTGATATTACACTGGAAGCAGTTCTTTTTTGACTAGATCAATTAGTTATTGTTTGCACAGCACTTTGAAGGTGTAAAGTACCATGTAAATGCAGGCTTTTTGTTATTATTGCTGCCTCAGTCAATGATCTACCAAGATCATATTCTTCTTTGCAAAACATATTTAACAGCTATCCAGTTGCCTTTATCCACCCCATCAAAGTGGTTGTCTTTTCTTTCTCTTCCACATTTTTAGAGAATCCTCAGTTGGGCTGGTGGGTTTTCAATTGGAAGGTTTCTTTCTTATAACACTCAATAGCCACCTCATTGTGCTGAAAAGACCCAGGAGGGAGACAGGCCAAAGTTATTATTACCTATTATTACTTATTATTGCCTCAATTAAGGGGTTTAAAAGCCCCCCAGACCTGGAATCAATAAGATCAGAAACTGAATAAATTAGTTATATTTACTCTGTTTATTTTCCTCCTCTTACATGACCAAATCTCTTACTACAGGGACAGGGTTACCTCTCTGTGAATTTCAAAGCCATTAGAGTTTTGAAATGATAAGGATTAACTGAACTGAAATAAATACTATTTTCAAAGGGGCTTGTTTTGGGGCTGCACAGCAGGGGACATTCTGCATTGTATGCTGAAGTCAAGTAGATACTGAGACACACAATGGGTAAGTCGTTAAGCTTCAGTTGAATTTAGGGGCTTGAAATGCTCAAAGCTGGTGGGATTCTGGGTGTTTGCAAGGAAGCTCTCAGATACTAATCCAGTCATTCCTAACAAAGAGTTGGAGTTGCTGAAATGCAATGCTTGTTTTTCTCTCCTACTTTTTTATCTAACCTTATAAATATTTGAGCCAATTGCTGAGCTTCTATGTGGAACGGGACATCACATCCTAATTGTTCTTTCAGAACAAAATGAGAGCTAAGCAAAAAAATGGGAAAGTGAGAATAGGGACATGGCAGACATAGACATCTAAGAAATTGTGATTAATACCACTCACCGGTTTTATAATGCTTTTGTCTAGTGGCACTGGCCTGGAACAAACAATAACAAACCAACCATAATGTAACATCCCCTGAGAGCCATTTGGATCATGCAGGAGCTGGAGAGCCGACAGCATGAGCTAGTGAAAATTGCTCTAATTACTTGTTAAGATACACTCAGAAATCTGGCAGAGGAAGCTGTGCTGAGAACCACAAATGGTGCAGCAGTGCCACCACCTGAAAGAAAGGGAGACTAAGGGGGGAGGAGAAGGCAGTGAGGACAATTAAATGAAAGCACGGTAAAGGGGTTTCTCATTCTGAAATCTATTGGAAATCCTGCTGCAGCCATTCCCAATGAGGCTGGCCTTTGACCTCAGAGACCAGTTTGTTTCCATCTCTAACACTAAATCCAGGATGTACTGGGTATGGTACATGTGTGAAACCTGAGCAGTAGAGAAACAAAACTGGGACAGGAAAGGGTTCTCTCTTTGCATGTGTTGTAGGAGGGTGTCAGTCATGAAGGATCTCTTGTTCCCTGAGCTCCTCCTGGAGACTGATGCTCCTCCTACATGCCTCCTGCTTTCCTTCCCTGCTTTTCCTTTTAATCTTTGCACAGGATTACAGAGGTATTAGAAGGTGAAGTAGAAGTAAGAAAGTACCACAGCCTTTACACTCTCTTTACATCCATCTCATATTTGATGACTGGGTGACAAGATAGTAAGAAGTGTGATCATCAAGGAAATATATTTACTCAGGGATAGAGCTGAGCAACCTTGTCTTCAGGCTCTTACCTAGTCAGGCACACCTGATGGAGTACCTTCATGCACCAGGGCTAAATCATTGGAAAAAAAGAAGAATTGAACTCTTTCTGGTGGCAGCTTGTCTGTCTGATATATGACAGGGACTGCTAAGATTTTATGTTAAATTAAGTGTCCAAAGTTCGAAGGTTTCTATAAGAAACCCCAGTACTTATGGAAGAATCTCAGATGTTACAATTAGGACAAGACAGAACATCACAGAAAGAAGTGAAAGCTTTCTATATAAATTTGTTAATTTAAAGGTTTAAATGATTTATGATTGTCACCCTTGGCTGATTTTGTAAAATGTAATCTGTGGAAGATTTTGTATTATTGTCATCCTTGGCTGATTTGAAAGGCCCACATACTGTGGCTTCTAAAGAAAAAGTAAGAGTGAAATGTGCAGTTTAAACAATTAAGATTTTTAACCAGGAGTCATTGGAAATGTTTCATTTGTTGTTCAGCATTCAGGCAAGCCTCCCCAAGCAGTAACAGGCTATCAAAAGCAACTTTCTGATGATTAACTAGTCACAGTCTTTGCTCTCTTAGTTATGTCAGGTTTCCACTGTCGATTTTAAACATGGATTTCTAATAAATAATCTTCCTAAAAAGTTAAAAAAGAAAAAGTTTCCCAGTTGGGAAATATGTTGCTGAAGTGTTTGTGTCCATTTATTGGGAGCGTGATGAAAAACCAAACAGGTGCACAACAGAGAGCTCAAATCTTCTGTAAGCCTGTAAAAACAAACTCTCCCTCCCTCTTTTCTGCTGAGGTGAGTGTAAGAGGGAGCCTTCCTGTTTGTTTTTTCCCAAACAAGGAGGAAGCACTGAGCTTTATTTTCCTATATCTTGTTTAGCCACCTTGATTAGAGTCTACATTCAGGTTCCTTAATGGACAGCATGTTATATAGGTTGTTTGAGGTTAAGTAACAATGGGGAGCATGGCTAGCACAGTTTCCCATGTCTCTAAATATAAACACAATAAGAATCCTGTTAAGACAATGAAGCAAGATAGAAACAGGCTTGCTGCTCGAGCGTGTAGGTTCTTTTTCTTGTTTTCTGGCCATTATGTAAACTGACATTCTGTTTTTCCCATTTGAGAGCAGACCTCTGCCTTATCATCATCACTGCAGATGTGCCCAGAGAGTGTTTACCAATAAGGAAAAGAGACATTGCCGTTGTCTGGGTTGTTATTTCCTACAACAAAGAATAGGGGAGTTGGGATGAAGGAGGAGGACGGAAGGCAGCCGGTGCTGAAGCGCTGCAGGCGACAATGTAAGCAGAGCCCCTGACGCGTGGTTAGAGCAGAGCTGCCGCAGAGCTGCCACCTTCCCTCGGCAGTGTGGGTGTACGGGAGAAGTGCTAACTGCTGCCATACTGCTGGCTTTGCACCCAGACCCACAGGCACAACGTCGCAGAATCTTCTGATGAAAGTTCTGCCAGCTTTTCTCCCCCCTCAGTGATAGTTACACCAGATCAAACCCTTCCATGCAAGTTTGTGACACTCAGCTCAGCTGGGTCTCAGACCACATAAGCCATCTCTGTGTCAGCCTGTTTTTTTTCTAGTCAGGCCATTAACACCAAAATTAACTGAGTTATTATTTAATGTAACCTTAATGCGAAAGGTTCTGCCATCAGTAAGGACAACAAATATTTTCCATAGATGGAGGAGAGGTTAGTTCCACTAGAAACTGAATTCTCTGCAAAAATAGGCAATACTTGCTTTGGAGCAAAATCAAATTAAAGTATATAGAAAGGCAGAATATAACAATTTGTAGGCTGGAAGAATGTTTGTGCAATAATAAGAATTTTTAACTGTTAAATATTCATGAATATAACAGAATTTAATAAAGACAAGAAAGTTACAAAATTCCGCTGAGCTCCGGATCAGAGCTTTTCTCCTTGCTCAGATACAAGATCGCCTTCTGCCTAAAGTGGCTGTGACTGCTAAAAAGCAATTTCTGAGAGTCATGGAGTATTCAGGCTTGGGATTTTAGATTGCTTCTTTGTCAGAAAAAAAGCAAGTTCACGTACACTTTCAAATGTCTTTGAAGGTGTAAGTTATCTCCACCAGCCACTAAAACCTTCCTTCTAACCACACAGCTGTCACTGCACTTGTGGCTGTGTAGTTTCTGCAAAATACAAATTAGAGTTTTCCCTAATTAATTGTTAGGACAAGGCTTTAACAGACATTTGATTAAGATCTTGGGGCATAAACAGTTAAAGAATGTAAAGACCTGAGAAGGGATTTTGCCTGCGTTACAGCCTTATGCTGTTTGTTTCTCAGTGACACAAAAGGGTCTTTAAATTTTTGCTGTGGGAATAATAAACACAGAGATCAGGTCTCACTTATGTGGCTAAGAGAAATAAAAACCAGAGGTAAAAGTGAAATCCTGACCCTGTTAACAAATGATTGTAGAGTGCCAGGACTTGAAGTCATTCTGACTTCTCCAAGCTATAAGTGTTTAAAACCCAGCAGTGTTTATATTGGAGTGGAAATGCCTCAGATTTTGTGTTCAGTAAATGCAGCTTCATTGTCTCTGCCGTGAAGACACGCTCAGCTGCAGAGCAGCACAGGTATAACCAAGAGCAGAATTTGTGATCTTTGGGTTATTTGTCCAGATTCAGCCTCCAAGACAAAGTGTCACCATCTGTGAGCGGAGGTCTTGGCAGCTGTATTCCAGGTGGCCACTGAACTTGTATTAATATAGCTTCACCCTCTGCATTGATCCCTTTGTGACAGTTTGGAGATGCCATAGAAATGGAAAGCGAGGGCACAAGGTTACTTCTCCTGCTCTGGAGTCACACACATAATATGTTTTGACCTCCTGGGACTTGGTGGAGTGGTTCATTAATGCAGTGGAATTTATTCAAGACTCTCTGCTTTTCTCTGCTAGGTATTTGTCTCTTCTCTCTATAATTACACGCTTTTTTTTTTTCTCTTCCTTTTTTTTTTTTTTCCCTCCCCAGAAGTACTTGTTTCTAGAAAGCTATAGGGCTAATGAGCCTGGAAATTTAAAAAAAGCCTTTATGTAATTGTTATGGCACATTTTATATGCATTGCAACATCATTTTCCTATGGAGAAGAAAATCTATATTTCTCCATCATACTTTAAAGACTAATTCCCTGGAGTAATCTCCAGTCTTTACTAGTTTATTCTAAATAAAATTGATTTTTTTCCTGGGAGATTAAAACCTGCCTTGAAGATTGTGAATGGTTTTGTTGTATAGGACTTTATTAATAGACTCCCTGCAGCCTAATTCTGTTTATACAACTTGAAAACAATAAAAAGAGTTGACAGTTTTGTCAGTTGTGTTTGCTTAAAAAAAAACCAAAACAACAAAACAGTAAAAAAGGAAGCACAGGGCCCTCCTTGCCCTGATGTAGCAAGCGCCAGCGCTGTAAACAAACTTCAACGGAGCGTTTAGGAAGATGTGAGTCATTAGTCAGGGCAGAGCGGGCTGTCGGGTTTATCTGTGAAAGGAAATGTTCCATCAGGCAGGGAGGAGCCCTGGGGCGAGCAGGCGAGCAGGACACGCGGGTTTATCGCCAGCAGCAGCGGGGCTCGCAGGAGCCCCGGGCAGGCAGAGACCGCCGGG
>VZRH01005252.1:194886-283097 GCA_013397555.1 Urocynchramus pylzowi
TTATGGGGTGTGGGGTGGGTTATGAGTGGTCTTTGGGGGGTTTTTGGGTCTGGGGTGTCAGGGTGGTCGTTTTGGGGGAGTCAGTGTGTGTGGGGGGTCCCTGCCCCACTCACACAAGGCGGGGGATACAGAGGACCACCCCAAAATGGGGAGGGGGTGCAAGGGGGGTTTTCCCCAAATTGAGGACACAGCAGAAATAATGAAACGACNAAGGGGTTTTTTCCCCAAATTGAGGGCACAGCAGAAATAATGAAATGACACCAAAATAATCCCCCCAAAAAAAGAGGTGGGAGGGATGAACAATATCAATATATCTTTATTTTGGTGGGGGAGCTGCTGGCAGGCGTTTCAGTGGAGAGTGACTAGCACCCAGTCAGGAGGAATTTCTGTCTTTGCCAACACTAATGATATTACTTTGATTATTTAAAATTATTAGGAATTAAATAATGTTTTATTATTAAAAGAAAAGAAAAAGCCGAAACATTGCTAAGAAAAGTCATTAATTTGGCTGCATGTAATTTGCTCCCTGTGGGTCTGGAAAGGGTGTAGGTTGAGGACACTGTCTCACCAGAGGGGATGTGCTCTCTGTGAGGCAGAACTCGACGATTTTAGTTCTGCAGCGCTAACAACGTAACTCACCTTTCCTGAGGTGAACAGACTGCACAGGGTTTTAGATATAATTACTGCACAAAGTGGGAAGTGCAAATAAAGATGTAATCCCTGTTGATAAAGTGATTCATAACACTGAAAGCAAGTAGATGGCAAACCTAATTAGGCTGTTTCGTAATGATCCCTTTCTGTATTTGCTGTTGCTTTATGGGTCACTGTTTGGGAGACAAAAGCAGCTGTGACCACCTTGTGATCCAGAACCTCCTAGGCCATGCTCAGCTCTGCTCTGTGACCCACTGCTGGGCCATGAAGTGTGTCATTGTCAGGCACCAGAAGCACCAAATTAACACTTGATCCTTTAAAGCTGACTCCCAAAAAACAGGCACTGCATAGGGTCATCCAGCCAATGACTGCTTGCCACAACATCAATCCACAATTTCCCTCTTGGTCCAAATGTGATCCCAGCTGGTACCCAGAAATGCTGCTGGCTTGTACTCCTTGTTCAGGATGTGACAGCAGAGGCTGACAAAATGAGTGTATACAGTTTAAAAAGGAAAATGTGGGATTGCAGTGCTCATTTGGAAACAGTGGGGATGGGAAGTCAGAAAAAATAGTCTCAGGATCCTGACCTGTGAAAACTAAGGCTGTGCCCATGATCTTCCATGTTCCAGGATGGAAATATGTACATGTCACACAGCATATCCCACTCTCAATAAGCACAATATAATGCAGATGTGGATTAAATATGCTGTTTGACAACTATCTTATTTCTTATAGACTGCTTCATTAACTTCATCCATTTGAGCAGGAAAGTGAAATAGGAGGGTAAGTTAAAGGGAAAAAACATCCAAACAGTCCCTGTTCTTACTATGATTTTTAAGAGGATTTTCTTTTACATATTTTTAATCTGTTGTAATATATTATGATATATTACTCTTTCTATGGATCACTGGTGGATAATCTTGTACTACTGCTGATTTACATCACTGCAAGCCATGCCAGTGTTTGTATGACAATGTAAGGCAGAAGTCATTCAACTCACTTTCAGCTGGTGGAATTAAGAAAATTCATGCATATCCCTACTGTTCAGACCTTGAGAACTATTAATTGCCTTAAGATTAAGCTTAGGAACAGAGCAGAACACTTAATCTTCTAACAGGTCTAAATCTTATTTACCATTCAGCTACAAGCTCTTTATTAAAAAAAAAAAAATCTTCAACAAGAGAAGGTTTTAACTGTAGAGATTTAACCCTTAACCAGATTCCTGGTTAGATTAAATCTGATCTAATAAGCTAATTGTTAAACATCTGATGATGTGTGTCAAATCTCTGAGTCAGTTGCTTATGGTAGTGCTTTTACCATGTGCACCCAGGTTTGTGGTGCTGTGTAAGGGTGACCTGATGTGAATGTGAGTGTCATATTTTCATTCACATTGTTTTTGTGAGATGCTTTTTAACCCTAGCAGGAGGGCACCCTTTAAAGTAACTGCGCAGGGCACCCTTTCTCTCATACTTAGCACACACATAGTATAATTCAATGAAGTCTTCATACCATTAGTGTCCATTGCAAACTGACTGATCCTTCCTGCTTTGGATATCAGGGGTATTTTCCCTTTTTAATGCTGATCTTAGGAAGACCTGGTCTGGCATTTGATAGTTTTCTGTGACAAAATATAAGATAGCCAAGTGGAGCTATCAGTGATGTTTTGGGATCATAGGAGTTGAAACAACCTCCAGTGTATTCTTGTAAAATACCTCTGCCCCAAGATCTGTAGAGTACATGTGGCATTAGGTCCTCTCCTGCGGAACAGCAACCTTTTGCAGAGTTTGCTAAATAGTCATGTAACACCTTGCATCTCCTCTGGCCACTGTCCTCTTAAAGTTAGAGGTGTTCTTCCATGTAATTGTGTTGGAAACTAACTGTAAAATTCTGAGTTTGAAGGAAAATAAGAGCTTTACCAAACACAGAAAGCAAAAGAAGTTGGCCTCATGCCTTTTGACAGATCACTGACTTCCAGTGCTGGCTTTGGCTACCTCTGTATCCTGTCAGCAGCCAGAGCTGCAACACTGCTGCTTTCCCCACCACTGCCAGTGTTTGAATTCACACAGAAATTCACATCATTGCTGCAAGGCAGCGAGCCTTGGTTCCAGGTGACTCCACTCCCATGTGATCCGAGCAGGTTGAACAGGAATAAACCTGGTGCATCCCACTGGCCCCAGGTGCAGCCTTTGTGCACTGAAGCTGATTCAGCTCGTAGAATACACACTGACAAATTGCTAAATGTCCCCCGTTTTCGAAAGGCATTCAAAATCTAATGGGACCAGGTGAGACCACTGCACTCTGAAAGCAGCACTTCCTTTTCCTCTCTGAACACTGATAATAGCAATTGACTTGAGGGTGATAGTAACCATCTCCTCTGAAAATAAACGAGAAGCACTTTCCATTCATCTTGCTGTAATAACTAAAGGAAGCGGTTTTTTCAGAGTGTGTAGAAACCAAAAGCAATTATTGCTTCCTTCCTAACACTGACCCAGCAGCCTAGAATTGGTCCCTGAAGAATCGCAGGCAGGTTGAAAGCATCAGCTGAACACACCATGCCCACAGGCGGCTCACGGGGACACGGAGCGCCAGGAGGATGCTGTCCTCATGGACACAGCTCACGGGGACACGGAGCGCCAGGAGGATGCTGTCCTCATGGACACAGCTCACAGGGACACGGAGCGCCAGGAGGATGCTGTCCTCATGGACACAGCTCACAGGGACACGGAGCACCAACCACTGGCAGGAACGACACGTGTTTGGGGCAGCTCGCTGCCGTTTAGACTTTTATTTCAACATTGCTGATAAGAGATGACAAAGAACATGTTCTCTGGTTTCCCGCCTCCAGAGCAGGAGGTTCCAGCCCGAGCGCGGGGATCTGTTATCCTGTGTCTGTGGAGCTCAGGCACGAGGCTCCGGGAGCCTGTCCAGCTCACAGGCAGCTCTCCTGAGGCCTTCGGGATCCCTGAGCTGCCGGTGTCCCCAGCAGCCCCGCCCGGCCGCTTTGCCCTGGGAGCAGCGGGGGAAGCGAGGCCGGGAAGGCTCCGGCAGAGCAGGGAGCGGGCGCGGCTCGCCGGCCGCCGCCGGAGGGCAGCCTGGTGTGTCCAAACCCCCAAACCTGCGTGGTTTAAAAATCAGCCCGGTCTCCAGAGATGAACGGCTCCGCGGAAAACGCTTCCATGAAAATACTTGCTCCAAACCTTGAAGTCTGCCCGTGGTTTTGCAGACAAACGCGCGGCCAGCCCGGGGACATTAACATGTGCCCTACAGCCAGCGAGGGCTCGCAGGTATCAGTCCAGGGAAAATGCAAATCTTTATTCCTTCCATTTTCCTCAGAGGAGCGGGTGAGAGGAAAGCTAATTGTTTGCAAACAATTTGATGGTGAAGGTATGGATGTTAATGACTTTGAAATAGGCCTTAGTGTCCCTGCTGACTCTGGGCCGCAGGTTCCTCACAGAGCCCGGACAGCTCGGCTCCTGAGGGAGACATGGGCTGCACAAGCCCGAGCTTCTGAACTTCGGGGTACAGCAGTAGGTTCGAGGGGGGATATGTGCGAAGCGGTTCAGCAAGGCTCTACCGTCCTCCTACCTCAGCCGGCTGGGAAAGGAAGGGGGCAACAGGCGGGAGTTTGGGATAAAAGGGAGGATGAGCCCTCAGAAAGCCCGAGAGAGAAAAGCCCGAGGGCGTGTGCACCCTCTCCCTTTATTCGAATAAAGTTGCAGGACTTCTCTGTCTCCTTTTTGGACATAAACCTCTGGCGTTTGTGGATTTTCCTGACGCGGGCAGGGCTCTGTTACTGAGCTGTCTGCAGGAACAGGATCTGCAGGCAGAGCGCTGCGTCCCCCCGGGGTGCACAAGTGAGGACAGGAGCGCTGCCGCTCAAAGGCTGCGACAGAAAATCAGGGGTATTGCTAAAGCTGAAAGGAAAAGAGTGAAAGAAAAACTCACCACTCCCCAATGTTTGGCATTACACGTTTGGCTGTAATGGCAGATATATTAACCCTAAATTACATGGAAATGTCAAAGCAAATACCCCATGAAAGCATCTAAAAGCATGTTTATTCCCTGACACTCTATTGCCTTTGAGCTGTTATCCTATGTCTGTGTAGCTGTAATTTATAGATGTAAGAGAGAATTTCACAAAATAGGCAGAGGCAGGTAAAAAAAATACTTTAGAGGAGAAAACATCTATTTTAAGAAAAAATTATTACCTTGTAGCAGGGAAAGCTCTTATTTAGATTTTGGTGTTTGAAGCATTTCTTGATGTGACCACCACCAGAGGGGGAAAAAAAAAAAGCCGTTTTTGAGTCTCAGGCTTTGCAATCAGCCAGTGGTGTCACCCCCATGTGTGGGTTTCAGAATTCCTCTGGTCTGGAGGATGCTGGTGCAGGTCAGAGATGGCACAGGTGCCACTTCTGCAGCTCATGCTGTACCACAGAGCTGAGAGAGGAGGGAAATCTTTTTGTACTGCATGAAAACAGCAGCTGATCAAATCATCCACCTGTGAATTGCTTTAGGAGAAAACTAATCATGTGACGACTCCATTGAAAACAGCAAAGGAAGTTGGCTTCATTACCATTCAGGAAGGTGTCAAAGGATGACTTCCTATGAAAATGCTTTATAACACCCCTTATATGTGTTTTTGTCTGATCCTTACTGTGTTGAGTAAGACTTTGTAGAGAATTCAGCTTTAAAAAGTAGCTACCAAATGTGCATGCTTTCATGGTGTCCTTAATTGGAAGAGTAAAATAAAAACCCATAACGTATTCAAGGATACAATATTCAACAGCCTATCCCTTAATATCTTTTGTGCAAATTTAGATCTGGATTAGGCTGAGGAGCAGAGCAGTAAGATTTGAAGATGAACATACAGGCTGTGGGTTAACATGGATGAAGTGTAATTCTAACATGGTCTTCTCACAAGACTTTGGTCATAAATGTTACAAGCCCTGTGAGGCCTAGGGTGTGTAGAAGAAGGATATACTTCTATTTATACTGGAAAATATCCTTTCTTATTTGGATCCAACTTAGAACTTATATCCCAGCTATCAATTTGCATGCAAAATGCCTCAACTTTTGTTGTTATGGTTTCCTAAGTTCTTCTATAATTTATCAGTAGCCATCTAGGATATAACACCTCATACATTTTCCATGACGTCTAAAAAGCTAAATTTCCCAGTAGTTTAAATTATTTTCTGTTCCAAGCACAGGTAAAAGATTTTTTTCCTGTTGTCTGTCATTAGATTCCATACAAAGCCTCGTTAACTAGATGGAGTATGTAAGTGAAGTTTGTGATTGCTTCTTATGCTGCAAGTCTTTTTGTGGTTGCAGGTGTTCTGTGGAGTTTAAATAAAAAGACTTAGTCATAAGATGTTCAGTAAACAAGATGAATTAAAAAATTTCAGTATCAAAATAGTTTAGTGTCACCCCCAGACAAACAATAACTTCCTATGCTCACACCTCCAGGGACTTGGCAAAAGGATATTGTACAAGCCTCCTGATATTCTACAAGCCAACCCAAAAGCCAGATGGAAAGGCAGGAGGAGGTCTGGAAACTCCTGGATGACAAACTATCATGTCATAAACACCCTTGCAATGCATTTTAAAACTGAAAGGATGGACATGGCTAAGCAACATCAAGAGCTACAGTCTCAAGCTGGGATTCTCCCATGTGATGCCTTGTAGCCACAGTAGTTCCTAGTTGCAGCCATAGAAGTCAAGGTGATGCTTGGAGCTGAAGCAAAGTGGAAGCAAAGTCCAAGTAGCATCTGAAAATATTCACTCTAATCACAGAATCTGGATGTAACACAAAATTGCATTATTAATCTTGGATAAAGGCAAAGCTATATAAATTGCAGCACTAGCAAGCCCTTTGATTAACAGAACAGGAGGTTCTCACTGTCAGACTGCAGGGCAAGGATCTCTCCTTGTTGTCTGTTCCCTCTCTGGTGGTGGTTTTGGCTAATTCTCATTGGGTCTATCCAGTTTGAAGATTTTTTCCAGTTCTTATTTTCTGTAGAAGGGGTAGAGATTTACCAGATATTTGGTTGCTGAATTTAGCTGGAAGATACAGACAGCTCTACCTTAGGAGGTCTCCTGAGAAACCGTTGGAAAAAGCCATACTCTGGACAGGGAATTCCCACATGTACCATATGGGAATATGGCACACCACAAAGCCTGGGAGCTGCTGGGGTGTCTCACCCTTAGTGCTGCCCCTGTGTGACACTTCTCCCTCCTGTCTCCCAGATTGCCATTCTGTTACTGGTGCTGTCTCCAAGAGGCCATGGAAGCAAATCCACAGGGAGCCCCATCAGGCTCCTCTTGCTGGACTGGAGAGGGTCAGGATCTGCACAGGTGTTGGGATTTGGAAAGCTGGGAGGAAGACACAGGCTAAGCTCCTTCCCAGCTTCCTCGGGTGAGTATCTAACATCTGTACACAGTAGAGGGAATTTACAGCTGGGTGAATAAATAAAATGTGAGGATCTGCCACACAGTCAGCATTTGTGGGATTCTGGCTCCTGAGTGTCTCTGTGATCCTTTGGATCCTTTGTAGCCATCAAACAGGCTTGGGCTGGGAGGAAGAGAGAAGTCAAGCAGCCTCTGCTTTTGCTTGCATGCAGTGCTGGGGTTGGCTTAATACACTCCTTTGCTTAGGAAGACAGATACTTACTGCTAACTTTAAATTCAGAAAACATACCTACCTGTAAATCCCTTCTCCTCCCAGTGGAGGTGAAAAAACAGCAAAAGACCAACTGAAGTAAAGTTTAATTTGACAAAAATAGGGAAAATAGCTATTATTTATTCATTAGCTTAAGCAGTGAATAACAGCACAGCACTAAAAGTGTGAATGACAGGAATAACACAGTGATTCCCATACAGAGCCACAAAATCTCGATGTAGGCAGAAAGACTAGTGTGATGTGACAGTCATGCAGACAGGTAATTCCAAACAGTTGGTGTGTATTATCTTAAATGCCATTAAAGTAATCAATTGTGAAGGTATTACAGACTTAAATTTTCAAATATCCCTGGATGTCTTGAATATAATGTTATGGATCTGAAGTGAAATCTCCCTTTAATGGATTTAAATCCATTGCATGATATTTGAAGACTTGAAAAAGAATAATTTTCAGGATTTTGACAGACATAATGTGAGTTCTTTTAGGCTTAGAGGCAAGTATTAATAATACAGCTGAATGAATGACTTCCTTTTACTTTTCTGTGATTTATGTATAGAAGAAATTTCACAATAAGTTTGTGTCTTCAGCCTGTATTTTCAATTTCTTAAGTAAAAAACATAAGCATTATTCCAAAGACCTTTTCTGTTTCTTTTAAAATGTCACAATTATTTGACTGTAAATATAGGTTCTTAATATCTAACGAGGAAACCTAAAGAAAGAGCTTAACTGAAAAAAATTCTTCTTTAAAAAGTGTGGGTTAGTTTAGAATGTGAGTTGTTTCAAAAGTATCAGTTGAACTGATTCAATGAGGGAGTGATTTTTGGATGCCTTGGGTTTGCACAGCATTTCAATGTGTTTTGTTCTCCCCATGCTTTGTTATGCACTGCAGACTCAGTGAGAAATATCCTTACTGCAAGTCCTGTGTACAGATGTGGTTTTAGACCTGCATAGAACCTTCTTCATTAAAAATATTGGTCTTGATATTAAAAAAATGCTCTTTTCCTGATCCTCACAGCCCTAAGGAGGCAAGCCTTCATTTACAAGCTATGACTCTTCCTCTTTTTAGAATGGTACAACTGAAGAGATACATTCTTGTGTGCATTATTTTGAGATTCACTAGTTCCTTCAGTCTGGAAATACTGGTATTAATGTACAGCAAACATCCATGCATATTGCACAGTGGTTTTACAATGGAGAGAGACACACACATGAAGTAGAAAACAAACACACTAGGAATTACCTCCTGGGATTTCTTGAGAGAAAAGGCATTGATAACCAACAGAGGGTGTTTCAGCCTGTTAATGAGCAGATGTAGCTGGCAATCTTTCCTACCTCGCTCTTTAAATAAATCATTATGTGAGTAAAGCCAAATTTCTGATGTGCCTTTGGTGACTTGGTTGTGAAACATGCACAAAAGAAAGCAGTCCATGCTGCACCATTCATTAGGCTTCTTTAATGGTTATTTATGTGTATGTCAGAAATGTGTGGTGCTGGTGAGAATGGAATACATGAACAGCTGTAAAGGCAAAACAGTATTTTGGAAGTTGTGCTGTTCGTTCCTGCTCATTACCCTCAGGTATAGGTATTATCTGGGTGCCCATTTTGAGGACTTGATATAAAAAATTGCAAGTGACTTTTTTTTTTTTTTTTGGCAATGCCTTGATATTATTTTCTTAATTTGAATTTTAAGAAGGTTCTTGATTTTGTCACATGTACTTGCCTGAAGTATTGGTACTTCCTCACATGATGAGTCAAAGATTTGATATAATTATTTAAGTTCAAATTGTGCTGTGTTTTGTTGAATCTCCTTTTATATCTGTGGAGCTCAGAAGATCCAGGCATTGTGAAAACATTTGTCTAAGTCTTAATATTTTTATTTGATTCACAATGCTTCGTTTGAAAGGAGCTCAAGGACTTTCAAGACAAACAAAAAATCCCAATGGACCATTTCAACAGTCAAATTGAAAAACAACTGATTTTGATGTTGTGGTTCTTTGGAAATCAAAATACTTAGATGTAAAAAATTACTATTTTGTATTCCTGTTTAATTATTCAGACACATTGGTATAATTTAAAAAATATGGTGCAGAAAGGTTTTGAGATTTTACTAGTGAAGCAGTTAACCTGGAGCTTAGCAGGAATGCCAGTCCAAAATTGTGGAAAACAGATACAGGATGTTTTAAGTGGGGAGCCACCGTTCTTTAAGCATTTAAGGAATTATGTGCTCATAAGGAAAGGAAATATGTTGTATGGAATGTATGTATGTATGCTGTAAGGAAATACGTTGCTCAACCATCCTTGTACCTGGTGACAGACATATTTAAGTTCTCAGACATTCTTTCATTCAAAAGATGAAACCTTTGGAGTTCCAGTTTTGGAGTAAAGATTTTCCTTTTATGTTTTGGTTTTTTTTTTTTTTTTTTTTTTTCCCAAGAAAGGGTGCTTGTAAGATTGTGTTGCAGAGGGCTATCATTATCCATTTACAATTGCATTAATTCATTTGTGACCAAAACAAATTAATAAATGTAGCATATATGGATGCTCATTAGAAAGAAGTACTCCCTGACACCAAAAAGGAATTGCTTATACTTGAGCAAGATCCAAGAAAGTTTAAGAAAAATTGAGAAGGTCTCAGAAGATATTAATCAGAAAAATATCAATAATGCTTAAACACCAGAAAAAGCAGAATATTCTCAAAAATACACAATATTTTATATACACTAGCAATACTTAACTTTTATTCCTAAATTCCAGTCACGTTGAGCTTCAAGGAACGGGATAGGTCAGAAACATTAAATGCTATGAAAACAAATTTAGCATCCTACTAGTTTTGGCTTCTTATTCCTAAAGTGTGCATGGGAGAAAACCGAGAGATCTGTGGCTTAGAAAAGCTGTTTCCAAAAGAACCTTAAGCTTGTAAGAGTTAAGAAGAGACTCGGTGTCACTTACTGAGAAACCCAGACTCAGTAGAACCTGTAAAAGTCAACTCATGAACTGTGCCATGAAATGTCCTTAGTGCCATCAATAAAGAGACTTTGGGTTATCTGCACATGGACAGGAAAGAGGAGGACAAAATGGTGAAGTTCTATTTCATATCCTCTCTAAGCAACTGTGATAAAGTCAAGTAATATTTGTAGCTTCAAGCAAGAGGAACAGGACTTTGATAATTCTGAATCATAGATGATTCAGAGTTTTGGACTTGTATTTGTACAAGTGTTAAGGTGTAAAATTCATGTGGTTTTGTACTGATGGAGGGGATGGAACACATACATGCAAACACACAAGCTTAAATAGGTAAATTACTGCATCCCACCACTGCAGCTGCAATTTCAAGATCTTACACCTACATATTGCTTTCCAGCAGTGAAGAAATGTCCTAATATGAATAAACCTCCTTCTATGCAAAGGCATTACTCTCATACTGTGCTTCTTTCCAAACTGATATAGATTGGTATATGAAATGCACAGGCATGTTCAGTGACAGAGTGACAGAAAATTTCCTGATATTTTTGCATCTGAAATGGATGAATTCTCAGTCACTCTGTTTTTCTCCACAAAATATTCTGACATCAAGGCTGGATAGCATAGCAGTACAAATGCCATTATCATGTTGATTGAGGTAAAGGGCAGCAGTGTTGGTCGTGGCAATGCAGAAGAGAAGAAAAATTTCTTACAGCAAAACTAAAGCTTAAATCAATTTAAATACAAAGCCCTGTACTATCCAGGGGGAAGGTACTCTCACAAAATTTGGGAACTGATAGTAAAGATCAGCATAGGGGGAAAAATGTGATGGGAGAGAGAATAAATCAGCAGAAAAGAGAAAACTGCCCTGGAAAAAAATCCAAGTAGAGCAGAGGAGAAACATGAAAAGCGAAAACACTCCTTGGTTTCAGACTTAGCAAAGATGCAGTGTGGGTTGCAGTTAAAAACCCCTCAACCTCAAGTTGCTCAGGTCAGAAACCACCTGAGCACAGCTTCAACCCTCTCTTGCCAACATATATCATTGGTTTTATCTGGACTGCTACAGCCTTTTCTTTTCTGGCTTTACAGGACCCTTTATGGTCCATACCAATGAGCTCCATTCTATATTTTTCTCTCTCACAGCCTGCTTGTCTCTGCTTTGCACTGGCTCTGATAATTCCTTTAGCTTCTGCTCCTATCTATTGCACTGCTCCAGATCTCCCTGTCAAGATCCTTCTTTTGTATGATCCTGGTCTCTATATTAACCTTTCTCTTCTCTTTGCTTTTTCTTGTGTTCTATTAGCACCTCTTTTCCATAAAATCCATTTGTAGTGTCCTGCCCTGCTCTTAACACAGTCCTTGTGCTGGACTTCATGTGACTTTCCTTCAGTCAACTGGTTTTTTTTGGAGACTCTTGACAAAGCACTTTACCTCCCTTTACTTCAAATTTCACAGCTGTAATATGGTGATAATATTATTGACTTCCTTTGTAAAATGTTTTCAAATCTACCAGTGAAGCTCTGCATAACAGGTGAATATTATTTCTATTGAAATCAATAAGCACTAAGGTGAGCAGTGGGTGTCTCTTTAATGTAAGATCCTGTTTGATCTTCCTCTGTCCAGCTGAGACAAAGAATGTGCATGCTGTGTATCAAGTGCAGGCTGCAGCCTGAGCTCCAGCTCAAATTTATTTATAATACACAGTGTGTACATGATTTCAAGGTTATATCATTGGCTTGAAAGCCCAGGATCTTGTCTTAAGGAGGGATTGGGAGCTGCATTTGTGGCTCCCTTCCTGTCATGGGTAGAGCGAGGGCAGGTGCGTGAGCTTCCATTCTTGATCTCATGGACATTGGAAGCACATTGTTAACTGCATGTTAAGCTTTTTTCATGTGCTAACTCAAACATGGTCATTGCTTTCCTTAAAATTTTCTCAAAAGTCCTTTCTCTCTATGTTGAAAATAAGTAAGAGCAATTCTCCCCAGAAGGTAAAGTTCAAAGCTGCTATTTCTGAGAACAGAAGTTTAGAAAGAAAATGCCACATCAGTTTTGGCTCTGGCATCTTGTGAGCATTTCTAGGTGTCTTTCAACTTACTCTTTTGTGAAACAAACAATGCAGGTAAGAAGAGAGCTGGCATACACTTATCCTGCATTAAAATGAAGGTTGTGTTGAAATTATTTCAGAGAGCTTTTTGGTTTTATATGAATTATGAGTTGTAAGCTTTTCTTAGTGGAAACATCTTAAACATTTACCTTGTGATACCATTATTGCTAACTTCTCATTAGTGTAGGAGAATAGTATGTTTCATCAGATACTGGAATACAAGATATTCAGAAAAGTCTATGAAATATTGTGTGGAAACATGTGTTTCCATAAATAGTGGTTAATTTTTTCTACACCTCTGAATGCTAAGTGTTACACATTGGTATTGGATAGGAATTGGTGTGGTTACACAACCTCTCAAGGTCATTTTCACACCCAGATTCTAGTGTTTATGGTATGACCATAAACAATCTGTCAATCAGTCATATATCAATGGATGTTTATTTTTATCTTTGCTTGTTTGCTTGGTTGGGTTGCTTTTCTTAAATTCATTTAATACTGATATTTTTACAAGAAACCATTGTGCTCAAATCTTTTAGGGATCTTTGGTAGAACTGATCACCTACAATCCCAATGTCTCCCTTTATTTGTACCCATTTATTCCCATGTTTTGAACAAGCCTGTTGGTAATGGTGCTTTAGAGTTTAAGACTATGCTGAATGTGCAAACTCCCACTATCCTGAGATGGATTAATCTCATTAGGTCTTGCTTAATTTCTTCTTCAGTGGTATTTTCTTTTTTCCTTCCACAATAACCTAACGTATAAAACTTAAAAGGTCTGCAGACACTAAGAAATGAAAAGGAGAGTGATTCATCTTAGCTGTGGACTGAACAATAGATTTCATCACTGTCACTGCTGAGCAGAGTTCCTTGTCTGCTCCTGACATGATAACAGTCAGCTGCACTACCAGCCTCCAGTGCCCCAGGAGGGAAGCTGACTGCCAGCTCTGATTGTGAATTTTTTTTTTTTTTTTGTAGCACCATAGAATAGAATCTAAAGCTGTGTCTGTACTAGCAAAAAAAGAATTTAAAACTATTTGAATATTTTCTGTTCCTAGTTCCAGTGTAGACTTTATACAGAGATGAGAATATTTCTGGACATTCTTAATTAATCTATAGATGGTTTAAGAAAAGGAAAGCTTGGATTGCTGCTGGCTTGGTCTGCTCAGTGTTTGGCCCTTCCCAGGCCTGATCTGTGTGGCTCAACCAGAGTGAGCTGGGGCCTCTTGTTAAGGCAGAGAGGATGTTTAGGTTTCCTGCTGCAGTGTTGGTGAGTTTGACAGTGACATAAACAAGGAGCTGTGTGGGTGGTGGGCAAATGGGGTTTGGTAAGAGGGCTCAGAGGGGTCAGATCTGCATTTGGCCAGCAAGGCAGATACTGCCAAAATGACTGTGCCTGCTTATGATGGTCACCAGGTTGTTGAGCTCTATCTCCAATCTGCCATTCTCTGAGGTATCTTCTTCCTACCATTTCTCTTGAGGAAGGAACATAGAGTTTTCTCTCCTTCTCTCCTGTTGTTATCCAGGTAAATCTGTCGTAATCTCAGACCTTGCAGCTCTGCTTTCTCCAAGAGCAATGACTGTATAGTTCCTTTGAAGTGTAGTGTTTGCTCCTGTGAAAGCTCTTTGCAGGAGCCATGACACACGCAGCTTGCTTTAAGGTTTTCCTTCAGTCACACCATTCCCTGAACCTGGGGAAGATGCAGCTTCTTTGGGAACTCTCCTGGAATCTCTCCTCTGTTGACAAGCTGACTTCCATCCTCTCTTCCTATGAGATGTCTCAATTTGCTGGTGTTCAACCTCACACTCCTGCCTTTGACAAATCCATTTGTGGAAGTAGAAATGGGATCCTTGAGTGTGACTCATTTGTCTGTCATCTTCCACGTGCATCCTGGACATCTGCTCTGTCGCATTTGTCTTTGCTCTTCTTCCTGCTATAGCACAGTCACACAGGGGATTGTCACCATCTGCCCCAGGTGGTTATTTGCCACTAAATAGTGTGTAAATAACATTTTATTTGGTAAAAATAATGAAAGCATAATTTACTTTTGCAAACAAGCAGTTTACTTTATTGACAGTAGAGAGGCTTGTACCAAGGTGATGGAATTTCCTAACATTTTATACTGAGCTGCTTCTCTGGAAAAGGAGAAAACTCACTCCAAAGGGGAGATAAGAAAAATCATTGTCTGAACTGATACCATCTGAAGTCTAAGGATGGTGACTGCATAGACAGAGGTCTCCAGATTCATTTCTTGTACATCCAGTAGAATTAATCTTAGAGTGGCATTATTTTGGATTGGTGCAGTGTTGATGTAAGAAAACCTCTGGGAAAGCAAAGAATTATTTTTATTAGTATCAGGACTGAGCAGAGAAGTACCTGAGCAGAAGATATAGAAATGTCTGTTTGCATGTGATAAGCAGTAAATCACTTTATTTGAAACATTTTCCATGCAGTATGTCACTATTGTCTTTGCAAGGTACTTCTTGTATGTATGTGCTCTAGTCTCACCATGCTCTACACTGTTCAAACATAAAAAAGAGTAAAAGCTATCCTCAAATAGTTGAAAATCTAAGTGAAAGGCAAACATAAAGATAAAGCAAATAGATAAAGGGAAGAGTGGAAGATGTAGGGAGTACAAATGGTTTGAGAGAGTGAGTCTTAGCCTTCTGACTAGTTCCTGCAAGAAATGTAGAGATCATGCCTGTATGGGGTTTTATGAATCATTTCGATAAAGCTGTTATCAAAGAATGAATCAAAATAGTTCCTGTTAAAGAAAACATTATCTTTGCAGTCTATTAGAATTCTTTCATTACTTGAGGACAGCAAATCTTGTAGCTACAATAGTAAATACAGTTTATGTGGATAAAGTCACTCAAAAAAAATTATCTCAGTATAAGAAGGAAGTTCTCTTGCGGATTAGGGAGCTCTAAGAAGGTGAGAAATAAGGACTTGAGAGAAAGATTAATAGTTGATCAATGTAAAGATCCATACTGGAACTTGTGAAAACTGTCTGGACAGGCAATAAATAGTACTTTTTTTTTTGCTGCTGACAAGGTGAAATTACATGGGCCTTGTTAACTCTGAGAGATACGAGGAATGCAGAAGGATCAAATGGTGATCGAGCACTCAGCAATAAATGACAGGTGAGCTTCATGGTAGACAGCTGATGATAACTGATGCTGAAGGGACAATTGGAACTAATCATACTGCCTGATAGATTCTAAATTAGCTGTAACAACTCGAGAAAAATACTTGGTCATTGCAGGGAACAGCATTGAGAAGGCTGCAGTTCAGTGCAGTCTAGAAAGAAATTGAGATGTTAGATTGTATTAAGACAAAACAAGTATCGTTACAAGAATTTATAGTACACCTTTGCCTGTATTAAAGTGTTCAATCTCAGCATTCTATCTCAAAGAGCACATGAAATAATAGAAAAGGTCCTAAAGAGACCAACTGAAATGATGAAAAAATATCAAAACAATTGCCAGAGAAGTAAATGTCAGGATATTTGAAGACAGTGCTAAGGGGAAATTAATATGGGAAAATGTAATAGATGAATGATAGTGAGGTGAGTCCTCTTTTGTCTGTTAAAAATGAAGTGAAAAGGATGCTTCAATTAACTTTACCAAAGTGTAGTTAAAAGGCAGCAGACTCAAAATAATGAGCAGAGCAAACTGAACACTCTGCTAACTGAACCGTCCAATTGTTTTCTTTCTTGACACGTTGCTGAGGGAAAGATGATCTGAGATGTTCAGAGTTGGCTGTTCCTTAGTGGTGTGTGGCCACTCTGGGCTCCAGGGCCTTGGCACCCCAAGGTACAGCTGGTCACCAAAGAGCCACAGCTGGCCACTCCAGGAATGCTTTCTGACCCCGTTTTTCAGGACCAGACCTAAAATTGTACCTTGTCCAGCCTCTGAGTGACTGACTGAGCCCCAAGTGTTCTTGTGAGTGCAGCACTCTGTACAGGTGAGCAAACAGCCCCTGATGCTGCATCCCACACCTGAGAATTCCAACTACTGCTCATTTCTGCTTTTCTACTTTCAGGCCCTTGATCCTTGTATCAAGGATCCTGTCATGAGCACTTGAGCAGGTTAATTACCTTTCACCCTGCAAAGCTTCATTATCACCACCATCTGTTTAGTGAATACTTTATCTGGACAAGCTCAGGTCTAGATTTTCTCCATAATGTACCTTTGATATTTTGTGTAAACTTTTAAAATGGGCAGATAGATGATGGTGAAATGATCATAATATCTAGAATCTGTCATTCACTCCCTCAAACATGCCATTGTTCCAATTGCATAACTGCAGCAATTGCAATACTTTTCCTTTTTAGGCCTGTGTACCATTGCTTAGCCTAAAAATGACTGCTGATTTTTGGTAACTTAAGGGTGACTCATTTTCTGAAGTTTATCTAAAATAACTCTGGGAATTTTACCCCTTAATATAAATTTTAAAACAAATAATCAGAGTAGTATTTTTGTTATTTTTCTTAGATTTTCACAGGCAGAGCAAGCATGCTTTTATAGGAGGTTTGAAAAATAACATTTATAAGACAAGGGCAGCAGACAAGATTGGGAGATTCTGAGAGATCCCTCAGCCCTCTGAAATGATTCCTGACTAAGTTTGTCTAATTTGCCCTTTAATACTCCTGTCTGCAATTTAAACATATTGACAGAGTGGGCAGTAAGAGTAACCTCTTGCAAAACTTCTCTGTTATTTCATGACTGTTGTTGTATCTCCTTGAGTCTTGGCTGAGTTAAACAAACCCAATTCTCTCAGCTTCTCCTCTCAGAAGGTGTTTTCAAACCTTTGATTGTTCCTGCTGCTCTCAGCTGTCCAGCTGACTTGTTTCTTCCTGGAAGTTTGGTGAATTAAACTCCCTACAGTGCTCCAGCCTCAGGCTGTGGCCTGCTGAGGGCTCCTTCAAATGTCCTACGTGTGACATCTTCATCACACGCCCTTGTAGGAGGGTAATTCTATTAGCAAAAATACTGACTCATGTTCTGCTGGTAATTGTTTATCCTCCACATCTTTTTTTTTCCGAATTAATTGTGCTATTAGGTGTTCCACGTGCTGTATGTGCACAACTGATGATTTCTACGTAAGTACAGTGTATTGCACTTGTTTTCCCTGAATTGTATCTTCTTTGTATCTTCAGTTTGTTTAGATAAGTTTTGAATTTTAATTCAGTCCTCAAGAGTCCCTATGCATCCTGCCAGCTTGATATTATCTGTGAATTTAATTACTGTGTGTTTTATTCCATCATTGAAGTCATTCATAAAAATGCTGAATAGCACTGAGCTCAGCTTAGGCTCTTGCAGGAGCTTTGCTCAACACATCGTTTCCTTTTGGCAGTTAACCAACAATTTTACAGACATTTTTAGTACTTGTACAATAACTTCATCGAGATTGTGCCAGCTTAGCTCATTTTTGACAATATCACAAGAGATTGTGTGAAAAGCTTTTCTGAGGTTAATCTAAAACTAATCCTCAGCTCAGAAGCCTATTAACCTGTCCTAGAAACAAGTCAGGCTGATTTTTAGGGAGTTTGCTATTTTATAGGTTGCCTTTTTCTGTTGCTAGACACTTGCCTGCCCCTCTGACTTCAAAGGCAAATCAGGAATGGGTCCAGGTTTGAATAAAACCAGAAAAAACATTTCTGTTACTTGATTTCTTTCCCCAGACTGTCTCTTTCTATTTATTGCTAATGTATTTAGGAAGTATTCTCATGTTGCTGTTTTCATGTGCATTTATAGTTGTGCTTTAGCTTTTGTATTTTGCCTCTATGCTCCTGCAACCACATCAAGACATTAAATAGGAGGTAACTGGCTTTTATTTCAAAGCCAAGCCGTTTTTCATCTTTAATAAGATGACCTAGTGGTCACTGCTGGCCTGTGCTTTCCAAGCAGACTGTTCACAGTTTCCTGCATTGTGTGCCTTTGCATATTTTCCAGTCTATATACACTGGATATTGACTCCATTAAAAAGACACAGCGTAAGCTCTTCTCCTGGTGTGTCACTCCTGTACACTCTTTCCTGTTCATGTTCAGATAAATAAAGTCAGCTGTAAGAGAGTTGATTTCCACTGGTTATAATAATTTTTGGTTTAGATGTCTTATTTAATTCTCTTTCTGATGCAGCAAATAGTTGGTGATAATTAGAAACAAAAGAGCTGGTGTGTTTATACATTGTAAACGAAGCATATTTTGCTGCAATAGGGGTGATTAGACATGAGCTGTCAGCATATTCCCATGTTCTACAGTTAACTGTGCATTAAAAATAATAATGGGAATAATAACTTGTATTATACAGAGCAGAGATGCTCTGCAGTCCCTACCTAATGTACTGTGGAAATGTAGCCCCCACCTGGGGCAGGTGACAATCGAAGAGCACAGAGTGTGCCAGCTAAGTCTGGGAAAAGGAAAATGTCTGCAAAACTCACAGAGGAATTAAAAAGAAGCAGGAAATTTTCTTACAGCCCAAGACAAACATTTCTGTTAATTGACTGGCCAGGGGTGGGAGGATGTTCCTTCTTTTCTGTGAGTTATATGGGTAAAGATTTAGTGGCTGCATTCTGGCCCACAAAGGTAATTTCACATATGGCAGTCCCAGACAGCCAAAGAAGTTATCTGCTCTCTGTTACACAAGCATAAACTTCTTTTAATATTTCTCACTATTGACATTTAACTGGGCTGTTTGTGACATTGAAATGATGTGACTTACAAATCAACTCTGAATGAGGTAATGTGGACCTTTTCAAAAGACCTGATTACAGCACATTGTGAGTCTGTTTGAGATAAATCTGTTTGTTTGTGTTCACTTTCTGTTGTAGTTTGGTGGCAATAATACTCATAAGCAATAATAGCTGATTTTTCTCCATGATCATTTGCATAAGAAGTTAGATGAGAAAAATGGTATTGCCCAGTGATCTGTGCATCATCATCATCATCATCATGTGTGCATCTAATCAGCATTAGCTGTGGAGCTCACGCTCCAAGCTGTAATACCAAGGAAGGGAACGAGAGCTGCGACTAGTAATTCTGAAAGATGGGGTCTGATTGGGGAATCCCAGCCCACAAGAGTGATTGAACTCATTCTCCCTCAGAGTAGAAGCTGCTTCTGGTAGTGATATGGATGTCTGTGTGCTATAACTTGGACTGAGGCCATCCTTTCTCCTCTGAAAGGTCACCGAAGAGCCATCAAACAGCAGCGGCTTTCAGCTTCGTGTCAGAAGTAGTTTGCCAGTCACAAGGCAGCACTTCACAAAGTTTTAAATTCACCCTGTTACATCAAGAGCAATGTAATAAGCTCTGGTAGTCACACAGGACACGAACTATCCTCTTGGATAGCACTTAATGTATGCTTTGTCATCCCTGCAACTCCACAGTCTTGTATTGTGCTATTATAGTTAAGAAAGAATATCTACCTGGTGAATCACTCCTACTAAATCTGATTTACTTGTGGCAAAGCCTAAAACAAACAGCCCAACACGTTCACAGAAGTGAGATGTACAGCTTTCCCTTTGCTATTCCACACACAGGGTAATGACAATGGAAATAACAGCGAAGGGTACCGAGACACCTTGAGGAAAATGACTGCTTGTAATCGTGCCTGACCTCTATCTGTCGCCCGTCCTTTATTCCTGGTCTGTACAACAGTGGAACCAATGCACATTATTAAAAAACAAAAGCAATTCTGTACTGACTGAATGATGGACAGGGCATGTTATTTTTCAGGTCTACTGTCTTGCTTTCTATCACCTTTCTCTTAGTACCAAAAAAAGGGCAAAAGGAAACATTTATTTGTTTAAAAATGTGTGCCTTGCATTTCTCTTCTGATAACAAAACCCCCAGTGTTCCTATACTATTATTTATTACTGTGCATTGTCTGCTAAGGCTATGTTTTCTATCATGGGATTCAAATTGCTTCTTGTGCCATCAGCATTTTCCTTTTTCACATTTCTTTCAAGGCAAAATAGAAAATCTATTTCTCTGCAGTAGCAACAGTGATCTGGGAAAACTTTATTTAGGGTGAAAGGGAAAATAATGGAGTCAGAATAAGCATCTACACTAAAAGTCTATTTAGCACATCAAACCCCAATGTATTCATAAGAATTGTATCTGTTTAAATTAAGCTCAAGAAGATATAGAAACATAGTGTGTAATGACCACCAACCTGTCTATTTGCATTGCAGATTAAAAAATCTGAAGATGTGGTAATGAGGAGTTCAGATGAAAAGACAGTGTGTTTATGGCAGACAGTATATTTATTTTGTAGAAAAGCTGTGTGAAGGCATTGCCACTCTTGTAATGATAAAACCTGGAGCACATTTAAAACTTAACAAATGCATTTCCATCCAGGGTTATTGCACAGGAGACCACATAAATAAAAATTCAAACACTGCTTTCTTAATTCACACATACAGTTACATTTAATGACAACAGGACTTCCAACATGAGTAAAACCAGCAGGGTCTGGGCCATAAAAATTATTCTTGTTTGCAGCCTGCCTGTTTTCTACAGCATAGCACTAAGATATCCTTTACTGTCTTTGCAGCAGCAGCAGCTCTGATTTAAGGAGATGCTGACTTCTACCCTCCAGCTCCTCATTCCCCTTCCATGGTGCCTCCTCAGCTGTGGCAACACAAGTTTTGATGGGGCCATTAGACCAACCAAATGTGGAAAAAAATTACAGCCAGTACCCTGTGCTTATTCCACACACTAATGGCAATGCAGAAGAGGAGAAGATCTAAGAAGTTTAACGAGTGTAGCTCATCCAAAGATAAATAAAAGCAGTCATTAGGCAATGACAGATAGAGAAGCAGGGTCTGGTTTTGTGTGCCAGACCTCTCCTCTAGAGCAGTAAATCTTTTAGTGATACAGCAGTCAAAAAAGAAAGGACTATGAAGGCTAATTGTTTAGTTTAAAAAGCAGTATTAAAATGTACTTATTCCAGCATCTTCTGAATTTCAGAGTGAGCCTGTGCATAACAGTAGCATTTACAAAATTTAGCTATTACAGGAACTGACAGGTTTATGTTGGACAGCTTAAACTTTCAAGTTATCCCCTTTTTACAGGTAATGAGAAATGATAAGAAATTCTGTCTACAACGCAAGAGAAAAGAAGGAACATAAATTGCAGTGCAATTAGTTTCTTTTTCCTTTCTTCTCTGAATACACAGGCTAATGGATACCATTCAAACTGCTGGAGTCACAGATGGGGTACAAGGCTCTGTTCTGAAATCATTTAACTATGTGCTTAACTTAGAGATGTGAGCACTGTAAAAGCTGAAAATGCTGAGATCGCTTACTCTTAATCTTTAGGGGCTCAGTATTTTGCTGATCAGGGCTGGACTACTGAGCCTTTACAGGAATGAATGCAAGCTGATCTGCTTATGAGAGGGTTTAATGGAAATTTCATTTTCCCTTTCATTTAAAATTCTGTCAACAGTATGTCCTTCCTGGCCCCTGCAGGAAGAAGTGTATCTACATAATGCTTCATTGTTGCTGCAGCAAATGGGCTGTAAAGTAAATGTTCTAATTAGTCTTTGAATCATTAGGCTGGGTGTAGTTTGTCCGGCCTCGTTGGTATTCTAAAGAAAAGGAAAGAAAGTCCTCTGCACATTTTCATAGTTTCTTTTTGCTTTAAGAATGTCGTGACTCAACAGTCACTCTTCTGCTGCCTGCTAGCAAGGGGAGGATCCTCACTTTGTTTTTATTTCTATACTTGCCATTTTTGACCTGAGAAGACAGGTTGGTATCCCAGAAAGCACATTTACCTTTAATTTTTACCTTGAGGATTTCAGGTGCAGTATAAGCATTCTGCTTCAGAGGATCATTTATGCAGATGAAAAACATAATTTTTACCCTCTAGAATATTTTTTAATATAAGACATAGGTGTGTCTTGGTGTCTAAAGAGACTTTTATGTGGGCCTTAAATAATTTAGTGCTGATACTAACAACAGTACATGCTGACATGACTATCTGTCACCTAGAGAACCTCTACAGAGAGAGACTGTTTAGCTCTGAGTACTCCAGTGAGCTCTTTGGAGTGTTGAGGTGGCTTTCAAGTACAGAAGAAAGAAGGAATAAATGTATAAAAAGTGAACCCTTGTGCAAGAGAGAGCTGCAAATGGAGTTTGGATGTACAAGATCCTCAATGTGTGAAATATCTGAGGCTGTTAGGATGATAAATGCATGGTAATAAGTCAAGGAAGAAAGAAAATAGAGAAGCTTGAGATGAAATTCCACATTTGTAATTCCAGGTTGGTTTGGGTGTTTTAAAATTTGTGTTGTGGTATGAAAAATCTTTGAGGCTCAAGTATATTCTGGTAGCTCTTCCAGTTAAAGACCTTATTGAAACCAAAGTGATAAAATGCTCTCATCTGTCATGTTGGCTCTAGACTTAGTTAATTCCCTCCAAAATATATCTACAGGCACAGAAAAGTCCTTAGGAAACAGCCTGGCAGAGGATCCAGCCTGTAGTGGCAGCTCCAAGTGAAGTCTCACATCTCACTAAGACACTGCCAGGAGATTAAACAAACAGTCCTGCTTTGCAGGAGGACTGGCTTTTGGAACAATGACAGTGGGAATTCCTCTGCTGCTGTTTCACCTTATCTTATCTATTAACATGTTTGCCTGGGTTTTTTGAGCAGAGCTGGGCAAGCAGTGATAGTGCAGATTGACATGAAGAGTGATGTGAAGTGATCTGATTTGATCTGATGTGATCTGATCTGCCTGGGAAGCACTTGGCTCAGGTGCAATGCTAATGCAGAACAGCATTCAGAGTGATCAGATTTACTGGCACAGACCTGGCATCAAGGTTGGCTTAATGGCAAAAATGGCCCATAATGGCAAAAATGGCCCATCTGCAACTGGTGCTGTCAGCTGGAGTTGCACTAAGTCTCTGGAATGGCTGGTTGCTTTCTCTGTGTGCTGCGTGATGAGTCCATTACTGTTTATCTTGTAAATATACATTTAGGGACCTTATAAACCTGCCTGAATTGTTGTATCTGTAGACTAACTGCTCCTTCATAGCCTTGGTGGCTTAGTTAAAGTGCACGTCATTAACTTGATTGACTGCAGGAGCTCCCAAGGTTTATCATACCAGTGCAGGTGCTGAACTGGAGGGTGGCAATAATTCGAGTGGCTGCAGCAGAAGAATAGGAGGCTGGAAATGTCATGGAGTCTCTCACTGGTGTATTTTGAGTCTCTCTTAACCTCACTTCTCACCCTTCTCACAGAAGCATTTGAAGAGAGAAAGAAATGTCAGCAAAGACTTTCAGAATCTTGGATTTTAGGCACTGTAGAAAAACAAAGTATTTTACAAGCATTCCAAATCAAATGTCTCCATTTAGGAAATAACAGTTATTAATTCTTTCGATCAAACTACTCAAAGCTTTTATTCTTGTGCAAAGTTGTATTTTACAGCCTATTTAGGTTAAAAAAAAACCAAACAAACAAAAAACAACCAAAAGCAAGCAAACTAACAAAAAAAGGCTTTAATAAGAATTTATTATAGGAGTACCATAAACGTTGCCACTAAAAATTGTCCTTTTGCAAAAGAAAAATGGCAGGTAAGTTCTCTCATTAAAGAGATACTGGCTAACTGCATTTAAAAAGATCAAAATAAAAAAAGCAGTAGCTTAAGACAGAAATGAAAGTTTCAGCCCTTTCCAAATGCAAACTCTTCCCGTGGAGTTTGTGAACTTGCAACATAGAAAAACACAGTTTGGAAGGGACCTTTGGGGGTCACCTGCTTCAGAGTCCTCCCCCCCACAGAACCAACAACATCAGAGAAGGGATTGCTCGGGATTTTTGTCCTGTCTAGTTCTGAAAATCTCCAATGACTCAAATTGCTCCCTTGAAAAACAAACAAACAAACAAACAACAACAACAAAAACCCCCATAAAACTCTTTTGGAGGGATTGATCTGGCTTCTGCCTTTGGAGTCATATGCCTAACTATAAGTTTAGGCTTTCAGGATCAGTAAGCAACTGTTCACTGAAGAACGCAAAAATGGCCTCCGGGAGGGAGGTGCAAACTGTCCCGACACAGGTGTAAATTCCTTCTGAACAGCTGCCCTTTGGTACCTAAAGAGCAAAACAAACAAACAGACAAAATGAGCAGCTTTCCTCTCTCTTTGGTTACATTTCCAAGGGAAATTTTAAACCACACTGCAGTATTAGGAGTGCTGTACATAAAATTTTTGAAGCCAGGATAAAGAATGGAAACATAGAGATTTTATTACAGTGCTGCTAAGGATGGTGCTGTAGTAAATAAAGTGTTGTTAATATTTTAAGAATGGCATCCCTGAAGTATCTTATAAGATATTTCTCCTCAACTGCCTTTCTTTAGCTGAAAAAAGGAAAAGTGGTTCTTATAAACACATGTACTTCTATCTCATGAACTACACATGTAATTTTTTCAGGAGGCAATTAAATTTAACTATATAAACTTTTCATATCCAAATTAAATACTTAGTTTTTATATTAAATATAAATTTAAAAAATGTGAACTTAAATAATATGCACATTTTTCATTTTTTTTCTTTAAGTGGACCTTTACTGCCTTAGAATAATGAATATAATTATCAAATAATGCCCTCAAAAGACAGAAATGTGCTTAGCATTGTTTATGCCAAGCAGAATATTGTAAGCTTGTATTTACAAAGCTTGGCTTGTGCACGTGGGGGAGATAATGAAATTATTTATCAAATTATTTCAAATAATTAATGAGATGATTGCAAACTGTTCACAAATAATTCAAAAGAAATTACATTAAACAAGTAAGTAATTCTGAACCACTTGCCCACTTTAATTCCAAACAATTTCTTCCAGTGTCAGGGAAATGAAAGAAAAGGATATCTGTAATACCCACAGATTGCTTTCACACTGCTCCAGCACAGGCCTCACTGATATGGAGTCATTGCCAGAATTTTTCTATAATTTCCTTAAATTGCTACATGTACATATTGTGTTAAATGGACTTCAGTCATAGGGAAAGTCATCTGAGGTCACTTCAAAACTGAAAGACAAAAGGTGACTTAAAGTGACTTAAAGGAGTAGTAAATATGTAGAATGTATTTTAAAGTGGTTTTGAAGCAAGGAACATTTTAATGAACTATAGAGCACAATAAATGAGCTTTTAAGTAGAAGGAGGGGACAGACATGAATGGGGAAAAAAAGAAAAGGAACTGAGGAAACAAAATGGATCAGGTATGAGCATAACTGCTCTGCCATACTGTGAGAAGGAAGAGAGCAAACCTCATGAGTGCCACTTCATTCAGTGTTTAGGAAAAGGCACTATTTCTTTGCCAGGCAATGTAGGCCGTTATCAGTCACTGATATTTCAAGCATAACATGGGGAAAAAAGCCATTAAAATAAACTCAGGTTCTATTTTCCCTCCCCTCTTCACTTGTTAAGTGCAGGGACAAAAACTTCTCTTCTAAAAGATGCATTTATCTATGTATTTATTTACTATGTTACCTATCAAAAGTCAGTGTACAGTTGTATTTGGTAATTTATTTCACCATGAAACATGCAAGGGTCTGTTTTCTTCCATGGAATATTTAATGTTATGGGAACCTCTATTTTACACTACTCTGCTGATAAGCTAACCAAGAGGGATATTAATTATCTCATATTGGCCATGATGTGCATAATTTCAGATAACAAATGCAGAGCTGGAATGTGTGTCTCTTCTTATTTCCACTCAATCTCCATGTATTCATAGGACATTGCTAAAACAATAATGGAAAAAACAAGGGACCCAGACATAAATAAGATATCATAGGTAAATAAGGTACATAAGTTCACTCCACAGCAAATGATTTTTCACTACAGCTACCCACAAAATAGCTTTTTTTTTTCATGAAATACCCAAGTCCAAACCTGACAAATATGTATAGAAATCTCTGGGTTGATGCAGGACTGATCCAGACATTCTGAAGAGCTCCTGGGTGGGGCAGTCTGATGGATGGGATATTTCATGCAAAAATATTTTAGTTTCCAAGACAAAATTTTGTGGGAGATTTTTTTTTGTTGTTTGTTTGCATTTCTCCTTATTTTTTTCAGGCAACGGTAACCTTTCCACAGAAAGGAAACACCACTAGTAGTTATTGAAAAAATGGAGTTGTAATTTTTTATTCATTTGTTTAAATTTGGACTTTGTTTTCCCCATCCTTTCCTCCACTTTTTGCCTGCATTGCTGGGCTATGGCTGAGTCACGTGTTTCACAGATCTGTGATAATCCATTTCTTGGGTGGATTTCTGCTCTTCTTAAAATTAGAGGTAGGCAAGGAGATTGAAATATTCTCCTGCTACTCCATAAATGTTAATTGTGCTGCAGAAATACAGATGAGAGCAAGACTTTTTCTTCCCTTGTGAGACCTGTAAATTATACAGACGAAAAATGTTTGTACATGCTCAACAACCAGATAGTTTAGCAAATCCTTCCTTAATATTTTTTTTTCTATGTAAATAAGCACCAATAAATGTTTTGGCTTTAAACACCTTGATTGTTTAGCATGCAGAATTTTAGACATGTCAGCTCTGGTTGTTTGATTTATACCTTTGACCTATCTCTAATTATTTTAACCTTATAATTTGCATAAATCCAATCTTTGCTGTCAGACTTGGAAGACAACAGAAATCCCCTTATGCATTGTGATTCACTAAAGAAATTAGAGGTGTGATACATTTTCATTTGACCCTTTACAACTTCTTCTAACTTTGAATTCCTCTAGTGAATTTTTCTGTTGTTGAAAGTAAGAGATGTAGAGAACAGATTACTGCTGAGTGCTTTTTGCCTGCTTCTGACAAAGGGAATCAATGACTCCCTGCAACATCTGTGCTGTACCTGAGCTGCCCAGCTCAGCAGGGAGGGTTGGACTGTGGCTCTCAAGAAATTCAGGTCAGAGACACTGCTTTGCTTCATTATATCAGCTCTCAAACTTGCAAACTTGAATTTGAATTCTGTTTTGAATTCTGCACGCTGACTCATCGTGCCATAGGGAATTCAGGTTTTTTAGACCTTTGGTTCAAGCCCACTTTGAGCTGTGAGGATGCTGCCAGACTGCTATTGACACTTAGCACTGTATGAACTGGGAGATCTCTCTGAGGGGCAAATGGCCCTTTCTGGCTTTTCTCAGCTCCCTGGAGCCAGAGCGAGCATCTTTCCTGTGTGGGTGGTGGGAAAGTATGCAATGTGAAATGACAGTTTAAACTTCCAAAACTTTTTTCTCTGGAAGAAACTGTATTGAGAGGAGAAATGGTGGCCTTATCAGGCATGGTTTCATACAGAAAATTGAAAAGTTTATTTAGTTGGCATTTGCCTGGTTCTTTACCCCAGTGCAGGAGGGTGGTTAGTACTTCCTTACCTCACAAGATGTGGTGACAGGCCTTCATCTGAAAAAACTGGGAGCTGCTCTGATGTTGCAATAATGAAGGCCATTTACTATCTATTAGCTCAGATGGATTAAAAGGTTAAACCAGTTTCTGGTGAAAATTAATTATGCTGAGAATTCAGTTAGAAGGGTACTTTGATGTCTGGCATTTGCACGTCTGTGATGAGGAATAGGTCACCTGCTTTGTGCATAAACTCTCAAGGCTTACAAGAAGAGGAGTAGCAAAGTTCCCTGCTAATCTACTTCTCCTGCTTAAGGATGAGTTTCCTACTGATGTGGAGGGAGTCACAGCTGCTGATGTGATTATCTGCAGGTTGGCTAACATTGGGCAGGAATTAGAAGCAGCTTTGTGGCTTTGTTTAGGGATAGTCTCACTGTCCTACTTAGCTACAGCAAGGAACTCTCTGTCCTCTTTCATTCTGCTCTTGTGAAGATGCTGGGGAGAAAACTAAAACTAAAGGGTGGAAATGCAATATATTTAATAGTAATGTGACAAATCAGGCATTCATTGGTCTGGCCATGGGCTGCATGACCCTTCCACACCATAAGGTTTGATTAGCTGCTGACTTCGACAGCACTGCTCACCTACTGGAGTCCACCTCGGCACAGGTACTTCTGTGTCAGTGCTGGAGAGCTTATCACTTCACACACCTGGCACTTGCAGGCTTGGGCAGGTCCTGCCCCCATCTCCCTCTGTGTCTCTGTGTCATGAGGCAGTGTCACATGCTGTTGACAGAGTGTCTAGCACAACTTGGGAGTGACCTAAGTAGCATCTTTATATACACACATTCCTTTATGAAGAGAAGAAAAGGAACTAGGTTATGATGACCTGTAAAAATAAAAGCTTTGAGAATGAGGTCAGTGACACATACTTAGGAAATAGCTTGCAGTGAAGACTCATTGCCTTCAAGGCAGTAAATGTTACCATTATAGTTACTGCCTTGATGAGAAAGGTGCTGTATACTCAAGAATTGGCAAAACCCTTCTCTTGGCAGCTCCTGACAGTCACACAGCTCCTGAGGTTGGTTCCAGAGCAGCCCCAAGGATGTTAAAAATCTGCAGTGCAAACTTCTACAATCTGCTCACTTTCTCTACAGCCTCTGCTGCCTTCAGCATGAGAGTTAGTCATGTTAGTCACATGGCTTCCCAGCCCTCTTACAGCCAACCTGAATTCAGAGTTTGAACATAACAGCTGGTTTGTAAGCCTGAGACATCAACTGACCACTCATTACACTGTGAACAGAGCCAAAAGCAGTGCTTGAGTAATTCTTATGATGATAGAATAGACTTGCAACTGTGTTTAATCTGAGTCTATTATTGCTGAAAAAATGGTTGATTCCACATAGGGCAATTAAGTGCTCAATATTGCTTCTACCTGGAGAGAATCTTGCCTTTCAAAGAAAATAGCAACAGAGAGCCCAGCTAGCTCTGTGTTTGCAGCACTTTGCTCACCTCTGCTTTTGACCTTTATGTAAATGAAATAGCCATTCCACATCATTGAAACCATATGCACAGAGCAGTTTAAAATATTGGCTACTTCTCAGGTCAGTGATGCCAGAACAATGTGGAAGCAACAAAGAGGAAGATGATTATGCAAAACAAGAGTTACCTTCTCAAATGAACAAGTCACAGACATTTTCCTTTCATGACACTTAGGAGAAATGTCAAGATTTGCAAGCAATTTGGATCTGCAAAATCAAAAACTTGCCACCATTAAATATAGTCTGCAATTAAGTAATTATCTCCCTTCTCTCCATTGTCTTCCACTGTACACAAAGCCTTACTGGGAGTGAGGATTTTGTTAGCTGACCTGGTGATTAAGCTTTAAAGATGTAGGCTTGGAAAAGTTGCAGTAAACTTACTTTCCTAAGTGCTGTAAGTGCCCAGTTACTAAAGTGAACAGCATTAGAATAAAGACTATAATTCATTACCCATGACTTGTAACTCAGCTCTTACCTATATCTCCTTTTGGTTAAGGGCTCTGGCTTCATGCAACTATTTCATTTCTAGGTCCACTCTTTACAGATGTAACGTAGTCTTTGATGAACTGTGGCTTGTATATTGAGTGTCTTTAGACAAGTGTTGCTTAGCATCTCTACTTACTGTAGAACTAATGGAGAGAGTTTATGCCTGAATTCATCCCTAATGTAGTTCCAGGAAGGAAAATGGAGCCAGGAGTGCATATTCTGCTACATGGGTTTTTCCCCTACTTCCCTTTATTGAAGTCTCTGACAGCACTGCAGAAGAGGGGAATAAAAGAAGCTGAGGAAGAAATAAGAATAAACAGGCATTTGGTGACTTTGTAACTCCACTTGTGCTATGGTGGAGCAGTGCAAGTGTGTGGAAAAGCGAGCAGCACATCAGGAGGATTCCCACTTTTATCTGAAGAATATCTCTTATTCAGAAAGATCATGAAGAGCTTTGCACTGGGGAAGTGTGAATAACAGTGCTCAGTCCTTCTAGTCAGAGAGGTGAAAAGGCAGTCATTGGACTGGGAAAGGGTAATTGACTGATGGCTTCTGTGACCCTGCTACTCAGAGAGAGAAGGACCTTGTCAGTCAGACAAAAAATTACTGCTTAGGAACAAGCCCAGAAATTCAGTCATATAGCTCCAATTATTAGTTAGGTCTGTGCATTTTAACCCTTCATGCAATGCTTTAAAAAAGGAGGGACACACAGAGCTAGCAGCAGTTGGAAGGCCTTTAATGAGAGACATCCTGGCTGCTGGTGTCCTTCCTTTAAAAGCACAATTAGAGAGCAGCAGGAGGGAAGGGAAGATGGTGAAACCCGAGTGAGCTCTGGGATCTCTGCACCCTACAGTGCTAATGGTGCTCCTCAGAGGCACCTTCATGTAGGGGGTGTGATGTGTGCCTGGCGAGGAAGGCTGAAGGTCACTGCTCCAAATGTTGTTTTTACACTGAAATGTAAAAGGAATTGCTCAAGCCTTAGAGTGGCTGAGAGCAGATTTTGGCACAGTCTTCATGTGTAGCCTTCCCTATCATAAAATGAAAGCTTTGCAGTCCAGCAGGGTTTGAATGACCTCTACACCTCAAGGTCAGGCAGGTTTTTTTGTCTGAACTTCTAAGGCTTTCCTTGCTGCTAATCTTATGTGTAGAAATAGAAATTTTTCCTGGCATGTGAATGCACCTGCCTCAAATCAAAATCTGAATTTGACTTCTTGAAGATGTCAAGAGAGATCTTTCCTGTTCCTGTTCTGTTATGCAGTAGCTCTGAATACACTGACTTCTGGATTTTGCTCAAGGAAGATCTCAGAAGCCTCCTGTGGAGGTTTGTTACTGTCATCAAATGGACTTAAAAGAAAGAAAACAACTTGCTGTGTTTTCAGACAAAACTAACACATTTTATTTTTGCTCCTTGAAGGCTGTTCAGAAGGGGGCATGTACTGTTTCAACTGGCTAGGACTTTCCTGGTGTGTTTCATCACTTTCTGATTCAACATTTAGGTCTTTGGAAAAGTTGCTTAAAGCATTGAGGTACCTCTTTTTATTTTTTTTTTTTTCCCGTTTGAAAGGAAATTTCATTTCTTTAAAGTGTCAGCGGGTGTTTAGAGTACAGCCTTTCAGTAAGGAGAACCAGCCTTTGTTATGTGTGATTTATCTGTGGGATGTTCCTTCATTTGTCATTGGCGAGGCAGAAAATAGGCAATGTGGAGGGAAGCTGGAGTGGTGTGAGCAAAGATGACTTGTCCTGGTAAAAGGCTTTTTGCTGGCCAGCTCTGCTTGAGGATGAGCAGAGGGGCTAGAGAAAGGCAGAGCTGTGCTGCAACACAGCTAAATCAACTTAGGGCAATTTTGATCTGAATTATTTCTGATTATTTGGCCTCAACTACTCTTGAGTGTCAGTGAGCGTAGTTGTAGAAACATATCCTTCTCTGCAGTGGAATTGAGAATTTACTGTGCCATGTATAATTGTAGAAAGTCAAACAGTGTTGTTTTCCCTTGCTCTAAGACAGATTTTTGTGGTTGTTTCCAGAGATCAGACAAAGGCTCTGATCTGTGACTGATCTCATCACACCAGCCAACCTCTCTTTTGATTGATTTTTGATATTTACAGATGCTGTGGTACTGCAGATGGAGGTCATGAACTATGTCCTATGGTTTTGTCAGTCCAAATCTGAACACATGTACTATATATTAAGAAAGGCATTAACTTAGATAAACAAATTTATAATGAAGTAAAAAAACCCCAAACACCTTAATACAGAGTTAGGATATAACAAAATAGTCTTGGACCACTTGTTTCAGTCTCACAATTAGCAGTTCATCATTTCTTGACCTTGTGCAGAGTCTGTAGGACACAGCTCCCGTGGTGCTGTGGCTGAGCTGATGCTGGCCGTGCACCAGGTGCCCACCAAAGCCACTCTGTCACTCCTCAGCTGGGCAGGGGGAGGGAACTTAATGAAAGGTTCATGGGGAGAGATCATTCAGTTACTGTCACAGTGAAAACAGGCTCGGGGAAATTAGTTTCATTTATCACCAATCAAATTGCAGCTGGGTAAGGAGAAATAAAACCAGATCTTATGAGCATCTTCTCCTCCTCACCCCTCCCTTCTTCATGGCTCCCTTTCACTCATGATTTTCTCCACCTTCTCCCCCCACCAGCCATGCAGAGGGATGGGGAATGGGGCTGTGGCCAGTTCATCACACGTGTTCTCTGCCACTCCTTCCTCAGGGGGGAATTCCTCACACTCTTCCCTGTTCCCTGCTTCTTCCCTCTGCCATGGGAGAAGTCCTCCATGAGCTTCTGCAACGTGTGTCCTTCCCATGGGCTGCAGATCTTCATGAACTGGGTCCTTCAGGAATGTGCAAACAGGCTGAGCCTCAGTCTGCCATCATTGTTATTGATTTGTATACACCCAACATTCCAAGGAGCTGATGAGTACAGAGATAATACCTTCTGCTGTTCAGTGTAGAAAATATGTCTTCTTTTTTCCTCATGTGGAGCTGAATAAAGGCTGTTTATTTTTCACACTCATTAAGTAAGGAACACAGTGATTGACTGTAGCTGTGAGGTGTACATATCCTATTCAAACAAATTATGGGCAAAGAGTTGTATAATTCATTCACTGATGTGAGCTAAGTTCATATAACACTGTCTCAATATCTGACTGATATTGCTGTTTAGTAGATGTGACATTTAAAAGTTTAATCATGATCCTGCAGCATTCACTTGGCTCATTCTAAATTGTGGAATAAGAAATGGGGCATTTGGCATGCTTTCAGGCACACTGCTATCTGCTGCAAAGTACTCAGTAATATTTCTAAATGCATGGATCAACCTTTCCATCTATTGATCTCAGAATGTTTTGCTGGGCTAAGTAAGAATCATCACCTTTCCTATTAAAAAAAAAAAAAAAAAAAAAAAAAAAAAAAAAAAAAAAAAAAAAAAAAAAAAAAAAAAAAAAAAAAAAAAAAAAAAAAAAAAAAAGAGAAGAGAGGTGGGAATGAAGAACCTTTACAAAATCTTATTCTTCTGACCATATGTACAGCAGACCAGTGTCCAGCACTCCTGTGGTTTAGGAGAATCTTTGAGAGTCTGAGCTTTGAGGCTGATGCCTGTTCAATAAAGTGAATAAAGTGAGACTTTATTCATCTTCAAAATACCAGCTTTGTCTTGATGGTGTTGTAGGTGGTTGCACAGATGAGGACAGTATGTATCACATGTATCTCTTTCTCCTTGCTTTCAGATTTTATGTTTGTTTGGGAATTTAAGCAGTAAATCACAGGTGAAAAAAGAAAGAAAAAGTAAATTGTATGTTGATATTGAATCTTTTCTTATTACAGACATCAAACAGCAAGACTGGACTTGTGGAGAACAGATTTAAAGTACTGAAATGTCAATGCTGTTATGCACATGACTTAAATTACTTTTCCCAATGAAGAAGAAACATGTAAATAATGTTCAAATATTTTGTCTGTCTTCAGTGACCTAACATAAATTTAGATTCACTGTTTTAACCTTGGTTGTTGGGGTTTTTTTCCTCACAATCTATTAATAAAATGCTGTTCTTGTAGATAAGTGTAGATATACTCGACACTTTTAATTTAGGTTTACCTGAGACTTTATATGGACTATTTTACATGGGCAAAAGCACATAGCCTATTGGGAGGGATTTGTTTTGCTAATTATTTAGGGGATTCTGGAAATCTGATTGTATGTGATTCAGACTCAATTTATTCTTTTAAGAAAATGGCAAACTCCCCCCCAAACCCACATACACATAAGAATAAATAGAAATATTCTTTGGACCCTGTCTTGATATTTCTCTGAGGAGTGAAATAAGATTTGCTTTTATGCCCCTTTGAATGTCAGCACTGTTTTGGAGAGTTGGGGTGGAAATGTCTTCCTTGCAGTTTTAATGTAATATTTTTGGAAGTTCATGTGCTGACATCTGTTGTGGTGGTTGGTGTCAGAATCTTAGCTTCACCAAAATGAAGCAGCTGCACTGGCTCTGGCCTCATTTCTTCCTCTGCCTGATGTTTAAACTGGTTCAATGGTCTGGTTTTACCTGTATTCTCTTAGAAATCACCAGTTGTAGCCATCTTTGTTTTGGGGCTGGGTACAGAATGTGTGTTTTTACCCTGTGGCTTTGAGCATTGGCCTTGGTGCATGGTGAAAGCACACAAGGTACCTGCTGGCCAGCAAGGACTGAGCTGCTGCTGGATCTTGGGAACAGCAGCTTTGGGAGCAGGGGTGAAGGCTGATACAATGAAGGGGGTGGGTACTAATTGTGTTGCATTTTCTTAGTTTGGCCTTGATTTAACCTGCTCCAAGCAGTTTTTTACTGGCCTCATACAGTGGGTGCTCTTTCCTCCCTTCAGTTCTGGTGCAAATTTGTGATGTTCACCTAATGGCATTTTCATGGTAGAGATTTAGTGGGGGAACAACCTGAGGCAGAAGGACAGAAGACAAAAAAATCATAGTGCTGAGAGACTCCAACCCAAACCTTCAAAGAAAGATTTTAGCACTTGCTACTCACAATATGTTGCAGTAGTTATTGCATGTGATTGCCTCTCATGGTCACAGTATGTAACACAAAGTAAGGAAATCTTTCCCATTTTATACAGATGAGGAACTGTCAGCAAATTAAAGAAAGCCTAAAGTTGAACCAGGAGTTCAGCAAGGTTCAGGGGGAAAGAACCTTTATTCAGTTCTCCCTAAAACCACTCTCCTCCCTCCTTTTACTTGTGCTTTTCACTTCTCTCTAACTGTGTGTTTAACCTGCTTCTCTTTTTCAGTATCATTTACCCTTTTACTATTTCCCAGAAATCAAAAGATTTACTGGTGCTGGTAGCCCACAAACCCCAGCAGAGTGAACCTCTGCAGTGTAGAGTGTTTGTGTGACTCATGGGGGAGTAAAAGGTGGTTGAACAAGGGGATAAACCTCCCACTCCAGCCAAAGCAATGGAAAAAGGCAGATTGTCAGTCAGGAGACTGACACTTTGTCTATTGGGCTCTTGTAAGCTGGCATGATAAAGCCATAGGTAGGGAAAACTTAATCCCATTTATTATGCAGAGATTAAAAGTGACTTTAGCATCCATGTCAGAGAGATGATGGATGGAAACCTCTTATTCACACATTTTCTCAGTGAACTCTATTAAGATGCAAGTCTAGGTAGAATTTAGTATGCTAATTTCAGAGCAAGTCCATTACACAGCTGAACCTAACAAAATATGTGTCCTTAGTAGATCCTACAGTGTTTCTTTCTGAAAATAATGTTCAATATTTTAAACTATTTTAAGAATTTGTTATTTAAGAGCAAAAAAGTGTTCAGTCATGGTTTCCTTTCTGGACCCAAAAAAAATTCCCACTCTCTTAATATTTTATTTCTCTGAGCTCTGTTAACTTTTTTCAGTACTCATATTCTAATGAAAGTTACAAGTTACACTCAGGAAGGTTTTATGTACCCTTTAATGCTGATGTTTTCATTGGCACTACTTTTCTTACTCTGTTACCTTCCCTGTATGTGAAGGGGTGCAATTCCTGAGCTGTAATTTCTGTTATTGTTTCAGAGGAGGTTAAATCCCACTGGTGTCTCTCCAGGGAGTCAGACACATTATAATCCTGAGTTATACAGCTAAAGCTGCTGAGGACCTTTCTCCTGCTTCTCTCCAAAATCCTTTGAGTAGCATTATCTGACCCTCAGCACTCAATCCCAGCTGTACTTAAATACTGAAATACTGAAATACTGGAACACCAGGCAAAGGGAAGAGGCAGTGCCCATTCAGGCAGTGGCTGTCTCCCACGGCCACCCAGTGAGATTGTCAGAGCTCTTCAGTGCTAGGGAGGGGAACCCAAAGTCTTTGAGTTTTATTTTTTTTTCCTTTTATTTTTAACCATCAGTTTTTATCTGTTTTGACTTTTCTAGTGATTCAGTGGGTGGCACAGATTTCTGCAGGTGAGGAGGTTTTAGTCAAGGCATACCTGTAAAGGAACAGAAAAAGTCCACCTGACCCTATCTGGTATTTTACAGGAATGCTGAGCAATTGTTAAAATCAGAGAGAATTCTACTGATTTAGATAGTGTTAAGTTGATAAACAGGAGGTAAGTAACCAGACTGTACAGCAAGTCAGGCTCAGACTTAAAACCTGAATCTTCATCTTGCTGCTGTGTTGATCCTGCTGGAACATGTTGCTTCCTCAGGATGTTTGTCTTTTATCCCACAAAAAAAGTATAGGAAAGTAAAATAAGAACAATAAAAGAAAATACTTCCTTAGACACAGAGTATGTGAGTAGATGGAATGCAGATATGGACAGAATTCGAGAGTGTAAGTGTCACCACTGGCACAGGGATTGCCCTAAGGTGTGCCTGGATGTTAACTTAAGGTTAACACAGTCAATCTCTCCAGTAAGAATATTTTCAAGAGCAAACATGTTGAGATATTCTTTTACATTTCTGCTAGAAATCAGTTGTGACTGGATTTTAAGAAAATGCCTTTTTTTCCCAATACTTTTATTTTTTATATCAGACTTTGTAACATCTTTTGTCCAATACATCTTCTAGGTACAGATAGTGCAAAACCCATCAATTTAGTATGTTCAGAGAGATCATGTATTGAGGAAGCTGTGACATATATACTAGAAATACTGTAGGAAATACAGCCTTGTATTCCTACAGAACCTATTTACATGATATTATTGGCCCCTAGAATTTCCATACTTCTGTACCTACCCAGCAAGCTGCTGTAAAGTTTTTGTGGTCAGTCATTCCCTGCTTTGCACCTTATTTATGCATTGCACAGCTGATGTCAAATCAGACCTGGCACTTTGTTTATGCTGCACTTACTTTGCACAGATATGAAAGACTGACAGGACTGCAATGCAGAAAGGAATGAGACCCCTATTTCTAGTGTGTGATTTCTAGTGTGTGATCTTCTGGATTTTTAAAAGCAATATAAAAATGAATAATCAAATCTAAGGGTAGAGAAATTACAAGGAAAAAGATTATTATTTTAAAAAATCAGTGATGCCACTTTGAAGCTGAACATGCTGAATAGAGAGATTTGCTGATGAAGTGTTACTGGGGCAGATGGTTTGAGTGAATGGATGATACAATTGCAATAAGAGCACTCTGAGCTGGCTGTAGGTAAAGTTCTTTCTTTGAAAGTATGGTGCAAATGTGAATAAAAGGGATAAATGATTCAACTGAAAACAGTAGCCAAAAACCTCAGCCTGTATTTGTCCAAGATAACAGTATTTCACTCTCTTTTTCTCCTCATTAGTTTAGATTAATTTGTGAAAGATTTCAGATGAATTGAGTAGAAAGATATGGTTTTTGAGCAGCCCCTGCGAGTATTCTGTCCTGTGATACAGTATAGGACTCATTCATGGAGAGCTCATGACATGTTTGAATTTCCTTTTGTATGAGAAGCAAACTTCTTACCAAATTGCTGAAATCTAACATAAGTATTTTCATGAGATATGCTGAACTATAGCTTTTTCTTACCAAATACTTGATACTGGGAAGATAATGAAAACTGTGCTGCAGGTTAACTCACTTCTCCAGTACTAATGGTAGCTCTAATGTGGATACTGAAAAAATATGGTTGCATTTCTAGTTGTAATAAAAGATAGTTGTCTTTTTATCATTCTTTCCTGTAACCACTGCAAGCAGAGAAGAAAGGTGCAGCTCTTGAGTGAAACAGGGAAAGCCAAGGTTGAAGAGCTGGCAGGTTCCTCTCTGCTGTCTGGTCATGGTCTGAAGGCACCATAAGTCAGGGTACTGGAGGAAGCAATGAATTCCCACTTCAAATGGAGCTCAGTCAAAAATTAGTGAAAAGGCTTCAAAACTGATAAATCAACTGGGAGCTGAAAGAATGGGAAAGATGATGTTCTTCCATTCTGGGGGCACACTCATGACATCACTGAAAGTGGTTTTCAAGTCTGAAAGACACAGGAAGCATTTGGTTGCAGACTGATTACCTCAAGTACAGAGCCTGGTTTGAAGGATGATGGCAGTCTATTTTTTTCTGTGGTATCATGGAAATCGATCACTTTTCATGCACAGAGGGTTGATAGACAAGCACCAGACATCACTGGACACAACCTTATTGATTTTCTTGATAATCAAGAATGAAAAAGTCACAGGGGAAACAAGAGACAAGATGAACTCCAGACCTCTGACTGGCTGATCTCTCAGTTTTACCTGTACTTACAGCTTGTTTGTACATGAAAGAAAAGCTCATGTGTCTGTTCCTGTCCTTCTCCTCTGCTTTTACAAATGTGGATTCTCTGAATGTGTGCTCAAGCAAAAAGAGAAGAAAGAATAATCAGGTGCAAAAATTGAAAACCAAAATTTTTGTGAGTCTAAACCCAAGGAATCATTTGGAATTTGTCAGTAATTTGAACTGTCAACTTCAGCCTCCCTTACATGCATTGGCATTTTTTTTGACAATATTTCATTGCTAAGAAATTGCTTGGATTTATTTTTCCTCCCAACTTAGTTTTATTTTCCCAGAAAATGTGAAAGGAAGATCTGAATGAATTCTTCTGCTTTTACTAGTTGTTCTGGGTCAGTGGGGTACTGTAATCATGGACAAATGGTGTAATTCTCCTGGACATCCAGCTCAGCTCCTACTCACACAGCTAAACAAAGGCTTCCAGGATGAACAAGTCCTTCCTATTAAGGCAAAAGCCAGCCTCGAATCCCAGAGATGTTTATTGTAATTTTCTGTGGATTTTGAAATATGTCAGTCTATACTCTGAGGTTATCATATGTAATAATGACAGTAATAAGTCACTGTAAAATAACTGCATTTCCAGACCATTCCAGGAGAAATAAACATCAGAAAAATGTGTTATGAAATAATCACAAAAATATTGTTAGTGTTTAAAGTGAGCTTTCCAGCCGCCTCCTCCACCTTGACATTGCTTTTTTATAGGAAGTGATAGGACTGGAAACCTGTGTGTAATAAGAGAGGAGAGGGTGGAGGAAGGAAAATTTCCTTGAGCTTTTGTTTCAGCCTGGGGGTACAAAGCACATCAGCCTCCTAAACTGAATGTTCTCTTTCTACAAATGCTGGAAACACATGGACAGTTTCAGTCTGAGCTATAGGAATTTCAGTCAGATGCAATTCCACTGATTTCTCTGGAAACCTTTGAGTGATTCAAGAGAAAAGGAAACCACAGCAATAATCTTTGCAATGAAAGCACTCTGTATTGGAGTGTTTTCTGGGGCATGTGCTGGGTTTCCTGGAGGAATGGGACAATCCATGGGTTATAGAAAGGAGGACAGGAACTAATTGTCAAAAATTGCAAGCACAGCCTTAGGGTTATTGTACTCCAAACTGGCAATAAGGTGCAGGTTACTTGAAACTGGGGCCTCTGCAGGCTCTTCTGGGGGTGACTGAGGCAGTGGGACAAGAAACACAAATGCAGTTTTCAGTTTTGAAAAGCAGGATTTACTCCATGGGTTTGTTTAAAATCTAGGGAAGACTTGAAGCACATGACAAAGAACATCTTAATTTTGCATTGAAGAAACTGGAAAACTCAAAACTTGCAGTCAGTAATGGAAATCAGCGTGCCAGAGATCCCTCAGAACTCCGGGGAAAACGAGAACTTCCTGATGAGGTTTATATTGTGGTGCATTTTGAACATTCCCTTAAGAGCTGTTCCTGCTTCAGCCACAATATGGAGGGCTGTCCTGAGACTGGCCTGGATGTTTCCATGCAGATGACTTGAGTTTTCACCATAGGTTTCAATAAAATAATGTTTAAAGGGATCGAGCTCTCTCGGATTAAGTACTCTCTGTTGTGTCTTAAAGTAGTCTTTAGCCACTACAGAAAAGACTGATAACTTACAGAATCTCCTCCTGAGAGAGCCAGTTTAGACTTTAAGACATAACTGAAGACTTTCCTGGGAAAACTTTGGAAGAAATACTCCAAAGTACAATACATTTATCACCAGGTCTAAATTTTATGTAATTCGGGTTCTTTATTATTATATTTCAGTTGTTATACTGCCAGTCTTGTGCATTTTGTTCAGTGCCTGCCCATTTGTATGTTGTGTAATTGCAAAGCAGGATGAACAATGGGGAAATAACTGTTACACTGGTGCTTTTATGGGCTCTAAATCCAAGGAGAAGTCAGCCATGAGGGACTCTCCCAGTCCTCTTCCTCTCTCAGAAAAAATCTTCCGTAGGGGTTGGTGGAGGAGTGGTCCAGTCTGGCTGTTTAGAACATTAGAAAATTTAGAAAACAAAGCTGAAATATTTCTTGCATTGTCTTGCTGGAGTGAGGAAAGTGAGTGAAGACCTGGGCAGGGCTGAGTTTTCTGTGGAGGTGCTGAACAATGCTGGGAGAGTGGGACAGTGCTGTGCCTGTTGCTGCCAGGGGGGATGGTCCTGAGGGAATGGTCCTGGAGGCAGAGGCAGATATTCCAGGGCAGGAGGGGGGCTCTGCCTGCCACTTCCCTGTCACAGTGAAAATGCTCAGTTTGTTCCTCTTTTACAGAGCTGAAAACAAGTAAGCGTGTTTAAGAAGGCTTTTTCTCTTGCACTTAAGAAATATTTTAAAAAATCTTTTTATGATCAAAAAGTTTGTCAAAAATGTGTTGTTTCCCACTCAAAAAGAGTGGAAAAGTACTGAGAGCTCTGAGTGTAAAACAGACAGGAGGTGGTCACACTGTGGCTTCACTCAGACATGGCAGAGGCAGAGGTGAGAATTAATAAGTTTAACAGGAAATAGAGGAGAAAATGTGAGGACCCAAGAGTCTATGAGAGAGTGTGGCTTACAGGCATGGGGTGGGAAGGGGGCTCTCGGGGACAACAACTTGGCTGTGGAGCTTCTGCCTTGGATCTGTGGAGCTGAGATTGATGGAGCTGAATGAAAAAGTTGGTGATGGAGAAAGAAACTGAAGAAGCAGTTATAGATTAAATTTGAGGCATTGGGAGGCATTTGCAGGTATAGGGAAAAAGAGGTTAGTGCTGGTTTGCAGAGAAATAGAGTGTAAAAGCAGGAACTCAGTTCAAATTCATGCAAAGACATGTAGAGGAGGGAGAAACACAGTGGGAAGAGTGCTTGGGGAAGGGAGGAAAAGTAGGAAAGGAGGTCCTGATGTTCTGCATGGGATCCCTTTGGTACAGGGATAAAACCTAACAGCAAGGGGATGTTCTGTGGGACTGCCAAAGCTATCTTGGTGGGAGGCACAGACAGAGCGAAATGACAATTAAGTTTGTAAGAAAATGTACAAAAGGAGAAGGAGAATTCCCGTGGAGGCAAGAACAAAAGTGAACAGACAGTAGAGCTGCACTGAATAGGTGAAAACTGCTCCCTTCTGCATCAGCTGTTTGATGGCACATTTTCCGTGGCTCTGTAAGGAACACCTGCTCTGCTCCAGTACTCTGATTTCTGTTTGAGGAGCCACAATGCACATGAAAGGTCTTTTATAAGTGACCAATTAGAGGACAAATAGAAACTGTTTTCCTAGCAGAAGTGCACTTGAACTGCAGGTTGAACAGAATGCTCTGGGAAGGATACCATGGTCTCTGGAGACAGGGACAAGCTAATGGAGATGGAGCATTGTTGAGCAGCCCCTGCGGTGTGGGGGATGTAGGTATGTGCACGAGGCTCTCCAAAGCCATCCAGCTCCATTCATGCTTCTTCGTTTCTACAGGCATCATTATTTTGGAATATATTTTTAAGCTAATGGAAAGGTTTTTAAAAATCTGTTGGGATTTGCAGACTTTGAAGAGAGGTTTCCAAGAAAGTAATTGGCTTTGCCTTCGTTCAGACACTGAAGCTCAATTTTCGGTGCAGGAGAGCATTAAAAACAGCTAAGAAAAATGGCCTAGGTGCATATAGTTGTAATACTTGCTGCATTTGTAGCATCCCCAACAGGATACAAAAACAATATAGCCAAGGCACTTTGCTAGCATGAAAGAGCATCATTCCTTTGGTATTAGTTTATAGCACATGGAGTCATCTCTCACTTGCAGGAAAAGTCACTGAAATAATTTATGTCACTATTAAACAGCTTCACTGCTGATCCATTGCAGCCTCAGCACATTAACTATATTTACCATCTAAGATACAGAAAGGATTCTGTCCTATCTGACGAGGAAGCAATAAAGTTTTAGTGAAATGGATGTAAATCAAAGTTTAAGTTTGCTCAGTAAAAATACATAAAGCTATGTTTCACATCATGTTTTATGCATGGCAGTATTCTGCATATATGAATAAAACCTGCATTTGTTGGTAAATACTGCTTCCATATTGTTGATTGTTTTGGTCTGTAAATTAAACCTGTACATGCAATGATCTAAATAAAAATGTATTTTTTGGCCCATAACTGTTTGTAAAAAAGATGCATTGAATGGTAGGAGGAGGAGAGGAAACAACCTAAATATGTAAAGCATTCACTTCCTGGCATCTTCTTGGTTTCAAGTGCACAGTTTGCTGCATATACCTGGATTTCTACTTTTCTTTTTGGAGCTTGAGCTTTTGCATTGAGCTGTCACTTTATTAAAATCTTGCAGAGTGTCTCTATATGTGTCAGACTGGCTACAGGATGGGGTTTATTTCTGTAAGTGCTTTCCTGGAAGATGATTTGGCCACCAAGAACTTTTGTATATATAAAGTAATGACACTTTACTTGGTCACAGGGAAACATAATGCAATCTCCTTATGTCCTTGCTTTGGTAATTCTGAAGTTATCATTCACTGACTGCCTTTGCTCAGACAGTTACTGAAATTCTGGGATAAGAGCTGGTGGATGGCTGTGTAAGTCAGGCCCAATGTTGAAATGTGGCTCCTTTCTGTGATGCCACAGAGCAGCAGGTCTGGGGGGAGTGGGATCAGGCCCTGGGTGTGCTCCAGGGTGGAGAGGCAGTGCCTTGGAGATGGATTGCAAAGGTGATGGGAGCAGGGTGCTGGGCGAGGCCGCGGAGCTCGAAGGAAGTGCTGTAGGGAAGGCAGCACTAATGGGTGTCTAAGGTCAAGGAAATTATCTTTTTTTTCTCCATGCAATTATTTTGTGGTGTGTTTGCCAATTTGAACCAGGCAGTCTGATGACTGCTGGCTCTCTGGGGTGTTAGCCGAGGCATTACCATCACTGTTTCAAATGTGGTGATGTGCTGGATGTTCTTCCCTCCCACAGAGAGGGAGAAAAGGCCAACCAGTGCCTAGAGAGAAAATCCTGCTGCAGTCAAAGGGTTTTGTGTGATCTCTTGAAGAAGAAAGACTATTTTTATGTGCTGGCTCTGACCTGTCAAGGTAAGAATTGGGGAGGAATAGGATGCTTAATTTGACACTATGTGATATTTCAATATCATCTATCATGGTTGCTTTAACATATCCTTTTTCTGTGTATCTTGAAGGTTTAAAAAGTTTCCCTGAGACATATCAGTAAGATAGAAGCTATGCTGAGAGAGGCAGGTATCAGCTGTCCCAGAAAAAGGATATTCAGAATCCATCAGAATCTGCAGCCATCTCCTTTTATATGGACAAAGTTACCATGCCTGGCAGGCTGTCTCAGTGTGTCCAATTGTCTGCTTTAACAAACACATCTTTAGGCTTCCAGAAAAGTAAGGTCATTGCTTGGATGAGTAATTTGACACTCAGGAAGAGATGCAGTGGGATAGGTCTACTGCTCTCCAAACAGTGTGCAGAAAAATAATAGTAAAACGAAAAGATAACATATAAGCAATAAAAATAGCAGGTATCTCTTCCTAGGCACATCAATCCCAGCATCATCAGCCCAGCCATGAGTTAGATGGTGAGGGAAAAACAGAGACAAAATATGTCTCATTTCAGCACTGAAGATTACATGCCATCAAAAAGATAAAATTACCTGAGACCCTTCCAGATCACCTAAAAGTTGGGGCTGTGTATATGCAGCACATTGGAAAACTAGCCCAATTTATCATCTTTGCAAGAAAGCAAATACTTGGCAGGTTTTGTATTTTAAACAGCACTCAAAGTGCATGAAAATAAATAAATAAGGTAACCTTAAAGTCTAAGCCCAGGAATGAAAATCTGAGCAGACTTCAGCCTTCATCATCAGCTTAGCTCTCTGGGTGTGACAGGCAATTTTCCTTTTTAATTTTCTCCAGCAGTAAGGAAGCTAATGGTACATCTTAAAAGATATGACCTTATCCTTGTAAAGCTACCTGAAGCTTGGCAAAAAATAGGATGGCCTCCCTGTCTAAGAAAGGCTGGCTTGAAGGGAAAAATTCCCTTCTTTCTTGCATCAATGGGCTGAAGAATGGGAGGGAATATTTTATTCTTGTATGCCATTTTTATTCTGCTCCAGATAGGATGGATCCCTTTGGTGGTTTTTAGAGGAACCATTTTATATATTTTTGTATTGTAGATGCTCCACATAGATAGATATGACTCTGTTTGGCCAGAATAAATATTGTTAGGGCCAATTTTCTCAATAGCATACCTAGGTGCAGACTTTCCTCCTCACAGTCTTCTTGAAGTCCACAATCTGATGTGCATTCATAAAGCTGTGGGTTTGCTGGGCTTGAACATGGCAAGGGTTTTGATAAAATAAAAAGTATAAATTGCAGCCAGAGCTATTTCAGTGAGCAATCTGTCAAAATATCATTGGTGCTCTGAATCTGTCATAACTGTGGTGAGAGAAAATAGTAAATTGTGCTGTGTTTGTTTCTGTAGGGTTGCTGACCTGGATACACCCACATTCATTGGTAAATGGTACATACAACTGTACTAATTTTATATACATACATAAACACCCTTCTCTATCATCCTCTGGGGTTTTTAGCAGAGCCAGGCATTTCCCCACTAGTTTTTGACAGTAGTTACTCCGTTATCTTATTATTTCATCTGCTGTCAGAAAATGAAATGTTTAACACCATGAAATTCCTATTTTAAGATGTCATACAGGACAGAGCCCAGTCACAGGGCTGTAGTTACAGGATGAGTGTATTTTCCTTTCACTGCTCAGCTCTGTTGCTGTCCTGCTTTTCATTTGCTGTATAGTTTCATTAGAAATGCAATGTTGCATCCTCTTACAATTCATGGAATTAATGAACTCTGAGACCCTGGTCTGTTCAAAGAGTACAATCTGGTACTTTGCAAATATTTTGAATGGATTTCCAGTCTTGTGGCCAAAAGCTGGGATTCCATGCAAATCCAGCCATAGATGGCAAGGGAGAGCAGGAGGCAGAGCCCTGCTGTTCTGGCACCAACCAACCCCCAGGTCCCTGTTGGGAAGAATGTGTGGTTTAAACCTGCCAAACAACTTGTCCAAATTCCCATTCTCTGTGTGGTTCAGCAGAAAACTAAACCTGAGCATCACAAATGCCAAAATAAGGATCTAATCACTGGACCATGTGTCCTCTATTTAACTTGACTTTAGAATTTGCACTCTGCTAACTCCAGTAGGACAGTTCACACATCCAACTACTGTTATTACAGGTGCCTAAAGACTTGAGCACACATTGATGCATTGCTTTAAACTCATTTCACATTTCAAAGGTTTGCTTTGTGATCAAAGGGGCTGGAGACTTCTTTCTAAATGAAAGCTGACATTTTGGGACTATTTTGTCACTATAGCCACCACAGAAAAGAAAAGGCTGGGAGGGAGGAAGGGGACTGGTAATCAAGTCAAAGCAGGCTTCTTTTTTTCTGGTCTGACTTTGCAAGACTAAGACTTGGTTGGAAAAAGGAATATCTTCCTATTCTCTAGGTGTGTTTTAATCAGGAAGATTTTGAAATGCAACTGGAACTCAAATGGAACTGAGAGTACTTCTAATAGATCTAAGGAATGTTTTTCCATAAGAGAACTTAGTTTTGGGCTACCAAGTAGGTTCTCTGTCTGGCCCTGAGTATTTGTGGAACTGTGACCCAGTTTCAGGAGCAGCATGGCCACACCTGGGAGCTGTAGCCTGTGGGTGCCAGCATTTAGGGGGAGTTGATGTAGGTACACAGTTTGTGGTCACTGGGAGGGGGGCTGTGGCCCAGCCTCATCCCCAGTGGGCGCAGCTGTGAGCAGCAGGTGAGCAGCACTGACAGCAATGAGCCATGGAGTGCCCAGGGGCACTGAGCAACCACCAAAGGGAGCAGAGGGCACACAGGGGCAGTGCATGAACCTGAGGGGTATAAAAGATTGAGCTAAAGAACAGGAGGAGGAGATGTTTGTAGCTTTCTGAAGTGACCAGGTGTTACTATCTATGGGTTGAAGCTTTCTGAAATTGCTTGGTGATACTCTGGGTATTGTGGCTGTCTCAGCTGTAACAGTTTAGAGCCTCCCTGCCTGTCCTGTCAAGGTAAGAGTTAATAGTTTGTTACACATTTTCTTGCTTAAATCTTCTGAAATGTAATGCATTGTCTTCATCCAGGGGTGCAATCTGCCTGGTTTGGCTGGACTGGGTTCATGTCTGTGACTCTTTCGAGTTTGCTGTGGACCTCCCAGAACCCAGGTGGCCCTCTGGCAAACTGTGGCTCACTGCTCTGTATTTCAAGAACTTTCACAGATCTGGCAACTGTTTTTCATGACTGGTATCAAGATGATCTGTAAAGATATCAGGCAGAGAGAAAGAGAAGATTCAGATGCTGTCAGGAGATGTCAGGGTGTTTATTTGCTGTAGTAGTTGCAGTGGATGTTCTGGGTCATTAGTTTCAATTCAGGAAGATTCAAGCTAAGGTCGTTTAGCCCAGCTGGAGAGAGCAGCTCAAGCTGTTTGCCTCCACATGTGGGTGGTACAGATCCAGATGTTATTTTGGATGACTTTAATGTTAGTTCTGCATCCTTGAAGCTTTGTAGTTTAAGTGTCTGGAGTGAGTGAGTGTCCTGCTGCAGACCCTTGAAATTTATGGCATCTGAGGGTCATGGTTTGAAGCACAACTCTATATTATCTTCAGAAACACAAGGAAGAGATCTCCTGGAGATAATGTTTTGTCAGACAATAATAATTGACTGGACCTATCAACACTTGTTTGCTCTCTGACTGCTAACCCTGACTATTACTGATCATGTAGCGAGTAAAAGCCGATGTCTGACTTGAGTGATGTATTGATAGGGATATTTCAGGGGCTTTGAAGTCTAGAAGAGTGATGATTTATGGAGGCTGTGCCTTTAGAAAGGGAAGATCTATGTTGCCACAACAGAAGCTCTCAGAATGCAGGGTCGGTGGTTGTCACTCATTGCCCAAAGTCCTATTATTTGTGCCTTCATCCAATAGCTGAGGCCAAATGCTTTCAGATGTTTTATACCCCAGGACATGCCTGCTATTTTGGGAGCAAAAGCAAGTTTGGATGAGTTTCTGGATTTGTATTTGCAATGCTCCTAGTATGAGAATCCTTCACCTCAGGTTACCTTTTGCAAGTGATCTGTGAAAAATTTGAATATCCAAGGACTATTGTAAAGAGTGCTGTGTAATGCTTATGAGCTTAATCCTTGGTATAATCCCTAAACTTAGTGTATCCTGGCAAGTTTCCTTGAATAAGTGTACTTTGCAGCTAGATCCAGCAAAAAGAATAAACTCCATGAGTTAAGCAGAATGGCCAATATCCTTTTTAAAATTAATTCTTGCTTATGTGGCTCTAGTCTTGCATGGCTGCAGTTGCCTCTGCATTGAGTATTGAAAGAAATAAATGTTCTAAATCCCTGAGAATCTCTAACAATATTTCTGAAAATTAATGGCTTAGTTTTTTCCTCTTTCTCCTCTATGTTCAGCCACCTTTTCTCACATCTGTCTTAGCGGGCTTGTCAGAACTCAAGACAAGAAGTCAGCCAGTACAAGTGAGAAAGTGGGGCATGATATCAAGGAATGTCTTTAGGACTTGGAGATATTTAGTTGGAATGCTTTACAGGTGATTTTATGTGAGAGTATGGGTTGATGCTTGTCACTTTTGATCTGTGAACAAGAATACTTGCCATGAACACATCAATCACTTGGAATAAGAAGTTGCAAAAGGGCCTGATCTTCCTTTGAAATACCAGTTCAAAGCCTTATTGTTCCCCAAATTATCCTTTGGATGGAAAAAAATGGTAAAAGATGCTTTCCTGGTTAATGATAGGTAAAACTGAAGTATCATTTTCCTTTTTTTTTTTTTGGTTTTTTTTTTTTTTTTCTTTTAGAGCTTTGGGATAGATTTCTGGATGTATTTCCAAATGTCACAAAATCCTACCCATGGATCCGGATTTTAACCATCTTCATTCCGTGCTGGCTCCAGATCAATGCATCAATTCCGTGAGTACAGAACTTCCTCCTGAAACACGAAGATCAGAAGAGGGCCCTAGGAGGTGGTGGTTACAGAGCCTTTTGGAGGGAAGGGGGAGCACACCCTTAGCAAGGGGCTGGAATCCTTTGCCTTGGCACTCTCAGCACCGGAGCTCTCAGGGTATTGTTCTTAGTGAGGACAATTTAACAAACAAACACCACAACTGACAGGGCAGAGCAGCTGAACAAACAGACAAGGGTATAATTTATCCCTTTCCCTGGTTTTCAGTGTCTATTTAATGCATTAGCTAATATGATCCTTACTGTGTGATGTCAGTTGTGACAGAAGAGGCTTCATCTGTTGTTTTAACTTGGGTTTAATTTAGAACAAAGGAAGACAAGGCAGGAGGTGGAAGGGATGGCACAAGAGAGGAAGATGGGAGGGCTGGGCAGAGAAGAGAGAAAGGGTACTGTCACCAGTGACTGTGGGACAGAGAAGTCCCTAATAATCTTGTCTAGACTTTAATTACTTGTGCCTTGGCTACCACAGATAATTTTCTCTGACCTTGGCAATTGTAGCCGTGCCAAATGCCAACATTTTCCCGTCCCCTTGGTCACGATAGATCATCTTTGAGAAGCGACAGATGATCCCACAGCACCAGCCTGGCTTTGTTGCACTTACAAACACAAGATTTTCTTTCAAAGTGCCTTTCCAGGTCTGAAGACAAGTCTTGGAAATGTCTTTGTTGCCATCCCTCACATTGCTCCTTATAATTCATTCCTGATGGAGCCTGTCTCGTTCTATTGCTTTTCTGGCTTCCTCCCTTGGTTAGGTCCTCTTTGGCTTTGGGGCTGAATCCATCTTTTTATTATTTGTTTACAAAGGGTTCAGCAGAATGGGATTATCTCCCATGACAAGGGTTTTTGCACACCGTGCTGATAAGAATGACAAAAATATATGAAAAAATATATTGGCAAACAGCTTTTCCTTGTATTTTAGTAATGTTTTTTGATATCTCTGGTACCAATAACTCCCACTTTTCCCTCACAGTTAGGTGGTGACCTCCAGGATCATCAATACCAAATGCTTTTTAGTTTCATTTGGCAGAAGGCACTGCTGAACCTGACTACTATTACTACCACTATTTCCATGTGAGTGCTTCTGCAATAACTGTCATTCACAATCACATGGTAGGACACTGGAGAGCTGGAAAACTACTACCTATGAGGAAAATTAGAAGAAAAATTTCTGCCTTGAAATGAATTTATCTGATTCCTGTCTTCCTCAGATATACAGATTGAGCCTTAACTACTCAGAGGAGTTTTTATTGTTTCTGTCAAGGAGGAGGAAGTAAGAATTCTGATTGAATAAATGATGTGTGTGAGGCATGTCTGATGACTAGCAATCATTGATTTACCCAGCTTTAGTTTTCAAACACTGCAATTGTTTCCCTATTTTGTGTCCACTGTCTCTGAAACTGTATTATATGTAAGTACTTTGAATATTTTATATTGCCATGCTTTTTTCCCCAGGTTTTCACCTCTCTTCTTTTATCAGCATTGTAATGGCCTGGGCTTTGAATTGTTTTATCACTTTTAAAAGAAATTGACTGAACAAATAATGTTGCTCTTTTGTTGATTGCCTTGTTGTCACTTAAATACTATTCCAATATAATGGGTAAGTTATTACTTCTAAGACAGATTTGCTACTACATTTTGTTTCCCTCTGGCTTTGAGAAGAAGGAAGTTATCTCAGGCAAAATTGTATTTCTTAGGAAGGAAGAAGATACTGTGCATTTGAACCTCATGAGAATAGTTGATTTTCAGTTTAAAGTAATACAGTCTCTAATTAATGAAGAGGAGACTTCCAAAGGTAAAAATGCAAGTGAGGTTCATGGTAGTCCCTATGGTTCCTCTTTTCTTCTCTCATTGTATGACTTTACACCTTTTTTGACTAGTGGCCCAATAAATAAATACTCTTTCATCTATATTGCTCAGATTGTCTGTAAGAGGAGGAATCCAAGCAGGAGGGGATCAAGCCAGCAGTCCTGCTCTCATCAGTGCTGTTTGGCCACACACACTTTGCCCAAGTCTTTGAAAGTGGTGCAGTTACTCTGAATTTACTGCAAGGAATTTGCCACAATGAGCTGAGACAGAATGCAGGTCTCTATTAGATGTGTAAATAATTGCACATTTGTCACATGTGGAAAGCTGGTTTGATGTATGTGTAAAGATAACTGTTTCTTGATGAGCTCAGGTCCTTGAGTTTTAGTGCTTTAAGAGATTTATGGATAGTTGGCTGAGACAGCACAATGTCTGTGCTTGGAACAATGTACTTTTAGAACCTATGCATGCAGGTAATGGGCCTGATATTTACATCTAAGGAATACCCCAAATGAATGCTGTAATCAATACCAAATCTGAATGGTCAGCATCTCTGAAAGGTAATGCTCAGAAAGAGAAGCAAGTGGTTTTCCTTTTGTGAAGAAAGAAATCAAGAAATAAAATGCAGAAAAGGAAAATAAAAAAAAGACCAAACAAAATCTCAACTCTTCTCTACTTTTAAGAAAATAAGGGGTTTGTACCTTCTTTTTTTTTACCATTTATAGGTCTTCTAAATGTGAAGAACCAGCTATGGAAGAGGAAAATTCACAGTCAGAGGTGTCATATGTGGGAGAAAAGGAGCTGCTTGCTTTTGGGCTGAAGAGGTAGAGGTTAAGTGACAACTTGAAAACAGCTGAAACTCATTCTATAAAAATCAGTGAGTTGTACTTATTTGTGAAGGAAAAGAGTATGAGCAGAGGTGCTGATTTCTTTTTCTCTTCAAGAAAGAGCTTTGGTGAAGTTTGTCTAGCCTGCTGTCAAAAATAATTAATATTGTGTGGTATTAAAAAACCAAAAAAAAACCCTCAGAACCCCCAAAATGTTCTTTGCTTTGTGGCTGCCTGTATCACATTGCCCTGCAGCAGAAGCTGAGTGAAATCAAAGGCAGCTGTAGTGAGATTTTTCACAGGGAGTGAGGCAATGGTAAAAAGGTGCATCAAGAGGGAAGTACCTCCTGCCTGGGTCAAAACAGCCTGAGTCAACTGCAGCCTCTCCAGATCGATATCCAGGATGATAAGGGGTATAAAACTTTTAGACTGTTGGCCTGAGGAAATAGTAGGAGCTATCAGAGTCCATCTGAGGGGCAGGTGAGCAAGAACATGAGCAGTGGGAAGGGAGCTGTACTTGCCTGATGAGGAAAGGGGGTGAGTGGCCTCCCAGAGTCACATGGAAATGTCCCAAGAGGATGTAAGTACTGGTTCTGTGAGCTCTGCTCCACAGGTGAGGTCCCTTTAGGTAGCTGATGGCACTGGGAATCCCAGGTGACTCTCTGAGAAAGTGGAATTGCTGCCCTGCTCAGGACCCAGGATGCCAGGCAGCTGTTCAAGATGGCCATGAGGTTCCTTGTCCTGTCTAAAGCACATTGAGAGCATCCTGCAAACCCCTGTTTTATGACTGGCTGGAAAACAGAATTTAATTTACCATGTGGCAAGGAGGAGTGTATTATTGGGATAGGGTAATAGATAGATGAAGAACGGGTCTATGAGCATGAATGTAGAATTATATAAAAATAAGGTTTAAAGGAAAAAAATGAAGCAAGTAGATATTAGATCTATTGCAATTTTCTTTTTAGTATAACAATGAGGTACTCCCTGCTGGGAGGGACTTTATTAGTCTATTTAAACTGAAGCTTTTCAAATTAATCATGGAGGCAACTTCTTTGAATGCAGTAGAGAACTGCTGGAGCTTGCATGAGTCTTTGTGTCTCTTGCTTGATTTTGAAAAGCTATCAAAAAGCAAGCAGTTGTTATAATTTATAGGTAACAGTGTACAGAAAAGCTCATTTGTTGCTACTGCACACAGTTATATGCTAATTGTCAGCCACACTCTTTTCTCCAAAATATGAGTCTGTCTGTCTAACCACAGTGTGGCACTAATGATATAAATGCAGCAGAACACAGATGGAAATTAAACAGCAGCTGGGTAATCATCTTCATAAATGTAATATTAAAAATATCACAATCCTTTAATTTTTGTTCTGCTTGTATAAGGCAGAGCTGCATGACAAATAGCTGTCATAACTTCACTGAGAGAAATGCAGCTTGTGACTGGTTTAAACCAAATTGCTCTTTTGCCCTGCTGTCCTCACTTGAGCTTTTGAGTACCAGTATTTACAATCTGGTAAACACCAGATCAGGGTCATAAGCACTCATTAGCCTCTCAGAGGAAGGCCACCTCTGGTTTGCTGAATATTGATTAGGAGGCACCAGAACATACCAGTCTGAAGCCACCAGGGAAGATGCTGAACATCTGAAGCTTTTCCTCTGCATTTCATGAAGCTCTGGATCAAATCTGCTGTGGCCACTTTCATTTTCATTTTTACTGACTGCCTTTTGTCCTTCTGCTATTGTACAGGACTGGGCACTGTAGAAAGCTGATTGAACAATAAACAAAAGTGTTGCTGTCACCTTGAGCCTCTTGTGGGGTGGAGGAGTACTCTGACAACTTAACTTGGCTTTTCCATCCCTCATGGACAAGCCTACTTCCTTTTCTTCCTCTGATGCATTGCAAGTGCAATGTGTCTTGTTCTGCTGCCAATACCACCACAATAGATTGTGGTGCTTCTCTGAATAGAGATACTGGTGAGTCATTTTCATCTCTACTGAAATTAATTCATGCATTTTCCCCCAGTTTGCATCGAAATCAGGTAACTTGACTGATATGGAGTCCAAACTCGCAACTGGTAAATATAGAAAACCCTTCTAAAGGCAGTTTCTTGGAATTGGTAGCATAATGGTAAATACTGTTGAAGATGACCTTGAGGTAATAACTTCAAAAGCTGATAATAGGATTTATGCTCTGGTAGTAGAAGGTGTTTAAAAATTAAACAAGCAAAACATTGTTTCAGTATTAAAAAACCTCATATGTTGTCTTAATATGTGCTATAATCCAAGCCTGACTGTGCATAATAAGCTTGTAATTCCATTGATCCATTGATGGGGAGATAACAAACCCCTGTAAATGGCAAATGGCTTGTGTGTGAGCAATGGGATATTGATGGACCTGCTGCAGTGCTGTAACTTTCCTGGATCTTGGCTGTGTCACCATCCTGCCTGGGGATGCCCTGCCTTGCTCAGTGCCCTCAGCAGCTGGAAAGCCAACCAGTGAGGCTTTGCAGATGATTCCACCAGTTCAGGCTCTGCTTTGCCTGCACTTGGCAGCCCTCACATCCTATGGGTGTGCAGGCAGCGATTTGTGAGCATGCAGAGCTGGATAAAGGGATCCCTGGACTGGTTATCACACAGCAGCCACACCAGTTCCTTGTGTGGATGGTTTTGTAACATGGTTCTTGAAGTAATTTTCCCCATTTTTCCCTATGCTTACTAAAAGAATTTTCAAGGGGTTGGCATTTTATGGTCATACACACACAGTGTCATAAGGGAGGTGACTTTTTAGTGTAAAGTTAAACATGAATGTTGAATAAATGTGGTAGGTAGCTATAAGCATTAAAGGGGAATGTTACAGTTAAAAGAAAGTGTTTAATATTGTGAAATTGGTGGCAAAGGGAGGGCAAACTGCTCTTCAAATCATCTCACTCCCACAAAAACATGCATTTCTTAAGGAATGATCCTCCACTGTTGAAGCCAATGACAAAAAAAAAAAAAAAATCCATACTTCTTTGATAAGGTTGAAGCCTTAAAAGAGCTTTTAATATCATCTTGCCCATAAGTTGTTTTGGAAAATGAAACAAGCTCCTTTAGACCTCTCTTCCCATCTCCTATAGCTCCAAAATCAGCAAAACAGATTATGGGCTGGAGATACAATCTCACTTCTCTGCTGTCTAGGGAGCCCATGGTTGTCTTTGCACTTATGAAGCATAGCCCTACAGAAAAGAGGAAAATCTATTTAATTTTGTTTTGCATTATACACTACAGCAAATGCAACATTATCTATATAACAGTCTGTGATGAGGCAGAGAGAAGGAGCTGCTCATCTAATAATGTGCTTGTTTCCAATTCAGAATCTTGCCACACTTTCCTGAGGCAACACTGATCCAATCCATCCTAATTGCCTCTCTTAGCTCAATGTGGACTTCATAAAAACTAAATATTGGGTTCATGCAAAATAAGCTTTGCTTTGCTGAGTGTTAAGGTCTGCCCTTCTGATGCAGACCCTTATTTTTATTCAGAGAAAGTCAGTAGATGAGGCTCATAACTTTTTGGGAACATTTGTACCATCCATATGGTTGGTTTTTTTGAAGAGGAATATGACTGGAGTTAAGGCATTTGCTGTTAAATAAATGTTTCTTGTTTTAATTTCTTATCACTCCCAAAGACTTGGGATGGAAATCATAGTGCTTTAATACAGATGGAGCTCTGAGGTAGATTGCTGCAGTGATGAGGAGATATCATGGACTTCTTAAATGGTGTGCGGGCGTCTGGGGAGGGTGGGATACAATTTTGTCTTGAGCATCAGATGAGGTTGTGATCCCAAGAGCTCTGCTTCCAGGGACAGAGTTGGAGACACCAGCTGCCCTCTGCCCAGCTGCAGGGGCTGCTCACCCTGCAGTGCTGCTGTGACACACTGGTCACCCTCTAGCTCAGTCATGTGTGCATAAGCACGACCTTCTTGTTAGGTTGGTGCAAGAGACCTTGTTTCCCCAAAAAACCTCACTCTCTCTATGATTTTAATTCAAATGGGGGCTTAATTAACTGGGAAGTCTAGTTTGTATATTTGAGTCCCTAAAGATGTGGACAGGAAAACATTTGTCAAGGATTATCCCAGGGCAGGATGACCAACAGGAGTGAGAGGAGGCACAGCTGAGATGCACCAGAGCTGCTTGGAGGGGTCTCTTGGGTTCAGCTGGGTGCTCTACACCCCAGCCCAGGGCTGCTAATGCCCAAAGGACAGCACTTTCTCATGTTCTGGGCTGGGTGACCTCTTTCCTTTGGCTCTGGGGAAGCCTGCCCTTGGGCTGGCAGACAGGGAGCTACCCTGAGCTGTCCCCCTTGAGGAGTGTCTGTCGAGGGGATGTGTGCACACAAATAACAGCTACAAATACAGCAAGGTGCAAAAGGTGAATCTTTCAGTCTGTTACAAGCTGTGCATACCTTAATATGATAAAATGAAGTATTGCAGTGCTCAGATAGGAGTTTGGTGGGAGGGGTTTGGAACATTTCAAATTAATGCAATGTCAGTGACCTGTAACTCAACACTGCCAGATTGTCTTCAAATCATAGACCTCAGCCTCTTTTCTGTTCAAGATAAACCTGACAGTTTTCAGTCAAAACTGGTTTTTTACTTCCCTAGCCAAGATTGTATACCACTAAAAATAGAGTTTATAGTAGAAGTTACAGCTTCTAGCTATGAGGCCTTCAGGATGGCTCCATTATGTTGCAGTTATTTTAATTAAAACAAAGGGAGAAAACATATATAATAGGATTGTGCTAACAAAGCATGAAATGAACAGTCTTACCTTAAGACATTTCTTTGTTTTTCCTTACTGTGTGAGCAGTTGTCTTTGTCTTCCTCAAAATACACTGGGAATTGTAAAATTGTAAAAATTGAGGGAAGATTTTTTTTTTCAAAAAGCAAACTTCTAAACCTTCCTATGCACTGTCATTCTGGCACCCTCTGATTTGTCACCTAATGGTGTTTAGGCATCTTTGGGCAGTGGATGGGAGCACAGTGGAGCCTGGTTGAATAGGTGCTTCATGTTGAATTCAGATTGCCAAGTGCTACACACTGAATTGCTGGAGCTGCTGCATTAATAGGCTGGGATTTTTTTTTTCCCCTGTGTGCTTTCAGGAGAACTTGTACTGAAAAATAACTTTCACTTCTCACCTTAAACCTGGAGAGTTTCTCAAATAGTCTGTGGTGTTGTAAATCTGCAATACAATTGTAGACTCTTAATAGTGATCATAATACAGAAGCAAAGCTTTTATATCAATATGACTATACCAGGAAAGAAAATTGGATCTTTCTCCATGTTTTCTGAATTAAAATTTAAAACATGCAGCAGCAGTGTAGATCTAGAAGCAGCAGGTAATGTTGAACTCAATTCTTTGAGCCTGATAGTATGCCCCCAGCATTAAGTTGGTTTTTTTTGGTTTTTTTTGGTTTTTTTTGGTTTTTTTTGGTTTTTTTTGGTTTTTTTTGGTTTTTTTTGGTTTTTTTTGGTTTTTTTTGGTTTTTTTTGGTTTTTTTTGCATGGTTATACTACATTTAGCTTCATTCTACATATGAAATCTATGCTTTTTTTTTTTTTTTTACACATTTCTACAAAACAGAATTGGAGTTCTTATGCAATGGATTGGAGTGACCTCAGGTGTTCACAGGGTTGTGGACAAAAATGGCTGCATTAAATACCATTTAAACATTATATTTTGCTAATGCTTTGAAGTATTTTGTATTAATGTGAACAATGTCCACAAGAATATTGGTTTCTAAAAGAAAGAAATAATGCAGCTGTCAGGTTTAAATAAAGAGAAAGTTCATATAGAAGTCAAGTTTGTCCATGCACTTTCCAGGAGAATTTAAAGGTGAGAGCAGAGCAAAGGGCTCAGATGGGCAGATTTGCCTGGCACCAAGTTGCCCATGGGACTTCTGCCACTGACAGTAGTCAGCACAGCTTTCACAAGGGCTATGAAATCCTGGAGATCAAAGCAGAGGCAAGATGTAAAATATGTTAACTTCTGTCACTTGCAAGTCTCAGAGACACCACTGTAGAAATAAAAAGTAATATTCTGAGTAAACCAAAATGACAGAACATGCATTGCAAAGTGCTGCTCAAGCATATAAAGTGCAATCCAGCCACTAACTCGAATGAAATATTCTGCAAACTGTTATTGAGCACCATCTTTGTGCCACAGAGTGTCTGCACAGAAGAGCTCTGGGTAAGAACTGGAAAAAGTTCTGATAACTTATCCAAAGAAGTCATTAGAGCTAGTAAGGTAAAAATTTTTGGAGTATAGCTGATCAATCCATCTGAAACTGCTGCTAAAAGGAAACAAAAATATATTTCTTGGTAAGAGTTTTGATAGCTGAAGTGAGGTTTTTCCAGAGTTGAAATGCATCAGGTTTCTGATAGCCATTATTAGATGAAATACTGTTGGGAGACTTCAGCTCTGAGCTGATCTTGTCCCATTTCACCAGAATTAAAGGGTGATTTGTGAGGTTGCTGTGGTGGGAGCAATAGTAGTAATTTTTTGTTGCAGGGCTTAGGATTTTATTGGGTGTTGTGCAAGAGAAAATGAAAAATCTCAATGTATGTTCTCAATTCCACGTTTTTAAAATGTGTAATGATGGAGCTTAAACTGGGCATTGCTTTTGGTGTGTGAATAGTAAAGAAAAGTCAGATATTTCATCATGTACTGGCTGTGAAATATTTAAAAGTAATGAAAATAGTCTGGATAAAGATTTTAATCTCAAATATTAATGAATGTCTATATATTTGTCTGCTCAAACTGAAATTGGAGATTAATGAAAAAAAAAAAAGAAACTCCAAACTTTCTAGTCCTTCACTGATGGTAACAAGGAGTGTGAACAGCATACTGGGCACTGTCTGTCCTGGTGGTGCCACACATCACATCCCTGCTCTTCAAACTCTTCCTACTGCTCCAGAAGCACATTGTGTTGTGATCCCTCAAGTCTGCAATTGCCTGTCTGAGTTTGGGGACTTCCTCCCCTTTTTGGGGGTCAGAGTGCTCCTGGTGTACCCTTCACCCCTGCCTGCACACCCTGGCCAGCCTGGCAGTGCCATTTTCCCGGGACAAGGGGCACTGTGCTCGGGGCAGGGACTGGGATGAGCTCAGGCAGAGCTCCCCTGAGTGTCTGTGCTGCAGCAGCAGGGGCAGATCCACGCTGCACACCAGGGATGGGACACCAGCCACTACTGAGGTGCCACAGCTGCAGCTCTTGCTGGCTCTTGCCAACTTGTCACAGCTTCTTCCTGAGCTGAATCTCCCTTGGAGTGTGTGTTTTATGTGAACAGGACTGAATCCACTGCTTTAGGCTGCCAAGCCCGTGGCTCGTGTGACAAAGCCTTGTTCTTCAAGGAGGGTGACTGCAGGCCAAGCTTTTCTCAGTGGCTGAAAGCAGAGAGTTACAAGTGGAGTTCTGGAGTCTCTTGAGAGCAGCTAGAGTTGTAAATGGGATGTGTCTGATGCTGTGGTGGGAAATGGACCCAGAATCTCAGGCTCCTGGAGCAAGGCATCAGTCTCTAATCCAGTCACTAGGGACAGGCATAATCACACACATTAGAGGCATATTTTATGCACAGACCGTGTGACTAACTTGGCCTGACATGTTTATCTAGATCCTTGTGCTCACATTGCATTTTAGCTGTGCTGAGAGCTGTCTGGGCCCTCTCCTTGTCCCTGCAAGGTGCTGCTGCAGACTCAGTGTCCTGACAAGGACGCCTGCCCTGCCTCTGTCACACGTTTGACCACATGTGTGCCTTAAACTTGGGGGGTTTACTTCCCCTGAGTTTTCCATTTGGGTTGACAGTTTGATTCTTAGGTAGTGCTAACTGGGTGTTTCTCCAGTTGTTTTAACAATGTTTTTCTTTGTGCAGTAAGACTCTCCAAGCACACCTCAGGGATAAAGATAAGATTTGAAACTGGGAGCCGTATCATTTAAGAAGAATTCAAACCCTTCAAAAAGAAAGAAACAGCAGGAATGATTTGATTTTCAAATCATGTTAGAGGGAAAACTTTATACAACAAGAACAGAAACAAATTTGTTTGTATGTTTGGTGGGGGTTTTTTTGCCAGGCTTCAGATTCAGGGTATCGAATGCATTATTATTGGTTCTTATCTAAGTTTAGAAAGAGCTGTGAATATATAATGAATACAACAGAGAGATTTCAGTGTTTATTGGTTTACTGGTTTATTGATGCTTCACTTGCCTGTCTTTGCAAGATGTGCCATTTATGAATACTTGGCTAATCTCCAAAGACAGTCGAGATTTGTTCCATTTATTGCTCTTCTGAGTTTGCCTTTTGGCAAAAAGTCTCAGCTTAGGAGCCGTTTGCATATCAGGGCTCACAGGTCTCCTTTGAAAACCTGCCAGGTCTTGGAAGTCATGAACCCTCTCACTTTAAATTAAGGGAACAATAATTGTATTAATTTTAATTCTTAATATTATTTTTGTAATAGGCATACTTAATTTTGCCATAACTTCATGTAACTGAATAAAGATGGCATGCACTCTTCTGGCTTTCACTCAGGGGAATGTTGCAGAGGGGAGGTATTTTGGACATAAGTTACAACTAAGTTTATGTTTATTATGCTGATAAGGGAGCAGCCAATGCAACACTGGTCATGCTGGTGGTGGTGTCCGTAGGGAAAGGTCAGGTGCAGTTGTTTCATCCCTTTTAGAGAGTTCTGAAGCTGCTTCATAAATGATGGTTTATGTTGATCAGTGAAGCAGGGATTGCTGCACAGCTTATTAACAACAAGCAGAGCGGGAGGAAAATACCTTGAACATCTCTGTTCTTGGGGAGAAGCAGTCTGGCAGCAAAGAGAGCAGTGGAGCAAGCACAGCTTGGGGTTGGACTCATTCCCCTGGAACCTATGGGCTGGCTGGGCCTGTGAGCAGGCTGGAAGCACCCTGTGGCACTGGCCTCAGAGGGGTTAGCCAAGGATGGCTTTTACCTTCCCTAAGTACCTAATTAGAAACATTTCTCCTGAAGGAGCTTCAGCCTGCAGAAGGAGAGGGAAAGTGCTGTGCAAGGAATGGTGAAGTGGTGGTGATGAGCAAATAAAGCAAGAATTGGCAGATAGTGGGAGCTGGAAAGGCACAATCAAATGCTTGTAAAGGGCACTCTTGGGTTTGAGAACAGGAGGATCTACTGAAGGCACTGCTCAGAGAGCTGATCCACAGTCATTGAGAAGTGTCTTTGCTGGCTACTTGCTGAAAACAAAATAGTGCTGCCTCTTGCCATTTTGGAAAGCAGGAACTGAGCTTCTCTCTGTCCAGCACCTCCTTCTGTTCCCAGATCCTCATTTGTGACACAGGAGAGCTGGACCTGTGGTTACACAAAACAGTGGCACTGCTTTATTGACTCAAGCACCCACAAACCACTCGTCACTCTTCACAACTCAGGGAGGATTGATGCCCAGAGAACCCATCAGTCCAGAACAGCAAGGCAAATAACACCCTGACTTATTTAATATTTATCCCAGACCTATGCAATGCTCCTCCCTCTGGAGGTCAGTTCCAGTTTTGCTCATTTGATCCATCTTTGAGCCAAATATAGAGGTGTTCTTTTAAGGGAGAAAAGGAAATGGGTGCCATCAGTAGGGAGCTTGATGGCAAATGTGCACCTCAGTGTATTCCACTGTCTGTTCTCTCAACAATCAATCCATAAATGACCTTTTCCCTTTCCACTCTACAGCAGAGTTTTGATTTTATAAGCTGACCAGCTTCTTTCTGTTTCCCAAATCCTCTTATTGTGCTGTAACTGCCTTATTAAAATTTCCATGAGCATGTGGAAATATTATAATAAGTTTCTCAATATGAAGTTCTAACAGTGACTATTCAGTTCTGTAGGCTATAGATCATCTCTCATATGCTTTTGAATCAGGTATTGATGTTGCTCTATATTATAATGGGGTTATATTTCATTTTCTTAATGTCACATTTTTATTAATTTCTGATATTGGTACCATACTAAGTATCTTATTCATATGAGCACAATCTCTTAGGTTGAAGATATAATTAAATATGCACCAGAAAGGTGTGGCTTGCATCTTGATATTGAAAATTACTTATAATCTTTATAAGTATTACATATCTTATGTTTCATAGACAGGTGTGTCATATTCCCCTTAATGCTCTGACAGTGAGGTTCTTCAGTTGTTGTAAAGTATTTTTGTGTATTCTGTATTTCCTATCAGTCTTAAAATTGCTGTTCCTTTCACTTAACGTCTTCTTTTTGCTTTGCCTCAGACTTTCTCCCCAGTCTATGACTATATTGATTCTGTCACTCATCCTTTATTACCTAATTAGTTTTAGTTGCATTGGTAGGACTCACATACTAATTGTAGTCTTCTGGATCAGCTTTTCCAATGTGACACTGCTACTATGAAGGCAATGCTTAGCAGGAGAATTCTAGCAGTGGAAGTCACATGGGAGACTTAAAACAGTGAAATGCAAAGTCTTAAAGTCTGGGGAGCAAATAAACCCCCCTGAAATTTCAGTTCTGATGTGAAGGACAGCCTGAATTGTTGTATGTTGCCTCCTATTATTGCAATAATACTGTGGGAAATAATGCTGTGAGTGACTTTCCTGTGGAACCAAAAGCAGGAAAGATGTCTGAGTGCAAATGGATACAGCTCCTGTTAGCTGCTGGTGTGCACAGAGGTCAGGGGAATTTGCTTGGTACAAGATATGGTTTATGAGACTTGTGATTTCCTGCTTTGTGTAGTTTGCCTTGCTTGGCATCTTCTGCTAAGATTAAGGGAAGGTGCCAAGCAGCTAAAGCCAAAATATCAGTTGTGTGTTTTGGAAAACTGAAACATTCTAAGACTAAAATACTCCTACTCTAATAGTAGCTTTTTATCAAGGATATAAGAAAGCCAAGTCTTGCATAGGGAGCTGGTGTGGAATATTGTCAACAGGGTTCAAAATTGTAAATTGGCTGAAATATGGAGCTAAATCTTGATGTTTTTTCCCTGAATAACCTATTTTAATGGTCTGAGTGTCAGCTGCATAAAGTTTGCCCTATTTTCCTTGGACTCCAGTGATAACAAATGTTCTTACAAACCTTTTGTTTTTCCAAATAGAAAAAGAAGTAATGCAGTTTCCCAGGATCCCTTAACCAGTTATAATGAATCCTCTGGCACTCCTAACTATGCATTTAATATCAAGTTTACCTTTCACCCTTAACTCATCTAGACATTAACTGATCTATAAAATTCACTTGAGGATTCATTGCCAATTATAAAACTCTTGTTCTGAAATGTGGATTTTTTTTCTTTACATTAAAACATTTTAGTCAGTGAAATATCTTCATGTCAAACAAATGATGGATGAATGATTGATTGCCAATACATCTGGTTTATTCAGTTTTGTGTTTTATTACTTTGTGGACCAGGCAGATATTATCCAAATTCTTCTGTCAATGACACCAATAGAAACCCTGACTAATCGTTGCAGTGAATGGCACTGATCTGCATTTTCACACATCATTGACCAAAATACAGGCCAGAGCACAGAGGAAGAGGTGGCACTTAGGGAAAGCTGTGAAGGATACAATGCCATAAAGCTCGGAGGAACTGGGCTTAGTTAAAAATCCTTGGAGTCTTGCCTTGCTACAAGCAGATTTGATTTTCTATTTTTCACTGTCTTTTCACCAGGACTAAATGCTGCTGCTTGGTGGGAAACATTTGTTAGGGGCAAGCTAACACCCGTTCCTTAAGGGGACTTGCATAGAAATGGGCTGGTCTTGATGCTCTGGGAGGAATGTAGCAGAGGGAGTCATCGTGGAAAAGCAAAAGTCAAATCCCCTCCTTCATCTAGAATGAGAGGAAAATGTGGAAGCCTTCTGCTCCGTTTTTTGTTAAAAGTTTGCTGACATGTTTTATCGATTTGGAGGCAGATATCATAAGATTAAAAGGGGGAAAAAAAAACACTAAATGGGGAGTCAAAGGAAAGCTGCTGTTGGGGACCCCTCGATAGGACAGGAAGGTTTCATGAGCTGCTGCAGAGTGGCAGTGCAGTCCTGGTGTCTGGCACTGCCCATTCCACCAGCTTCCACATGCACTGCCAGCCCCATCCTTGGGGCTCTGATGTTGTTTGAAAGGAGCTCAAGTGAAAACACGGTCAAGACTCCTGTTTACCTTGAGGAAGGAGTAGAAAGAAAGGAGGTGAAAGTTGTGTTTGCAATGAATCACTCCCAGAAAATGGTTTATTGCAGAGATATCTATGAAAGGGAAGGCAGGATGAGAAGCACATGTATGAGCCCACCAGATCTATTAACTGAGGTTCTGCAGGGCAAGAATCAACAAGAGAAGATTTTGCACTTATTGCTGGAAAATATGTCAGCATCCCCTTGGGAATTCCAACTGCCCTTTGATAATAACTGCTAAAACCCAGTGTTTTCAGGATTTGCAGGTGTCAATCTAACTCATGTTTTTTCTCACCTGTGATGTAGATTTCAGTTTATGTTTTTTCTCAAAGTTTCTGCCAATGTGCTGCAAAAAAAAACCCAGTCCAAAAAGCACAACACATTTAACCAGCAGACATCAGCTATGCAGATTTTAAATGTATTTACATTATATAGTATTAAGCATAAAATGGGTTTACTCATGGTCTGAAGTGTTCTGAATAATAAATTTTTAAAATGCTTTTGTATTTTCTGGAGAATGAGGCCACAAAGGTAATTTAGATGTTTCTTTATGATGGTTTATCTCAGTATTTTAAAGAGGTGTATCATTGTGTGAAGGCTTAAAAAAAACTCAAAACAACAAAGGAAAGCCAAGCATTGTAACCTCTATTTGTAGTGGCTGATGACAGTGAATTGGAAATGTTAAACAAGAAAAAAAAAATGGCTGCAGTGTTCTGTGATAGTTCTGTGTATATTCTTGACAAATGCTTTGATGTTGAAAACTCCCATTGTGATATTTTTCAGAAAGGAACACTTCATTTTTTTATTATCCAAACTGCTTTAAAAGTATGTCATTGTTTCCATGTTTACAGTTTATATAGTCTAATAACAATGTTTAGGGAATAAAAGGCACGGAACACCTTCTTGTAGGGGCCAGAGACATTTCTTGAGAGTGAATATTTGCAATATTAAACAGGTATTTTGCTTTGAAATGGGGGAGAACACTCATTTTTGGGTTTTACTGTGAAAAGGGCAATTTTGCATTGGGCAACTAAAATACTGGTTGTACACCCATATATCAGTGAAATAGATTCTACAGCTGCTTTTCAGCTCTTGGTGCATACCCAGGCTCTGATAATGCCATGAGTGCTTACCCTGCAATGCTGTAAACTCACCTGAGCAGCAATTACACACCTGCTTCCCGATGCTGCTGGGCTTAAAATCACCCTGGCTACATCCCCTGTGCTAACTAGTGTCTTAAATACAGGTATTTTTCAGTCTTTGTGGAGGTTTGTGCAGCTTTCCCTCAGGCCAGGAGCTTGAATAGGGCTCCTAAATGCTGCAGTCTGGAGGTGTCTGTGGCATAAGTGCCTGTCATGAAACACAAGTTGCATTTTCTCACCTCGCTGCTTGATGTCTGTCAGAGCTGGTGGTTCAGCTGGAGCCCTGCAAGCTGGGAGAAGTTGGAGCTGGGTTTGTTGGGTTTTTGGCTCCAGCTGGGAGGGTCTAAATGTTTCCAGAAGGAAATGACAGCCTTGATCGGGGCTGCTCTTACACCTTGGAGCGTCACAGAGCTCCCCAAAGTCACAAGGGCTGTCCTGGATTTGTACACTGTTTTTCTTCCTCTGTTATACTCAAGCTCTGTGTAGCTTTTGAATAGCTGTAGGTAGAGAAATTCATCCCCAAAGATGTTCTTTTCTTTGTCTGCAGAAGTTTCTGTCTTTCAGAGAAGGCAGGTACATTACCCTGCCCAAACAACATCTTTGAGATTGACTGTGAGAGTACACTGTGAGGCAGCACTAAAGACACTATAAATAGTGAATCATCTGTCGAAGACAAACCAGCTCCTGTAATGGAATCACTTGGATAGGTGCCATTTATCCTTATCATTTTTCTAGGGAGAGTTTTACATTAGGGGAAAAAGACATGAAGAAATGTTTTCTAGCTGCCTGCCCGTCATCCTTGAACCAAGATTTATACAGGAACTGATCTTTGTATCTTTAACATATATTGGCATTAACAACACAGGAGTGTAACAAATAGTCAGACTCACCATTTTTGTAAGATATCAGAGGTCAGGAATAATTTTTGTTTCTTTTTTTCTTTCTTTTTGGAAGTCACAAGGTCATTTATGAAATAATATTTAGGAGGAATATGAAGAAAGTTAGAAAAGCTGCTGCCTGTCCTACTAAGCTATTTAAAAAGATTTACTAATGAGTCACAGTGAAAGAAGCCAGATGAGCAAGAAAGCTATTATTTACACTAGATTTGCAACACGAGATGTGTAACAGCTACACCAGCTTAAGGAGCACCCAGCTGCCTCCCTTTGTCTCGGTTGGTGAATTCCCACCTGTGCTGTGCCTGTTCCTGCAATCGTTCAAGCGGCAGCACAAATTAGAGCAATAAAATTATCTGGGTGGGGTAGTTTTTAGCCTGGGTCATTTTACTGGTCTGCAGTGTGGCACCACAGAGGGGTGGCATTACAGTTTGGTGGCAGGTTGACATAGAAATGCAAATGAACAGTTGAGAGCAGGGAGGAAGAGTAGAAACTTAGATTGATTTCGGTACAGTCTCGGTATGTCTAGACCTGGCATAATTGATTACAAGCACATGAACTAACTTGTCTTTCATTGCTTCATCTGGTTTCCTATTTTATTGGTCCATGTAGCTCAGAGTGAAAAAAAACCCAACCATTTGTCTCTGAATGCTGTAATTGTTCACTGCAGCACTCCCTATGCATTAGAGTTAACTGTAACACTCTTTTGGTGGAGAAAGTGGTAGGAAAACCTGGGTAAGAAGGATTCAAAACCAGCAACAGTAACAGAGAGGGAGGAACTACCTCAGAAAAATAAGGTACTGTAGGAAGCTGAGTCTAAACACAAGTCGAGACTGATTTGCTGGCAGCAAAAAGACAAGGAAAAAACCAAATGTGAGATGCAATAAAAAACCAATGATGGCAAAAGTAAAACAAAACTGTTTTCTGACTTAAGATCAGTCATTTTATTGATTTTTAAAATAAAAGCTCTATTTTCTTATGTGTGCCTGAATATACCAGGCAAAAGCTAAACCCTGAAATGCTCACATAGCCTCAGGCAGCCCCCAGCCCCCTGGCCAATAACTCTTGTCTGGCTCGTGCTGCAAGTACAACAGTGTGTGTATTCTGCAAGGTCGTTTATCCACAAAATCCCAGAGAAATGCATCAAAAGGGTGAAGAACAAGCTCTTTTGGATCTACACTAGGCAAATCACTGAATTTTCGTTAAAACAATTGTAAAAAATCACGGAGAAAGTTAAAAAAGATCCAGTGCAAAGACACATGATTACTACAGTGTGTGTCTAGAATCTGCTTCTTAAATGTAGTTCTGCAGCAGTTAAACACTAAGGTACTCCTGAAGCTCAGATTTGTCTGACAGAGGAAATCCAGGGATAAAATCTCTTTTCAAACAAAGCCATACCGAAGTCCATGAAAGAAAAATAAAGACAGATGATGCTCACTGGGGGTGTCTAGAAAAATATTAGTATGCTAATGTTTTTATATCTATGGATTGTGCAATTCCATTGCCTTCAGTGGAATTGCACCAGCTTAGCCTGCCGAGCATTTCAACCAGCACACCCAGCTCTGCACTGGATGAATCTCCTGATAACAGATTCGAGCGGTGTGAGTCAATAACTCCTGCTCTCTTAGGCGCCAAAATGCTTGCAGCACATCTAGAAATGCAGGGCACTTGATCCTGCCAAGGAGCCCTTGCTTCTGTTGAGGGAGTTGCCAATATAATTGCAGAAGGAGAAACAGGTTAAGTCTGTGACAACTGATCACTTGAGCCCCCTTTAGGGAGGTGAGAAAGGCAGGAGTCGAGTGGCACTGCTGATCTGGCTCCACTCCACCCGGAGATGTGATTCAGCATCCCAGCGTGGCTGTGGCATCTCAAAACTGATGTGAACGTGATCCTGATTTCTAACCAGGTATTGACTGAGAAAGGTGGAGCCATGGGACATCTGGGCTCATTTGGAGCAACTTCTGGCCACTGACAGGGTGGATTGGGAAAGAATTTGATGTGTAGCCACTTGTTGATTGAGAGATGTGGACTTAACCCCATTAATTGTTCTAGTGCCCTCAGACTTTTTCTTTCCTGGGCCTCATTTTGATTTATTTACACAGGAGTCCTCTGTGTAAATACAAAATAGTTGGAGACAGAGTGACACAAACCCCCTTCTGCATTTGGAGGAGGAAGAACAGTACATACATACAATTTCCATACAATCCAGCCCTCTGAGGTTGTTCTGCTTACTCCTGGGGCTCTGAATTGGAAACTTCTGCATTTAGGCACACACTGCAGTATTTTAGTAGTCTTTTCAATTTCTTTCTGGGTTAGCTTATACATGAGTCTTATTTTGGTTTTAGACTTTGCACAATATTTGAAGAGAACAGCAGAAAATCCAAATCCCTTAATATTACACTTTGGATTCTAAAATTAGCTTAATGCATTTCATAAAAACATCATTTGAAAGTGAGCCTTATGCAGAGCAAAAAGTGAATTATTTTAAGTGAAAAGAATAATGATTGGATCTATCAGAAATTTATGTATAATTTGTGCAAAAATAGATATTTATTGATGCTTTAGTTTATGTTAAAACAGGGAATTAATAGGATTTATAAAGATTTGAGAATTTTTCTTAATTTTGAGTGATCCTTGTAATAAGAATTTATTAGGGTTTTCCTCAAATGTATCAGAATGATCAAAATAAAACCAAAGGTTCTTTGGTTTAAGTCTCTGAGTAGACTTAGACTACTTAAGATTAGTACTTGAAACCAGCTTTTTTCCCTGTTAAATACTGAGGGCAGTTCCAAGGATCCCAGTGACAACTTGCTGTATTGTGTCTTCTTCCTGACCCTGTGCATGCATTGAGTCACAGGAAGCTATTCCGATATCCTAATAAGCCATGATAGAAAATCCTACACAAAATTCTTATCAGAACACAGCTTAAAAAATGAAGCCCTTACTCAGGTCAGATGGAAGCTCTGATATCAAAAGGAAATGGACTAGAAATCTTTCCATGGGCTCTGTTAGAACTGGCTGCAAAGTACTCTGGACGTAACTAAAAGTTAGCAGGTGTTGCTTTCTGGCTGATAGCAGAAAGAACAGATAAGTAAGAAAGAGTCATGGATGAAAGGGGGGAAAAGCTTCTTTCCATTTCACAAGATAGTGGTATTTGTAGGTGTAACTACAGCACCCTTGAGTAAGAAGAATGGCAATGTTCCTTGATAGTGCCTAAGACCTAAATTAAACTATGCTTTGCTCAGGGAATGAACAAACTGAAACACTTCTCTCTTAACCATGGGCCATTTTGCTTGGCAAACTGTCTTGATATTTAAATGGTGAAATACTTGATGAAACCATGCTTTAGTCTGGTAATGCTTTGATAAAATTAACCCATTCATCAGCCCAGGACAGGCTGTCAGTCCCTCTGCAGTGATGGGACTCGTGTTGACTGCCAGCAGCCTCATCACTTCTTTTTCTTGTGCTATTCTGTATTACAAGAGAAAGTTAGCAGTTGAAAAGTTATTTTTATGCTAGTGCAGAGGCAATATCTCAAAAGGGAAGCTTCTCCTGGAATTTATTTTGCTTATCTGAAGTGAGATGTCCCACTGCAGAGCAGAGCAGCCACTACCTGTGTTCCTGTAACATGGATGAATGTGTCAGTCAAGATAATGACTATTCCAACACAATCTGGTCTCTTCATTTCTCCATCCCTTTATTCCTTGACTTGTTATCATACCCACGCCTAGAAAATCCAGGTCAGCCTGGCTCCTTTCAGGCAAAACAAACCCAGTAACAACCCCCACACTATTAGCAGGGGATGGGGACAATTTCTTGACGTGTGAGGAAGGTTCTCAAAATTCCCTTCCTAGTGAGTCATCCTGGAGAAGACCAGCATGAAAGGTTGCATGGCTCCCACACCCCCATCCCCCAGCCTCTCTTGTACAGACTCCTCATTAATGGAGGGATTGCGTTAAAAGGAATAAACCTTCCCTCAGAGGATCAATTAGCAACCTTAAAAATAGAATAAAGGAAGACAGAAGCCCTTGCAGGGCCTTTCTGCCAGTAGCTCTCCTTCGCAGTGAAAAATCCAGGAGTAAGCAAGAGTGTGACAGATGATGGAGAGGTTCCTGTCCTCATTCCCTTTTAACACTTCCTTCACTGTAATTACTGGAGTGTTACTGGTCACAGCAATCCAGTTAGAGCTGCAGCAGCTCTTCCATTAACAGTTTCTATTTCCAGGGCTTTTCACTCAGCTGTAAATACTCGCTAAGGGGGACAGTTTGGCACACAAGGCCTCACTGAAGGCACAAAGTTCAGAATGATTTTTCCATGCAATTGTTCTAAAATCTCAATGTTTCATTACTGCAACAAAATTACAAGTGTTGCAACAGTTTCTGTGTCTATGACTGTGAGTGAAAAGTTTCAGATATAAAACCCAATCCATCCCCTGAATCTGGTAGAAATACCTTATTAGCTCTACCAATCAATTGACAACATCTTGGGAAATGAAAGTGTTTTGATAATTAAATATCAATGTGCATCTGCAAAGGAATACTGAAATCTTTTTGATATGTATGGCAAAGGCAGAAGGCTTAAAGTATCCCTGAAAATGTCCAGTGCAGACTTTCTTATTTAGGAATTCATCTAAACAGTTGAATCTAGGTCACAACTAGATAGCATTGCCCAATGTATCTTTAAAATTTCCTGCTACTTCATTTTTACTTTACAATTCATATTACTGCCCTCCTACAATTGGCCTTAAGTGTTACGCTTCTCAAAAATGTGAAATGTATTTTTCAACACCCTTTGCTATCAGTAATTTGACACAAAGGACACAAAGCAAAGATTTCACGAAATACCCTTGACTTTATCACATTTCATTATATAACATTTTGTGGAAGAGAAAAATGATTAAAATGTCTCAGTCCAAAAGTAGTTGGAATAAGTTGCAGATTGTGTATGTTCAGCTGCCCTTACACAGCTTTGATTTGTGTGGCCAGCACTTACTCAGCAGTTCAGTATAACTCTTATTGACCTTGGCAGCTGTCACATCGCTTGCTGGATTTTATGTCGCTGGAGGTGTCAGTGTTCAGGGGAAAGATGTGCAGAATATGCGTGGTTTTATTTGCAGGCGGGAATGAGGTAGAACCCAAACTGCATTTCCAACAGCATTATTTCACAGATGACAGTCACAGGAGACCTGTGACCAACTTTAACCTTTTAATAGTACGCATAAATTAAGGCTACGAGAGAATACTGAGCTGCCAATTATAGAAGCTGTAGTTCCAGGGTCTGTGATTAGCATATTCTTCCCTACTTGCCCCATGACAAAAATGAATAGCAGAAGCTTTATGAAACATTTTCCGAGAGCAGAAACTCATAGAAACTTATCTCCAAATAAATTTAATGTGCAAAGTAGGTTAGTAAAGCTTCCATTAGTTACTAAATACCCAGAGAGAGAAGGTGCAGCAGAGTGTAGACTAAAGTGCCAGCTTCCTTTGCTCCTTAAACAAATACCTAATGGGTTTTTATTGGCCTACAACCCCTCCTGCAGAATGCAAAGAACAGAGTCTGAGGTTGACCTTCCCCAAGGCAGTCAAGTTCATCCTGAATCCTTATCTGCATAATGATTCTGCAATAAACAGATGTGGCTTTGCAGTATTTGTAATATAAAATATAATGTTTTCTGAATGTCTTGGATGTCCTCTTGAGAGTGTCCCAGGGTGAGGTTGGATTTCAAGTCTGAATGCTGTTGCACCTCAAGGCTTTCTTTGGGAACATGTTTCTAGGTGGTGTGCAAGATTCTTGGTGTCCGCAGCCTGGTCTGATCCTTGTGTGCTGAAAAGGCCGAGCTCTGTGGGTTTGGGGTTTTTTTCTGGTATGTTTTTCACTCTGTTGATCCATCGGACCTGTCGGTGCATGTAACCCATTACCGGGCATGAAATATGCCTGAGAAATGGCTTTTGGATGTTGCCTGCAGAAGCTCCCCACAGAAATGGCCTCAGCAACAGCAGCTGCAGCATCGTGCCAGCTCCTGCAGTCGCTCTTGGTGACAGATGTCACCTTTTTGGAACGTCCAGAGCCATCTGTGACACTTTTATTTTGACCTTGTATTGATTAGCCCTTTGTTTTTTTTAAAGTTCCGGCAAATAACGATGCTAATCCAGATAAACCCAGTTGCAACTGAAGGTCAGCATTATCTAGGTGTGAGCATCCAGCCCTTTCCTAATGGGAGCTAAAATGGCACCTGGAAGATTTTATTATTTTAGTGGACTTTTAAGAGGGACTAATTTATAGATATCATTCTGTAAATGGTGATTTCAATCACTGCAGTTAATTGTGCATGATTTCCCAATAGATTTAAAAATACAACATTTCATAAGAAATTAATAAGTTGCAAAAACTTAAAAGCCTGACTGATTTCAATTGGTGTTGTACCTGAGTATTTTTCTTATGTCCTGTGTTTACATGTGTTTTTTAATCAAGTACAGAATAAAAAGCAAAATAGCATGAAGACACTGAATATGACACTATAAAAGCCACTGATTTCTACTACATGAGTAAAGCTTAACAGTTCCATCCTGTGTTATATCTTTAGTATTTTTAATGGCAGATATTGACTTAATTTTAGTGGCTGTGCTGTGAAAAGTATCTAGACCATGTCCCTGCAACCCCAGACATTTGAGTCTGTCATACAAAGCTGAGAGAATTGCAGACTGATACAGGGGTTTTGTACTATTTCATTGGAGCTAACTTTTCATTGACCTTTGGCAGAGAAATCTCTTTAACTACAGCCTGGTCTTTTATTTCCTGGAGAGTTGGAATCAGAGTTAATGAGTGTATATTGAGGTGAGAAACCCTGGTGCCCTTTTCTTGGAAACATGCTCCCCTCTCTACTTAGCATTACAGGGTGGCTATTAGGAGAAGCACGCCAACACCACAGAAATAAAGAGCGAAGCAGATGCTCTCTCCCTTGCTTTCTTTTGGACAAGTATTTTTCTGTTTCATCCTAGTGTGGTGCTTCCTTTTTTTCCCCTTTTATTATAAAGAGGAGTATATTCCCTAAGACCAAAATATACAAGGTTTTATTTACCATGTTTAAACATGGCTTGGGAGATTTTTCTGCCCTTTTGCTGTACAAATGGTGCCCACTCTCCCCTTTCTGAACTCCTCTATGAATGCCTTGGCTATTCAAGGCCATGAAAAACAGAGTGGGAGATACTTTCAACCTCACCAGAAGAGCTGTGTGGCTGTTGTACAAGAGCTGTGCCGTTCCCTGCTGCCCATTGCTGTGTTGTAGGTGTGCCCCAGACACTCAATCAGACACGTCCATTACAACTGCTGAGTCAACAGAGTCGGGAGGCAGAGGGTGGCTGTGTCATACTAAATAGTTTTCTTTGCAGATCCTTTCCTTCCTGAGTCTCTTTGTACCCCTGATCTTATCGATTGGATTGGCTCTGCTAATTTAGCAGTCCTTTGGGCTGATGATCATAATTACAACACACAGCACAGCTTGAGTAAACAGGTCCATTGCAGCCCTGACATTTTTGGCTGCCCAGTGGCAAATAAACACGTTTGGCAAGAAGAGCTTCTTTAATGACTTTCACTGGTTGCTACAGAGCTCGAGGAGCTGTTGCAGTGTTATGCAGAAAAGGGGAGCTGTTCTGTATAAAGTTCAGCTCCATACACTTCTCCATGCAGCTCGAAAATTGTTGTAAGACTGAGTTCTTTTGAAGCAGACAGACACTGACAGGATTCAAGATAACTTTTATTATGCCCACCTAACTACAGTCTTTCTATTGTTAATAATGAGGTAAATATTTATGCTTGATTTTATTTCGACAGCTATCTTGGAGTAGATGTGTCATACAGTTGGCAGAGTAGATTTTAAATTAACATGTTTGCTTTAAAGTTCAGTGGTAAAATGTAACTGCAGAGCAGAAAGTTGCATATATTATAGACAGTAATTGGAAATAATTATAAAATTCTCTGCTAGAAAATTGTGATGAAAGAGCACTTAGATGAATGACAAATGAGCTGTTCAAAGTTCCAGTGATGACAAAGGTAAGGCTGTGTGGGCAAGGTTAATTCTCTTCCTTTGTGCACGTGCACTGCAAGTACTAATGATCCCCCCCTTGCACCTTGAAAATTTTCTGCTGCAATCAGTGGGCAAGCCCCACACTCTTTATTATTTTATGCCTACCCTTGAAGGTGTAAAACCCAGTACCATTAATTGCAGTCGGGGTTACACTGTGCCCTGGTGCAGGCACTCAGATTCGTATTCATTAACCCAATACGACAACAGAATCTGGACCATAAGCAAAAGCTCTTATTTTTATTTTTATTGTTATATATTCCTATCCCAGGCACTCTTCCCTTAATTTAGCTGCAAGGTAGAATAAATAATTCTGCTTTGCAAAATAAATGTTGTGAATTGGAGGGATTTGTGTTTTCCCTTCCTGGCATGGCATTGCAGCCCCTGCCAGGGGCAGTTTGCTGGCGGTGGCCAGGGCCCTCACCAGGTGAAGCTCTTGGTCCTGGGCACCCAGGTGACCCCCCAGGTGAGGCTGATGCCCACCAGCTGCTGCCCACTCTGCCAGGTGGCTGAAGTTTTGACAACAAAACCCACCTTGGATCCAGGGATTCAAGCCTCTAGCATTCCAGATGAATCCACAGGGACTTTACAGAATCAGACAAAATTACCTCCTGAATTATCCTTTAAATTAATTTAAAACTAACATGTTTTCAGTTCTGAAGTAGTACAGGTACTTGCAGGCAAGTATTTGAAAGGAGTTTAGTGATCCAAGATATGTCTTTAGGATGCAGCAAGGAGGAATGATCAGTGTTGGGAAACAACTGATGTGATCAGTTTTAGCAGCATATTTTTCTGTCAGTTTTATCCATGCAGCTCTTTGGATAAAATAGATTTAGTGGGAGTTCTGGGCATACTGTGATTCATCTGGCTGGAGCACTTAAACATGTCTCAGCAATTTGTTTTTAGTTTAAAAAGCATTTAAACTCAATCTTTTAAGTAGGTACAGACATTATTTGTACATTATTTAATCCTATGCAAAAATTCCTTCAGTTTATTGCTAGCTGTGGTACCAAATCAACTTGCTGCCAGAACATCAAGTACTGTTTGATCTAATACAGCTTTATTGGATGAAGATTATACTGTAAGTTAGGTTTACTTGTGAAAGCCTTTCTTTCCTGTAGACAAATATTTAATATCTGCACTGACTTGTAAAGCTCACTTTAAAAGAGAGATACTTCAGAGAAAAATGTTATCACCCCCAACGTGACTTTACCTGCAAGTAAAGTGCCGAACTAGAAACTGTAAGAAAATGAACGGAAATAAATAGTGTTTTCTCTTGGGTGTGATCCTAAGACAAGTGCCAAGCTGGGAAAATCCATTTCTGGCCAGCTTTTGCTTTATTGGGATGTGACTGTCGAGCTTTTGCCTCCGCTGAAGCCTGCAGTTAGGCCAGAGGGATTTTCCATCTCCTTGGCCTTCTCTTGATTTGTGGATTGTCGTGGTACAGTCTGAAATGTAACAAACTGGTTAAGGAATTTTTGGGCCACAGTTAGCTCTACATTTTCCAGTTAACCTTTTACTAAGTGCAAATCTACTTTTGGGATGATGGCCCTTGAGTAATGATTAGCTGTTATTGATAACTGTATTTTGAGGAAGAGTTCTTTCCTGGTTTTTTTTGGGCTCAGTAGCCTCAGTAGTCTTTGTGAGCTAGTGCTTTGTAGAAGAAGAATCTGTGTGATGGTGACATATATAGGAGCAAAAAGAAGTGTTTCTAGAATGTCCTGCTGTGGCATTATCTCCCCTGCAGAAGACAGCAGCTGAATTTGCACTCTGTCAGGGAGCTGAGAAGTCAGGCTCTTTCATATGACCCACAATAATTTCCAGAACAGTCTGAAGAGCAGAAGGTGATTTTTTTTTTTTTTTTTTGATTCCTTTTACCTGGATGACAGGATGCAGACAGCCCAGCACAGATTTAGGTTTATGTGGAGACATTCCCAAGCAGCCAGGTGCACCCTTTGTTTTTAGCCCTTCCTCCTGTTTCTACTCCTACACGTTTAAATGAGCAATGCATGCCTGACTTAGGAGTAGCAGAGAAGCTATGTGATATAAATGAGGTTTCCTCTCTCCTTTCTTTCCTGCCTGGAGAAATCTAAATGAAGGATCATCTTTGTTATTATGAGACAAGATGTGCCTGGTTGTTCTGCAGGATTATTTATGAAGTGAATGCCAACAGGAGAGTTAGCTCTCTGAGGATCAGTGCTCAGGTCTGAGCTACTACCTTTGGCACAGCAATAACATCACTGCCAAAAAGTGGAGGGTTTTTTTTCCCTTTCAAAGTACAAATTTCTTATAGCATATCTTTTCTATTATTTAAATTTTTGTGTGATATAACTCAACTGTACAATCTTCCTTGTGATTAGGCCCTTAAATGCTTGGCAGTTCAACTTTAAACTCTGGGAAAAATGTAGGCATCAAAACATTTTCATAGAAGGAAGGAAGGAAGGTTTTTGAATGTTAAAGCTGTGTTGAATCTGTAGTCGCTGTTACGCATTGCAGGGAAGCCCTGGGATGCTGTACAATACAGCCCAAGGAAGAGTCCTCAGAATTATTGATATTCAGACCAATAAATGTCTGACATTTACCCCTTGAGAGGATGGTGACTCTTCACCTTCCAGGTATGCTGCAGCTGGAAACCTTATGCAACCACTTATCACAGAGAAGATAATTGAGTCACATTAACTTCAAAGGTATCACTCACATAAGAAAATGAGATTTAGTGCAAGGTTTATAAATATGCTATAATTAGACCATTAATTGTGTCATCTTTTCAGCACAGCAGTTGACATTGCCTGTTCCTGTAAGTATGTGTTATTTCATAGTTTGATTTTAACAATTGTTTTGCCTCACACTGAGGAAGTTTGACATATGCAATGCTGATGATGTGGAAATAAGGCAAATCTAAGAAGACATGGGTTGTGCATGGCAGTTAATTGCCAGATGTTTTTTTAGTTCCTTATTGCAAAAACTCACTTCTAACAATTATTAAAATTGTGTATTTCCACTGACTAAAAGATTTGCTGGATGCCAAATGGATATTAGTTCGATTTCCTATGAAATGAAGAAGAATGAATCTGAGTATACAATGGGACTAGTGAGCAGCAGGGTTTATTTTTAGATTATACTTTTAAAGCTAAACACTGTCTTTAAGTCCAAAAGGAATGTGCCATTTCTTTCATTACTTTTTTACACTTGATTTCTTTTGGCAGGTTAAGGCAGCAACTTTACATGAAATGGATGATTGGTTGGGAGATTGTGAATCCTGGTTTCCAGGTTATTTCTTTTCTAATAAATCATTTATAGAAAAAAGTGGTCTTCTGAAGTTGTCTCATTAGTCTTCATTTTTTCTGTCTTTTCTCGATTTTCTTTTAAAAAGACTCTGGTTAAATAACCACCATCCCCTTTCAAATTCATGGGTGCAACTAACCCCTCAAAATGAACAAATGGCCCCTCTTTGATCATTGCTGTGGTTAAGAATTTAGATTTTACTATGAATATAATACTGAAATCCTTTTTTCTGAACCTAGAGATGAGTCCCTGCCCCTTATTAAGGTCCCTTTTTGCCTCTCTCAGTACCCAGGGCATTCATCACTGGCTGTGCACAGGTCCTGGCCTCTGCAGTAGCTGCTGCAGCCTGTGCTGCAGTGATCCCAGGCTGGGAAATGTTCTCTGGTGCTTGTCAGATCTGGAAATAATTTACTGTGCTGAGGGTCAAAATGCCTTCTCACTGCCACTATGGTTGTGAGCACAAATGAAATTTTAAGACTACCTTTGTTCTGCTTTCCTTAGTAGAGGCACTGGAATCCAGCCACCTGAGGCCCTAGCCCTGTGTGTCTGCCATTTAGAAAGCCATGTAGGGTTTTTTCTTTCATTCATTTTGCTGCCAGGAATCAAATATTTAATCATTTACAAGGATCCTTTTCAGATTTCTACATGGATGAGAAGACATCAATCAAGTTATGGGCACTTACTGGCAATTATATGGACTTGATCTGCCTGCTAAGAGGAGCATGAATGAATTTAGAGTAACTTTTAATGGAAAAAAAATTTCTCTTTTGGTCATCTCCACATGAAAATGCTAGTGTCTGGATTCAGGTAAACAGAATAGCTTGTGACTTCCTCTTCCCATTCCCTTTCTCCTCACTGTGTTTGCTCTTGAAACTGAAGGAATGAAATCTGCACGCGTCTCAGATTTTCTCTAAAAATTCAGTCCATTTAAGCCAAGGTGCCCTTTGTAGGAGTTGGGGGAGCACTGAGTTTCCTCTGATTTATTTTCACTTGGGCTCATGTAGTTCTAGACACAAAACTAAAAAGAAAAATGTTTTCAAATCCTTTGGCACTGTTGTATTATAGCCGACAATGGAGTGAAGTGAAAGAGAAGTTGGCTTGTTGTGGATCACCCCTTTCAAACTGCAATAGTTTGTTATCACTGTCTTACTCCCTTGCCAAGGTGAAGCCAATCAGTCCCCATTGCTGGCAACAGGGTTTCAGAGAGGACCATAGGAGACACAGAATGGTGGAGGCTGCTCTAAATTTTGTCTGGCAGTTGGGAGTGTTTGAAGGTATAAAACCAATTTGGGGCTTCCTGCAGCTGCTGGCTGCCTGAAGTGTTAGATGGGAAAAGTATTTATCAAGGAACAAATATTTTTTAACTGAATCAACACCTCAGAAAAGAGAAAGTTGGTTTTGAAGGATTTCTGAAAACTAGGAATAAGTTTCAGGGAGTCATGGAGGAATGAAGTATTCTACAAAAAATGTCTGACATGGTAAAGAAAGCCATTACTTCTCTAGAGCAGCTGGGAACAACCCACCTTGTCTGATTTCCTCTGGGGACTTTTATGAGCAATTATCTTATTCCAGGTATGAAATTCCTCATCAATTGCTACTGAGATTTAAACATATAGTTAAGTTTCTCTCATTCATGTTTGAATGAATGATAGCACTGACCCTGTTCTGGCTTTATTGATAGATGAAGATTTTTATAGCTTTGATTTGCTCATGAAAGGCAGGGTCTGGATGTTCCTCCTTTAATATGATGGAGTCAGATCCACTGCTGATAACTGTAGAATAACAGAATGGTTTGGCTTGGAAGGCACTTTAAATATTTCTCATTCCAAACCCTTGCCATGGGCAGGGACACCTTCCACTGTCCCAGGTTACTCCAAGCCCTGTCCAACCTGGCCTTGGACATTTCCAGGGATGGGGCAGCCACAGCTTCTCTGGGCAACCTGTGCCAGGACCTCACCACCTTCACAGGGAAGAATTTCTTCCTAATCTCTAATCTAATCCTGCCCTCTGTCAGGTTACATCCATTCCCCCTTGTCCTATCACTTCACCCAGGGATGTGGCATTAGAGCTATGCCTTTGCATATCTTGGAAGCACATGAGGATTTACATGAATTTATCTACTCATGTAAAGCACACTGGCACCAGTAGTATTGGTTCACCTCTTCAGATGCTTTGTCCAAGGAATGCAGCTATGCTTTGGTGGGTCTTTGTTCAGAGGCTACCTTAATGTGTGTGTTACAAATGTCATTTAACTTCACAGCAGGAAGTTAAATCTACTCAGTAAAGGTAAATGCACAAGTACAGTGCAAAAGCTGAGCAAATACATAATTTCCCCACTTCTTTACATCCAGTTAAAATGTTTTGGTATTGCATCTTTCATTAAATGTTGTTTAAATAATCATTTTACTGTTTAAGTTTTTGCAGTAATGAATTTTAGAAGGTTGCAGAGAGACTGCAGAAAGGGAATGTTTTGCCCTTCAGACTGGTGAGGAAAGGCTTGTGCTGCATAAACAGGAGAGGGAATTAAGCCATGTCCCAGAGCTGATCCTAAAGAAATGAAGTTCCTTGTGTATGGTGTGGCTTACCTGCCCACACTGCAAAATGAAACCTTGGCTCTGGTAGGAGCTTCCTCCTACAAGGCAGTGAAATCCTCACACCTTACACAGAGCACTTCAGTTACCAGCTACAGCTCAGAGTTGTGTGAAACACAAGTAGGGGGGGGAATCTCCCTTAGTTTGGAAATTTGAGAGAAGTCTAAATCTTTTTCACTCGGGGTAGTATTGGTTTTTTTTTGCTTTGTATATTCTGGTCCTTAGCACAAGAGATGTCTTACTGGATCTGAGCAGGGATCTGCCACATATTCTGTCTTTGCTGCTGGCAGGGGAGATGTTATTCAGGGAATGCACAAGTGCCCTGCCCTCCTATGTAATCATTCCTCTCCTAATTCCCCAGAACAATTGAATTATGAACATTAAAACATGATTTTTAACTGAAAGTAGATGATTCTGCTATAAAATATGACTTAGTTTAATACTGTGTTCATATTTGCAATGCCATCCATTTCCACCCCAAATAAATAAAATCTGTTCACACAGGAATTGTAAATATTGGGAGTTTGTGGTGACCCACAAAAAAGTGACAGCCAACATCCACAGCTAGTGATTGCTCATAATAATTTCATTTAAGTATACCTTTATAGTAACTGCTGTTAACATGTGTATTCTGAAAATTATCATGTCATGGGTGATACATTAGGTGAGAGCTATCACCTGTCACAGAGGTGGGAGATATGGGTTCTGTTGTAGAGCTTAGAGACCTATGCTAGACTAGGAAAACTCCAAATTGTAGGTAGTTTAATATTATTTTCAGTTAGCACAGATTGCAACTGGTGAGCTACCATTAGTTGTCATTGGCTTCCTGATGAATTCGTGTCCTCCTAAATTATTTTTGAATTTGTGCCTACAGGCTCTAACAGGCTCCTTGAAGCAATATAAATGAATAAATCAGCAAGAGGTACCCACCAAACTATTACACCAGGGGGTGTAAATGGTTTAGAAAGGAGCCACTTACTTAATATCAAATATTTGTCTTAAGCTGCTTACAACTTCTGAACAACTGACTCTCCAGCTGCTGTTAAAATGCTTATTTTTGTATTGTAGACAAGGCACAGGTATCTATGTGAAAACTGAGATGTATGTGGAGAAGAGCTTGTGACCCCTGTCAGTTAAAAATGAAGTTTGGGATGGGAAACAAAGAGAGACATTTTAATCATGGTTGCTGCTAGGGGATTTCCCCCCCCCTTTTTTTTTTAATCTGAGTCATTGGGAGAAAAATGACATGATGACAGTTAATTATAACTAATCCTGCAGTGCTTCAACACAGACTAATATAAAGTTCAGAGAGTTCCACTAGCAGTTAGTTATATCCTTAGGAAGCAATGAGACTTTGCCTAAAATAGTTGCATTGTTTCTTGGCATCTGAAAAAAACCCCCCACATTGTGCAGTAAATTCATCTGATATGGTGCTGAAAACCAAGGATATAGTGAAAGAAGTGATATTTCAGCATATGTATGTAGGTTCCAGACTACAAAGTGTCTTTTAAAATAATTTTTGTTAAAACAAAAATGAAACCTAGCAGTTAGTAAGGCCATGGGTCAAATGAACTGTTTCAACTTCTATAGGCATCCAAAGTGGAAAAGAAATAACTGCAAAGCAGAGGAAGAAAAACTAGGTGAGGATTTCAGAGGTAGGAAAACATTAATAAAGTTACTAACTGTTGCCTTAATCAGTCAGTAATGTTAAGGCATTCAACACCTCGTGATCTTTGCCTTTAGAAAGGGGTTTGGGTCCATTATTCCCCATCCTGTTGCTCCTCCTGGATGTGCTGCATAGGATGGGTTTGTGGGAGATGACTTGTCATGGAAAAAAAGAGGAACAAATACGGTGAACTGAGTCCTAAATGCTGTTAGGAGGCTGCAGTGTTTTTCTGGCAGGACAGCCTGGGTGGGAAATGATGTGCACAGTAAGCAAGCCTTCAGGAGAAATGAACCTAAACCCCTGGCTTCCCTGAAAGTGTCAGACAAATTCACTATCACCCTTAAATACAGAGGAAGAAAAATGTTGGGGATGATTTTTCAAACCTTCCTCAAAAAATGTAGCAAAAATAGTTCCAAATGTTTTGTGGCTATTCTTGAACTTTAGTTGAGGTCTTTTCTACATATATCCCACTTACACAGATATGAATGATGTTTGAATTGAATCTTTACTATTGAATTGAATCCTTACTGCTGGAAACTGGTTAAATTTAGTATGTTATTTTCTATTAAAATTGCAGAAAAGTGCAATTCTAGAAAGTTATGAAAAGCTTGATAAGGTGATGGAAAATTTTGTATAATGCATTTATTGTGTTTGCATGTACAGACAGAGAGGACTTATGCTCAGGTATTCTAAGTGCTTTTTCAAAGGTACACAAGGTGCATACAAATTCTGGAGAGTGCTGTGATGTTTAGTCATTAAACAGGTAGCCCCTGGAGAAGGAAAAGGACCTGGTGAGAAGGGAAGGCTCTTAGCTGACTTGAACATCCCTCTCATCTTTGGTTCTTTAGGCAAAAAGTGTTGACTGCTTTCTAGTACGACAGAAATCAGAGAAACCTTCTGAAAAATGTGGCTGAATATTAATCTGTTGCCTGAATTTCTGTTTGTTCTTTCATCCCATTTCTGTTCTGTAATTTAAATTTTTTTTGTCTTAAAAATTGCTGCCATTTATAGAGTGAACATTTTCCTATTTCATGGGGTTTTTTTCACGCTTGATAGGGAATTTAACAGCAGTCAATTGAAATAATAAATTGCATCAAGGTAAATGTTTAAGGCCAGGCTGGATGGAGCTCTGAGCAACCTGGTTTAGTGGAAGGTGTCACTGTCCATGGCAAGGGTTTGGAATGAGATGATCTGTAAGTTGCTTTTCAACCCAGGCTGTTCTAATACTATGAATCTGTAGTATTATCAAGGCAGATTTTTTGTAGTGTTAGAAGTACTTATGTGTTTTGGCTTCGTAAAACTTTCATGAGATAAAAGCAGCCAAATCCAGTAAAGTATGATAGGAAGTGAAAGCCGTTCATTAGGAGCATGGCTGAGCCAAACCAGATTTCTGCAGACATGCAAAAAGTGCTTACCACCACTGGCATGTTTGGAGGGACCATTCCTCTCTTCAGTGGATCCCCAGAAGAATGCAACAGGATCCAACCTCCCTGAGACAGAGTCCTTCTTGGGAACCTCCTGTGCTGGCGTGTATCTGCAGAGCCCAAGGCGTGACTAAGGATGATAGGCAATAACTAAGCAGCATGTTAAAAATAGCAAGTCAATTTAAAATCAGCATCAGAATGCCATTATTGATTGTGTAGAGCAAATCCCCTACCTTGTACTCAACACTTAATTAAAGCAGTGGAACAGAAGCACTAATAGAGAGAAAAAAAAAAACCCCAAAGCAAAACCATAATGATTAGGAAATATCTTTAATTTTAGTGTTCTGCTCCATAGTCATCGATAGATTTCAAATCTAATTACTAGTCACTAGCATGAGCCTTCTTTATCTCTTGTTATCACTTTTTCTACCAAATAAGCAGTGTATTGGGACAAAAAAACCTTAACACTCGACAGGTTCCCAGCTGCTAAATTATTGCCAGTTACTATTTGCAGGGAGACCCTTCTTTGAGTAGGTGCTTGCTGCTCTTTCTGTAAAGCAAGACTCCAATCAGGAAAGGTTAATAGCTTGTGAAGAGCCTCCATCGCAGCTTTTCTTGCCCTGCCATGGCTGGTGAATAGGTGGCAGATGCATTGCTTCATGCTGCACCCTACTCATGTTTTTCTTTAACCTGCACACCACGGTACTTGAAAAGGACTTTCTCTTACTCACAAATGCAACTGTTGTGTTTCCTCAGACATTAACAAGGGTATCACAGTTTTAAGCTCTGGGGGCTCTAGCCAGCAAGATAATTGGTCTTTTGTAGGAGTTCTGCTCTGTGCTTTAATTTGTAGTGATTATTTATTTGCTAAGTGTTCCTCCGTTTTCAACCCATCACTGGCATCAAAAGGTCTGATCCTGCATTCTCAACACTCAACATGATCTTGATATTTGAACAGGACAAATGATTCCAATTTACACCCTCTACTACCTGTGCCTTGAACTATGATGTGTAGCAAGGTCATGTAAAAAGGAGCTTTGTGTCCCTTGAGAAATACTTGCCACCATTTGTGGGGCAGTTGGGTGGAGAAGAACAGGAAGGGACAGATGGGTTGTGGGGAAGAGGGGGCTGTTGTGCTGATCAGCCCCTGCAGGACTGTGCTGCAGGGAGGATTGGTTTCAAACCCTGGCTCAGAAGTTATTTCAGGTTCAGGCAGGGATGCACACTGGGATTTGGGTATTGTACTCACTAATGGCTGCTGGGTTGGGATCCAGCATTAACACTGGCTGGATCTATTCACAGAGGTGTGCTCTAACTAGAATGTTGGTAAAGATAAATATCCTGCCTGAATGAATTTCTTCTGTTGCTAAAGAAATCATCATCTAAGGATATGATCACAACAGGGCTGCCATCAATTATGCTGGTGTCTTGATAACTCCATAATTAAAAATAAATTATGCTTGGTCCTTAATAGGACTAGTATTAAACTGAATGTCTGTTTAATCTCTGTTAAATCTGCCACAAAGAAATGACACCATGAGAAGTGTGAATGAATGATATCCTTTTTTTTCCCCTTCCCTGATTCTAATTACACATGATGGCACTTGCAGTGTCCCTTGTGAATGCACAAAATTGGTGCAGCAGGGGAAATGCAAGCTTCCCTGTGCTGCAGTCTGTTCATTAGCATCGATTTCTGAGGCACTGCCCCTAAGGATGAGAGGATAATTTCTTTTTTCAGTTTCTCATGATCCCAGCTTGTAATAGACTATTAAAAATAACTCCTAAACCTCAGTGTAAGTTCTGGAACAGTGAGAGATGTACAAAACTTCTCATAACCCACCTTTCCATGGAGCATTAAAGCCCAACTAACCACTCCTACTTTGTTCCTGGCCTGCATGTAACACTTACCCAAAGCTGTGCCTTTGGGCTGCAAATCCATTGTGTCAGCCTTTCATTATCTGCTTGACTTTCTGCTGCTTTTCCATGGTGCAATATGAAAACTGATACAATATTCCATATGGAAAAAGCTGTCATTTATTTGGTAAAGTTATGAACATCCTGATAAAGCTCACATAGTTCAGATTTCTTCTCCTGAGTTGTACTAGCTTTTGTGGTACAGTGTAAAACCATCACTGTGACCACACTTACAAAGTCTTCACTATAAGAAAAATAGAAACCCCATCTATTCATCTAACTGGCTTTGCTCTGATTTGTACAGTCCCTTCTATTAACTTAGGGCACAGGAATAAATGCTGAGTATTGATGAAAAGAGTCCCTATTTCCTGAGTTCCACATTAATTATTATTGCAAAAATTGCACCCAAGATGCTTTCCCTAAGTTTTTTTTTTAATCTTCCTCTTTTGAAAAAAATGGCCATCTACAGAAAGAATAAAATTGAAGTCCAACTAGCTTCAGTAACAAATCATAGTGTGCATAATAATGATAAAGACTGAGAGAACAAATCATAGGTGAGTCCTAATTTCGACAGCTCTTCATCCACATTACTCTAGTAACTGCTTTTAGATAACATAAAAAGTGAATTATGAAAGTATTAAGAAAGACTTCCTAACAAATGCAGAATTTATTGATAGGGACATTCTGTAACAGTTTGCTCACTGTCCATTAACGCTGTAGTGGGTGGCTTGTACCGTTTTGCTCTGAATCTTTGCTCCCTAAGAAACAGACAAAAACTTGGCGCCGTGTTTTTATGCAAGATCACCTCTTTGTTTTTAAGCCTGGAATGCCATGTTTTGAAACTGCTCTCTGTTCCTGCATAAGCTGTGTTCCAGATGCTGTGCAGGCAGGTTGGTTCAGGTCCCCACGGTACCGAGTACAGGAGGAGGTGGCTGCTTTGCCCATCTTGCTGAAGATGGACCTGCCTGTAGTCTGTGGCTTGCTGCCCAGCTCTGCTGGAACTGGCTGTTGCATCGCAAGCCTTGCCAAAATTTTTCACAATAACAAGCTCCAATCTACATAACACCTGGCCTGTACAAACCAGGTCATTATGAACTTGATCCAAGCTGTCATTCAAGCGGCTTTGTTATTCCCTTCTTAGGCTGGGCCAGTCATCCATAAGCAAGAGCTGGTTTAAACCTTCCAGGCCTCACAGCACTCAGGAACCAGTTTTCTTTCTTTGAGCCCCACCAAGCAGGAGAGATCCACGTAATAAGAGGATCACAAGTAGCAGAAACACGAAGAAACAATGAGTGATCTGGGCTAAAGCCCAACCTAACAGGTTACTCCGAGTTCCAAGCTCCTTCCTCTCTATTTTTGTGCTTTTATTTCCCTGTTGCTGCTTCTTGGTCTCATCCTTCAGCCTTTCTATTCAAATTGAAAAAAAAGCAGGTTTACTTAATGTATTTCCTGCATATTCCCTCTGTATTCATTTCCTATACATCTTTTAGGTATATGCAGTCATCCATGAATATTTTGAGGAAAGAGAAAGTCCTAAGGAAGAGAATCAAAGCCAAAATGTGGATGATGAGGGGAGCTGGCACTCAGCTGGCTGGAGAACTGCGAGGACTCTCTTGCCCTCTTGTGCTGCCTCTTCTTTTCATTAGTGCTGCTCTTGGGGCTGCAGGGAGGAGTTCAGGCTCCCATATCCACATGCTGGATTAGCTGCATTAATGCAAGCGCTGCATTGGCAAATTAAGCTAAGAATTGCAGCACTGCAGTTCCCCATATGCTTTAACTCCAGATTAAGCATGAGGGGCAAAAGGGGGCTATTTTTAGCAGACAACACCACAAGGGCTGTGAGGAGGCAAAGAGAGTGTAACTGCCTGTAGTCCAGAGCCAGTCAGGAAAAAGGAAGTGTCACTTGCAAAAAACTCCTGACATTTCAAGAGGTGTCTTCCATTCTGTATCATGCAAAAATGAGACCTTTAAAATTTTTTCAATGGAAAAAAGAGAGCAGTGAAGCTGGGGCTGGTGCAGCCCTGGTGGGTGCCCTCTGCCACTCACTCTTGGGGGTAGGGCTCTCTGACCTGGGAAAGAGCCAAGAAAAAAATCTTCTTAAAACCAAACCTCTTTGGCCAAATGTTTCCACTTTGACAAATACAAATTTTTCTCACAAAACTTCGTTTGGAATACTCCTGACCAGCTGTGAGCAATCTCTGGTGAACTCTCCTTCCCCAGCAAATGTCCAGGATTTTATAATTCATGAGAGCAATGGGACAGGCTGAACCTGGAGCCAGGAAGTTTGTGCTTCAATCTCTGATCAGGATTTCATATCTTATGATATGTATAATCCATCTCTCTGCCTTCATTTCTACTCTTCTGTCTCCCATCTTTGTAAGGTAGAACTCTCTGAGAGTAGAAACACTGATTTTTTTAAACAGCATTTACTACAACGAAGTTCTGGTTTCATTTTGAGTTTGTAAATGATGTGAACAATCCTTGCATGAAGATTTAATATTTCTGTAAACAGAAAATAAACTGAGGATCATAGATGTCCATTAAAATACTGTATATGTTGTTATTGTTAAATGGAAAATGTCCAAGTGAGACTTGGCATTTTCAAAACCTGAGTAGGTTATTCCTTGGGTTCTTTAACACACAAGGGATGTTCTGTTCTTTAACAGAAATAAGAACTGTGTGAAAAGCAGGAATAGATACTGTAGTAATTTCGTTGTGCATACACAGTCACCTCTTACTGTCTGAGTTAGATATAGGCATTAATTTTTTCCTGAATAACTCCTAAACTTAATAACTGTCTAAAATAAAAAAGGTTCTGCAGAATAATGCCTATTTGAATTTTTAAATAGTGCAGATAAAGTAAACTGAGATCATTCACTTCATGTATTTAAAAAGTGATGGATTCAGTATCCTCCCTGCAATCAATAAATGTTCTCTCCTTAATTGAGGACTTCCGCCAGTTTGGTGATCTCTTGCACTAATTACTTCCCTCAAAAATATGACTTAGATGAATTTGAAACTAAATGGGACCAGTGTTCCTAGGGCAAAGATGGTGATTCTGTGTTCAGTTGTTGGCCCTTCATTTCAGGATGAACATTGAGGGGCTGGAATGTGTCCAGGGAAGGGAACGGAGCTGGGAAAGGCTCTGCAGCACAGGTGTGATGAGGAGCAGCTGAGGGAGCTGGGAGGGCTCAGCCTGGAGGAAAGGAGGCTCGGGGGGCCCTTCTCAGTCTCTACAACTCCCACCTGGTGCAGCCAGGTGTGGGTTGGGCTCTGCTTGCGGGTAATAAGTGGCAAGACGAGAGAACATGGTTTTAAGCTGTGCCAGAAGACCTTCAGCTTGAATATTTGGAGGAGTTTCTTCACAGAAGGGTGGTTAGACATTGGAACAGGCTGCCCGGAGAAGCGGTGGTGTCACCATCCCTGGAGGTGTTTGAGGAGAGCCTGGATGTGGCACTCAGAGCCATGGTCTGGCTAGCAAGGCGGTAATCGATCACAGGTTGGACTCTATGATCTCAGAGGGCTTTTCCAACCCAATCGCTTCAGCAGTTCTGGCATTACCTGGCGTTCTTACGGAAGCACTGCGAGCACCTTCAGCGCTGCACGGCAAGCAGTGAGACGAGGTTGGTGACAACGCGGTGCTGGGAATTCAGTGCGGGGCAAGCATACAACAAAAATTCGGCTTTGACTAGTTTTGTAGCGCTAGCGCGTTTTTAGCAACACCCGTGCAAACCCTCGGTCCCTGCGCTCCGAGCCGGAACAACTTCCCGGCTCCCCTCAGCCCCGGGCCCTCAGCCCTGAGCCCTGTCCCGCCGCCGCCCGGCAGAGGGCGCCGCGCGCGCCGCTCCCGCGCGGGGCTGGGCGGGGG